>OY282504.1:10678380-10989983 GCA_958295605.1 Ajuga chamaepitys
AGCCCAAGGGATGGGCAACCATTTAAGTATCTAACTATGTGAAGAGCAGCTTCCTAATGACTCGTGTGTGGTTTACCAACAAATTGGCTAAGTTTCTTTGTTGCATAAGTAACATATGGTCTGGTTAAGTTTAAGTATAGAAACCTACTAATGAGTCTCCTATACTTTTCACGATCAGTAAGAAGGTTATATTGTGTAGCTGCTAGGTGTATTCCAGTTGGAAGTGGTGTCTTTGCTAATTTGCATCCAATTAGACATGTATCTTTTAGAATGTCTAAAATGTATTTTCTTTGGCATAAATAGGTGCCTTTGTCATTTCGAGCTATCTCCATACCAAGAAAATATCTAGAAAATCCTAGATCTTTAATTGTAAACCTCTCATGAAGGTATGATTTCAATTTGGTAATGACATCAATATCAGATCATGTTATAAGGACATCATCTACATATACTAGTAAAGCAATGAAGTTGGAATATTTATTGTACATAAACAAGTAATGATCAGCAACTGACTGTTGAAACCCAAAATCTATTAGTTTATTAGTAAACTCACGATTTCATTGTCTAGATGCTTGTTTTAAACCATATAGGCTTCTTTTAAGTTTGCATACTTGACCTTTCTTAGCTTTATTATATCCGGGTGGTGGTAACATATATACTTCTTTATCTATATATCCATGCAAGATAGCATTATTTGCATCTAATTGGCAAATGGGCCATGACTTAATAGTGGCAATAGAGATAAGAATTCTGACAGTAACCATCTTACTACAGGAGAGAAACTTTCAATATAATCCTCACTATAGATTTTGTTATATCCTTTAGCTACTAACCTGAGTTTGTACCTCTCTATTGTCCCATCAGGATTGAGCTTTATTTTGAATACCCTTTTGCTTCCAATGTTTTCTTTCCTGGTGGTAAATCAGTGAGAATACAGGTCTGGTTTTGTTCAAGTGCCTCACGTTCCTTTTGCATTGCATCTCTTCATTCTTGAGTATTACTAGCTTGAGTATATGTTCTAGGTTCCTGTATACTTGATACACTTGTTAGAAAAGTTTAATAGTCATTACTGAAATTAGGAGAAATAGTATATGGAAATGTTTGTACACCTTAGGGGCTTCCTGCAGAAGCTTTTCTAGTGTAGAATTAAGTGTGTGTGTGTATGTGTGTGTGTGTGTGTGTGTGTGTGAGAGAGAGAGAGAGAGACTATTGCATTGAAAATCTGACAAATAGGAAGGGTAACTATATGGCTCATACCTCTTCTGACCTCTTGTCTGTGATTAATATTACCAGTATCAGCTAATTGATTATTCTCATAAGGTTGGTCATCAAATACCTGTTGTTCATTATGAGGTTGTTGCTCATGAGGAACATTGTTTTCTATATATTTCTGTGGATCATTGAAATTATGTTGTTCATTGTGCACTGGGAGTTCATTATGCATCTTGAGGCTCCCTACCAGTCTCAGCAGCACCATTTCCATATTTGGAATAGGTATTTGTTTTGATATAGAGGACTCAGATGAAAGAGGAAATGTATCAGTACAAAAATGCACATCTCTAGAAATAAAAACCTTATTTGAATACATCACTACAAGAAAACTCACATTTAGTGACAAAAGATTAGTGAGAGTATGCAAAAACACTCTCTAAATGTAATATATTCAAGGCTTTAGAGAGAGTGAAAATATACTCTCACTAAAAAATGCCAATTGGTGAGGAAATTTTAAATTCATAAAATGAAAAAAAATAAAAACTACTGTGACTATTGATTGTGAAAAGGGGGCGGTAACATTTCCCACCTAATCTTGATGAAATATTTAGAAAAGAAGATAAAAAAGAGATTAAAGTAAATGAAACAAACTCACAACACAAAAAGAGAGTCTTTCCTCCCTCATCAGATCTATATCGACCTCTCCCACCCCTACACATCGCCATCTATATTCTGTATCTTCCTCCACCATAGATCAATGTCGCTACACCGGCGTTGTCCGTGCAATCAATAGGTAAGGAGAATTTTTAATCCTTCTCTCCTCTTTATTGTTTATCTTAGTCTAACCTTAGATTTTCTCTTATTAGTTGTCTTCAGTTCGTATCTCACTAGGATGAAGATCACCGCCATGACCATAGCTATAAACACCACTATCACCATCACCTCGTGAGTAATATATTCTATTCTCTTTGATCTTTCGCTAACATCAATTTAAGTTTGTTTCCTCAATATTTTTTGCACTTCATTTATATAAGTTTTAGGTTGCTATTTCTAGATTACATCAATTTAGATAGACACGATGGACTGGAACCATACTCACACGGACCCCTTGAATCCCCAGGCTATTTCAGCAGAAGAGTACCACCACTTTTAAATTGGGATTTTAATGGAAAAGCTTTCATTATTGGTATTGACGACCCCATCGACACCGGCTTTTCTTCTTGATTTTATACTCTTATAAGTTCCCGTATAGCCTTGCTATGTTTGTATTTAATTTTTGTTAACTTCTGTTGTAATTGATGTTTCGTAAAGTTTTATTTATGTTGTCGTTTTCTGCATTAAAACGGAATTGATGATGGCTCTGTGTAAATTTCTTGGGGACAACTATGTTTTTTGCTTACAATTATGTTCTTTGTTAACATTTATGTTCTTTGTAATTCTGCTTTCACTATTAATGTTGGATCGGTGGTCTTTGTTTTCATGGCAGCTATAAGCCTTTTAAATTTCTTGATACTTTGATTTCGTCCTCCACTAAGCTCACTACACCCACTCAATTATGTTGTATATAGGATATAATTGCTCGATTTGGTAGTAAAGAGTCCATGCCAAGAGACCTTTTCGCTGATTTTGTAAAAGTGGCACAAGATGAAGGTCGGCACTTTGCGCTACTTGCAAAATGATCAGAGGAACTGGGATCTTTCTATGGAGCATTACCTGCATGATGGTCTATGGAACTATAAGTTTAAATTTATTTCTATTAAGGAGTCTTTAATTATATAACATTATGCATATCTAGTCTGAAGTTGATTTATTAATTCTTGTTTTTTTTTTTTTTATTAGACCTGAAATCTATTATCCTACTTCAGTTATATGCATTTTAGTTCTTGAGTCCCTATGATAATTAATATTTTGCAATAGTGTCAAAGGATCAGATGTGTATTGACATATTCATTGCCTTTGACACACATGCTAAACACATTGTAAGAGCAATATTGATCTTCCTATGGTTTTCAGCCCCATAGCCAGTCACCCAAGGAAATTGGCAACAGTAATATGCTTGCCTCAATTCCCATGCCTTACCTTCAAACTTGGATATATCTCATTATGTGTTTAGAAATTCATATTTTAGCTTTCAACTCTTTGTAAATGCTCATGGTGTTTAGGCTCTTGTATTCTCCAATTATTATCATCAACCTATGTAAAAATCTTATAAACGAGTTTGACTCTATTTTCCTTATGTGCAGTATGGGAGCGTTCCTACTGAGCGTCGGTACTAAAGGTATACAAGTCTTTCTTTTCTTTCTGTTTGAGGATCCAATTGTAGTTTCTTTTGCTTTTTAAAATGGTTTTAAACGATTTCTTGTTGATGGTCACTGAAGGAAAAAGATATAGTTCTTTCCCAACTCAAGGATTATGATCCTTGCAGCTCTGGGTTTCTAAATAGGTTAGCTTCTGTCCTACACTTTTACTTAGTTGATGGTCACTGAAGGAAAATTATTCTGATTTTGCATATCCAATATCATCGACTCTCTAAATAGGTTAGCTTCTGTCCTGCACTTTTACTTAGTTGAAATCTAGTTATCTCTGTAGTAGGTTGATATAGAGAAGCCATGATACAAAAATAATTTCGGTGTCAACTCTATTTGCTTACCATGGAATATTGCAATGCTAATTCTTACTTGAGTACGAGCAGATAATTTATACTACAGTTTTGGACAATCCTTGTTGGATTTTTTTTTTAAAAATAATATTTGGAATAATGTTTTTTCCATCTCAATTGGAAAAGACGGTGACAGAATGATATTAAATATTGTTTACTTCTTCCCTTTCTTTTTAGATAAATTGACGGTTGTTAATTACGTTGTACTAAGTCCTTTTCAGATTCATTTTCTTGAGGCAGAATAGAGCTCACATCCTTGGGAAAAGTTGTAGGGTATATGCCCAAATGTAAATATACATGTAAGGAGTGCAAAACTCCAGTTTAAGATAATTTTGACAATTTAGGTTAATGTTATTTTATCTAATTAATGTATTACATTGTGATTATTGTTATGTTGTTAGGTGGAAGCTATTTGATGAAAAAGTCATATCTAAAGAAGAACTACAACTATTCGACATTAGAAGCTTTTTGTTAAGCTGTTTGAATACTTATTCTTTTGAACATGTTTGCTTAAGACTCAGGATTTACTTTTGTAATTACTTTTTCCTTCAAATAGCGTGAAATATTTTTGTTAGACATTGTATTTCTTCGTAAATGTAATGGTTTCACATTTATTCCTTTACCAATTGTTCATTTGTCAATTAAAATTAGAATTGTTAATTATATATGTTTTTACACATCCGAATTACGTTAGTGATCTACTATTACGGGCAGCAAAAAAAGAATAATAATTGGTAAAACGTGTACCTTTTTGTAATATAAAGAGGGATAATTTCTCAAACCATTAGAATATTTAGTGTCGGGAGGAGATATATATATATATATATATATATATA
Source organism: Ajuga chamaepitys (assembly GCA_958295605.1). Lineage (NCBI taxonomy): Eukaryota > Viridiplantae > Streptophyta > Magnoliopsida > Lamiales > Lamiaceae > Ajuga > Ajuga chamaepitys. Next base: position 10,683,088 of record OY282504.1, read on the forward strand.
TAGATATAGTGAGAGAATTATTGGTTAATAGCTACTTATAATGAGAGGAAATTTTTTATTAGTGATAGTATTTTTCATCATTAAAAGTATATTTAGTGACAGTAAAGAATCTTTCACTATTTACTTTACTGTCACGTCACTATATACAATTAGATAGGAAACGATTGCCAGAGACCGTGACAGGAGATCTCCCACCCCTAAAAGCCTTTGGTGATGAGTTTTTGACTTCCACCCCCAATTTTTACTCTCACTAAAACTAACTTTTCTTGTAGTGCATGTCATACAATAAGTATCCCTTCGTACCAGTAACATACCCAATAAAAATAGCTTTTATAGACTTACTGTCAAATTTTGATCTTTGAGGGTAAACATTAGCAACCACTGTTAAACATCCAAAGGGTTTCAACACATTGTAATGCGGTTCTTTATCATGTAGTATTTGATATGGTGTTTTCTAATTTAAAATAGCAGTAGGTAGTCTGTTAATAATATGTGTAGCTAACAGAATAGCATATGACCAAAAATACAAAGGCATCTTAGAATTAAACTATAATGCTCTTGCAATCTCAAGTATAGGTCTATGATTTCTTTCAAAAATCCAATTTTGTTGTGGGGTGTACATACAAGTAGTTTGATGTAATATGTCTAATGTTTGAAAGATATATTGGCATTATTTACCCATGAACTCTAATCCATTATCAGTCCTAACAGTTTTCAAAGTACCTTGATACTGAGTTTTAGCCATAACAATAAAGTTCTTTAATAGTTTTGGTGCTTGAGATTTATGTGACATTAAATAAGTCCAAGTACCTCTACTGTAGTCATCCATTATTATTAAAAAAATATGGTGTATTAGTTAAGCATTCATCTTTACAAGGTCCCCATATATCTACATACACTAACTCTAAAGAAATATGAGACTGGATATGGCTTAAAGGGAAAACAGATCTATGTTGTTTAGCTTGGAAACAAGGATGACATGTCTTTATTTCATTAGTCATAGGAGGTTTACAGAGATGTTTCAAGAAAGGAACATGAGATAATGGCTTTACAGAAGCATGACCTAGAATTCTATGACACTACAACAAACTTTCAACTCACAAGTACTATTTGCAGCCAAATCAGGAATTACAATAGTATCATCATGATTATCGGTGTCTAGAATGTATAATCTTCCACTTAGTTTTTCAAATTTTAATGTCTCCCTAGTCTTCTAGTCCTGCAACATACAATAGGTTGAAGAAAATACACATTACAAGGCAGAAGAGCTGGTTAGTTGAGCAATGGATAACAAATTATAACTAATGAGGGAACAAACAACACATCCTTGAGAATGATGTTTTTATCAATTTTAACTTGACCAATTTAGTTAATCATTTTAGTTGAACCATCATGCAAAATTACTTTAGTATGAGAATGAACAGGTTGCGAAGACATGAATAATGACTTGTCACCACACATATGTTTGCTTGCACCCGAATCTAAAATACAAGAACCTTTCTTAATATCAGCAGGCATAGCATTAGCATTGTGAATTTCAGAAGATAAAAATGTAGTACCTGCGAAGCTCACAGTGTGTGCAAAATCCACACTAGAATCCTGATTTCCAATAGCCTTATTGTTAGCAAAGTACTTAGCCAATTCATGTTGGAACATCTGAGAAAAATCAACATTTGTAAAACAAGTATTATGGTCAGTTTTTAAATCTTGACCTTGTTAAGTTAGAGACACATTTGCCATGTGCCTTCCTTTATGATCTTGCAGTTTTTTATACTAACATGGTACTCCGTGCAATTGAATACACTCAGATGCATCATGTCTTTTGCCTCCACAGTGGGAACAAACCATTCTGGCCCTTTCTTCCTTAGTTTTCCTAGGATTCTGTAGTCCCATGTTGTTATTGTATGACTTGTAGTTGCCTATACCTTTAGCAAGCATGAAGGCTTGATTAGACGAATCTGGAAACGGCACCTGAAAAGACCTTTGCTTTTCCACCATAACAATCATGGAATACGCTTTGTTTACCAGAGGCAAAGGATCCATCAGAAGGACTTGAATTGATTCCTCACATTATCCAAAGTATAATTGAGACCCATCAAAACTTGGAGGAGCTTTGTTTGAGTGTCCATTTCGATAATATTTTTACCCATATGACAAACACCAAGAAGCAACGAGGAAAAACTTGCAAACTGATCCAACAACTTCTTGAGATGAGTAAAATACACTTGGACAGAATATGTGCCTTGAGCTATATTGGCAATCTCATGTTGCAAAGAATAAAGCAACGGACCATTGCTTTTGCCAAATCTCTGGGCAATATCATTCCACAATTCTTGTGCGTTGTTGGCATACACAAAAGCTTCAACAAAATCCTTGGATATGCTATTTAGAATTCAAGAAAATAACATATAATCGATCTTCTTCCAAGCTTCATATGTTGGAGAATCATCAGCTGGTTGCGAAACTTTTCCAGTAATAAACCATCTTGGTTTAGCTCCCGAGGCTAACAACATGGGTTGTTTCCAAGAGATATAGTTACGCCCGGTCAAAGATATGAGATCAACATCATCCTTGGATTATCTGACGAGGAGAGACACAACGGATTATCCATCGTTATTGGAGCAGTATTGATCATTGGATCATTGTTTACCGACGGATTGAGTGGAGTTGCACCTGACATCTCTCAGACCTTTTATCAAACACTTAGTTGGCGTGAAAGGAGTGATGAACTGCAACCAAATCAGAATCGTAAAAACCTTAAACTAATTGATACAATGTGAAGAAACTAAAACTAGTTTCTATTCATCAACAGTCTTCAACTTTGTGAATATCAATTAGAAATGCAATGAAGAAGCGTTGAAAGAAATGTAAACAGAAAAAAGTTTTCATTATTCTCAGAACTGAATTTGTAAACGGTTACAATAGGAATGAAATTATTTATATGAGATATTATTGATCTCTTCTAGAATCTCTTATTAGCAGCAACTTGCTTAAATGCTGCAACTAACTAAGTCGGTTGTAACCAACTCTACTAATGTTGAACTTAAGTTATAAGTTATAAAGTGAGAATAAAAATGTGAAATGGAAATTAATATAAGTTTTGTATTCTAATAAAACTTGAAGGTGTGTTTAACATTTAAATATGATTGAAATTGCATAAGAGCAATTGAGCTAAAAAACTACTTTTTTTTTTTTTTGTTGGGTATGAAAGACTTTCCGAATATATTACATTATTATGTACAGATTAAATATTTAGGGCTTATTCGGTGGGAAAGATTATGGTAAGATATGAAAGTCATCTTTCCTTAACTAATTGTTAGGTAGCATAGATTAGTAATCTTTCAAGCTTTTTATTAACTCAGGCCCGGTGACCGAATATTGTTCCTCTTTAGTAGAGTCATCTCGTCTGCAGCCCCAGATACATGTCATCCCTTCGAACAATTATCAATATTATATTTTTAAAACTCAAAATTAGCCCTATGTTTTTTACAATTAACTATTCACCTATTTCAAACCCTAGTCCATACTTACCCACATTTTTCCATTCCAACTCTCTCTCCTTGTCCTTTTTTTTTTTTAGTGTCCTTAGACACCTGTGCAAATATGTTTAATTTGCCAAAGTTTAAGATTTGTGCAATTAGATTCTCAAAAAAAAAAAAATTGTGCAGTTAGGTAATGAACAAATTTTATTAGGTTTAGATTCATTATTGATGCTTTTAATTACTATTTGGAGTATATATGTCATCATTTGAAGTGCTAAATTGAATTAATTTTTGTTTGCAGTTATATCACTACAAGAAAAAAGTTAAATTAGAGATGGAAAGTAGTAACACATTATATCAGTCACTAAATAAAAACGAAATAGAAATAAAATAGTGACGGAAAGTAGCAAAAAATCATTAGTATCCAATTGAGTGACAAAATAGCAACTGAATACTAGAGACGGGCACAACCCGACTCTTTTCTATAGGTAATTGGTCTCTAATTTCATAATAGAGAGGATATTTTTGTCACTAAATGTAAAGACGGAACAAACCGGCCTCTAAAGTTTAGAGACAAACATTATATAGACCAATCATTTCATTTCAAGTTTGTCACTACTTTAGTTTAGAGACAGATATTATGTGATTAGAGACCAATTTTCCCAGTCTCTAGTATGAATTTTTCTAGTAGTGTATTATGTTGTGATTATGTTCATTAATATCTCAAGCTAGTGGCCAGTGGGTTTAAATTCCTAAAGGTTTGTTGGGCCCTGACTAGGTCTGCATCTCCACATTGGTATGATATTGTCCACTTTGGGTCGAATCTGCACGGTTTTGTTTTTGGGCTAACTCCTAAAAGGCATCATACCAATTGGAGATACTTCAATCCTTATGAACCCAATGATCTTCCAATGTATATTCACTGTGTGTCTTTGTTTGACAATCCCAACAATCCTCCCCCCTTCGAACAAAGGACCACGTAATCTCCCCTTAAACGACATTCACTGTCTTCCTATCTCCAGAAGACACTTGCTCGATCCAATGAACTAGCCATCTCAAACGCATTTGGAGCGCATGCCTTACATGGAGTCCATGATTTACTGCCGCTGGAGAGTCTTCCCTACCCAAGTAGGGTTGTACTTGATCTGTAGGGTTATCCCGTCGTCTTCTTGAGGCTCCACCACTACTTGTTTGGCTCCGAGGATCTCCACCACATCTACATTGGTGGAGACCATGGCTCATATACCACTTGTTGGGCCCTGACTAGGTTGAGCCTCCACATCATAATTTTTTGTTAGACGATCAATTCATAGGTTAGGGGTGTAAGTAGGTATGGCAAAATTTCCAGCAATGAAGTTTGATGCGGAAGGATGAATTTTGACTTGTGGTAAGTACAAGTCAAAATCTGCTAATACAAGTCGAGTTACACAAGACACATAAAGGAAAGCCGAGTCCGGCTGGAGGTTCTGGCAAGGAGAAAGATTATGTGAAGTCTAGCATGGATGATGAAGATTGGGAGGAGTTAGATTTGAGGGCTGCAAGCACAATACGACTATGTTTGGCCAAGAATGTCCTTGCAAACGTGCATGGGATTTCAAACGCTAAGGAGTTGTGGGAAAAGCTTGAAGCACTATACCAAGCAAAGGGTATCTCAAATCAGTTGTACTTGAAAGAGCAATTTCACACACTATGCATGGATGACGATGCAAAAATCTGGGATCATCTGAGTGCTCTCAATGGCATCATCTTGAAGTTAGAGGCAATTGGAGTAAAAATTGAAGATGAGGATAAAGCGTTGAGGCTCATGTTGTCGCTTCCACATTCATACGAGCACAGGAAGCCAATTCTGATGTATGAAAAGGAAATGTTGGCATTTGCTGAAGTCTCCGGGAACTTCTATCTGAAGAAAGACAATTGACAAGTGATGGTCGTACTTTGACGAAAAACTCGGCAATGGTGGTAGTTAGTAAAGAAAGAAAGAAAGACTTCAAACATAATATAGTTTGTTGGAACTGTAGACAAACGGGACATATAAAGCAGTATTGTCCTGTTCAAGGTGGAGCTGATAAGGAAAATAGCTTCGCTGTGTCATGATTGAAGAAGATGTCCTCTGAGGAGGAAATGTGCATCCTTATGCCATGTCAGCGTGCCATGAAAAAGGATGTGATGATGTTAGTTGGTCCACATAATTGCACACAAGGTATTGACTTGGCATGGATGCATGGTGTGTTGTGGATGTTATGTCGATGGCTGAAGGACTTCCATGAGAGCCAAGAGCTGGAAGTAGCACCATAAATTTCAGCAAGGTTTTTCAACATGTGTCTCTGAAATTCTTAGAATGGAGATTCTAAGTGATCTACTCATATGGTGGAGTAGGATCATTCTCTAGTTTGAGAGTAATGATTGTCTGTGAAGACAATGAATCTTCTTTTTGTTTTTGTCGAGGTGGAGTTTATTGGGTTTGGTGACAAAAATCAAAGAAGATTGATGTCCCACATTACTTTGAGGGATGAAGTTGAGAATCTATTATGAGTATTAAAGAGATGGTTGTCCCACATTAGTTTTGAGTTCAATGTTGGGGACTTTTATGGCTATTTAAGAAGACCCTTAGCTTTGATTTCAAGTGCACCAATCAAATACACTTTTGTCTTTGTATTTGATTCTTCCTAAATTCTTTTCTTGTATTCTCTTTAGAGTTGTTCTCTAGTATAGAGATTGGAAGAGAGGTGTGAGACACTAAAGATTTGTCATAGTATGGTAGGTTTGGTGTGGGAAAAGGGAAAGTTTGCGTGATTGTACAAGTTCACATAGTGGTATTCTTTTCTTTCCGGTGGGTCGTGATTTTTTCTTCGAGTTTGGAGTTTTCACGTTAAATTCTTGTGTTGTGGTTTGCTTATCTTTCGTCTTATTTCTTGTTTATTAGTTTTACTTGCCCCTAAGGATGAATGTGGGTCGGTGGGTCCCAATAAGTGGTATCAGAGCCTAGGTTCGGGGAGCCTAGGTAGGTAGTCTCTAAATTTTGAGTATGCTCTAATACCACTTGTTGGGTCCTGACTGGGCCCGCACCTCCATATTGTTACGATATTGTCCGCTTTGGGCCGAGTCCGCACGGTTTTGTTCTTGGGCTAACTCTCTAAAGGTCTCACACCAATTTGAGATACTTCAATTTTTATGAACCCCATGATCTTCCCATGTATATCCGATATGGGACTTTATTTGACAATCCCAACAAGGTCAAGTCTAGATTTTGTATTCATTATGCTTGAAATTTAGCTTTAATTTGATCATAATCATGCTCTTTGTTAACTGTTCCTTCGGCTTTCAGAGTGCTTCATCAATTTTTTGTGAACTGCTGCAAGTTCCCTAGTCAGCGGCGCTCAAGATAGTTCTTTCTTCTTCAGTTGCGATTTTGTTAGAAGGATCAGATATATGAGGGCTTCTATGATGCATCGGGTATATCGGTGCCCCAATGGATTCTAACTGTTAGATTTTCATCTTATAATTATAACCTTTAGATTTTACAACGTACTACCTAATAGTGGGTTGTCCACATAAAATAGTGATTTAAACATTAAAATGAGAAATCCACAACTTAGCACTTAATAGTCATGATTTTCATTATTTTCTCATTTCTTTTTAATTTTTTTTATCTTTTATTTTGATTTGGATTTGAGTGAGTCATTCAGCATTTTTCTTTTTCGTTTTTTTCCTTTGCTTTTTCAACAATATGTCGTCTTCTTTCTAATGTAGTATATTTTCTTTTTTATTTTTCTCATCTATCGTGGTTTAAGTAAAATTTTCTTTTAAATAAAAGAAAGAAATAGCAATATAACAACAACAACAACAACAACAACAACAACAACAACAACAACAACAACAAAAAAAAAAAAAAAAAAAAAAAAATAATAATAATAATAATAATAATAATAATAATAATAATAATAATAAGAAGAAGAAGAAGAAGAAGAAGAAGAAGAAGAAGAAGATGGTATTAGGGTCCTAGTAATTATTTTCGATATAATTTTATTGTGGATCACAGATTTATGTTAAATGATTCATTAAATAGTCACAGGGATGTAATTAGACCAAGCCACTCGTGAATTATTCGGATCTTGATTCGTCAAAAGTGTGATCGAGCTCGTTTAATACGACTCGTTACATAAGCGAACAAAACTCAAGATCGATATTATTCTGTTCATTAGCTCAGGAGTAAGTTCGTTAGTGGCTCGTGAGCTACCGAGCTAGTTGATAAAAAGAAAAATGTATTAACAGTTAATTCATAATCTTTATAACTATAATTATCATGATAAATATAGATTTATATGATTAAAATTATTTATTCGTATATATATAATTAATTAATTTTAGTAAGTATGGTATAAATTTAAAAAACTTGTACCTTATTTTTAAATAATTAATGATGAGTAACATATTTATAATTTAGATTTATTGAATTCCTTTGTGCTCAATCAGGCTTAAGTACGCTCGCGAGCCAGTAATATATCTAATAGTTTAAGCTCGAGTTCGGCTCGATAGTTAATGAATCAAACTCACATTCTAAGAATTTCGGTTCGACTCAGTTTGATTACATCCCTATTATATTAAAAATATTTTCAATTTTAGTTGTGTGTAAGAATCAGATAATATCATTTTATACTGTTAATGAAACTCCTAACTGTTTTATAGAATTACAAATATGATAATAAATTTAAAAAAAAAAAAAAAAAAGCCAATTACACGAATTACTAAGGAATAATAACAATCTAAAATTAAACACACAAAGAGACAAAAAGATCTTATAAAAAAGACGAGCTCAAACAAATTACTATCCTTATAGAATTATAGGGACAAACAAACTCAAACGAAATAATATCCTATAGGGTGATATAAATAAACAAACTCAAACGACATAATATTATGTAGTATATCATACTCTTAAAAAAAAAAAAAAAAAAAGAAGTGAAGCAAAATAATATCGTATAGGTTTATTGAAAAAAGGGGGAAAAAAGTTCAAACAACGCACCATATTATAGGCTTATAGGGAAAATAAGCTCGTTTAAGCATAACGGAAAAAATAAATTATTTTTTATCTTTTAAAAGCTAAAACAAAATACTCCTTCCATCCCATAATGAGAGCATACTTGGAAATGCATAACATTTTATTTCTAGTCAATTTTTTTAAGGTTCAACTCTCTGAAAACCATCAATTATCACTTAGACGACTTAGTTTATTTATTTTATTTGATTTTTTCAATTATAATTCATTAAATATTTTTTAATTCTTTTATTTAGTTTAATAAAACAAGACAATGATGTTTGAAACAAAGCTTTTATTTTAGGATAAGAATTTTTTTGAAACGGGACTATCACTATGAGACAGAGGAGTAACATTCTACGTTAGAAGTCCAATCAAGTTCAATAATATCTACAAACTGTATTTTTTATATCTTAATTAAAATAAAATAACATATACTCCCTCCGTCCCGGCTTATTTTGCACAGGTGACCGGGCACGGATGTTAAGAAAAAATAGATTTTGTTTTTTCTTTGATTTTTTTAAAGGTGGAGATTGAGTGGTGAGATTTTGAGGGTGGAGATTGTGGGAGGAGTTTCCTTTTTTGGGATATGCAAAATAAGGTGGGACGGCCGAAAAAGGAAAGTGTGCAAAATAAGCCGGGACGGAGGTAGTAATTTCTAATTGAAAAAACATTAAAAAAAATAATTTATATTTAAATAGCCAAGATATTTTTCATGATATAAACTACATGAATTTAATCGATTATTTATTTATTGATAAGGAGGAACGGATGTTTTCCACGTATTTTATTATATTATATCGTAGAACTTTAAGATATCATTGTACTTTCAGGGAATTTCTCATTATCATTTACTACAAAATTTCAACTATTTAAAGATGACCCAAAATATAGGGTAGTTCTATAATACACCTAGTGTATTAATACACTTATATCTTTTACCTACTATAACAAGTTAGCAATAAGTAATTTTTTAATTGCTTTTAATCAATTGTGTATGACCCATAACACATTTACCTAATTTCTTTATAGATCTAATAATGGATTAATATTGATATTTTCTTACAATCCCAACCATGAAAAAAATATTTCATAAATAATAATAAATAACTAATATACATTTTTTTTTTTCAAATAATTAATTCAGTTTCGTATATATAATAAAAATATGTCATCTCATTACGAGTTACAAGTTTATAGGTTATTTATAAAATACAAAATATTTATGAGTAAACTTATGAATCCATGTTGTGTCAAAAAACAATCTAGCTTTATATAATATTAATATTAATAATACTTCTTGTCCCTAAAAAAATTAATAATACTTCTTTTAAACTTGGCAATATTGTATCAGTATATTGTATTAAAATTGAAGGAAGAATACAAAAATGATATGATATTATAATTCTTTTTTATTTTTTAGGTCGACTACATAAAATTATTAACAAACACTATGTAGATGATTCAGTTATCGTTAGTTAAAAAAAAAGAGTAGGAGTTGATAGATGTTAGATGATGTTTAATTAATTCAATTGTAATACAAATAAAATTGAAGCATGACAATAAGTTATGGAATAATATCGTACACTTATCGTGGATATATGTTAATATGATATTGGTAACATGTCAATATTAACAGATGTAGATTTTATGTAAGAGAATTAACTATCTTTTTCAAAAAAATATTTTTTCTGATTTTTTATTTTTTATATATTTTTTATAAATTGTTTTAAACTTTTTAAATAAAATTAAATTTTGTAAAAATAGTTCCAAGGTTTTAAGTTAATTTTAAGATATTTTAAATTAATTTTCAAAGTTTAAAAATAATTTTAGATATTAAGAAAATAACTTTTTAATTTTTTTTTTATTTTTTATTTTCATGCCGGAAATTGTCATTGGAGGTTGCAATTTTGTAAAAGAAGTGGTGTACAAGTTGTAATGGGTAAAAATAAAAGTTTAGGTTCCAAAGTAACAAAATGAGTATAGTACAAGTTGATTTATGTAATTGACCCTAATTTGAAATATTATAAGGTAAAATATATGAATTTATTCTAAAATATTCTGAAACGGCAGACCAAGATGCTACGAAACAAATTAATTCTAACGACAAATTTGGAACAAGATTGATAACTTTTGTTAAGATCAGAAGGTATATCTAAAAAATAAACTGTGGAAATAATTTAGATTATCTTACCATAAGAAAATATTTGAAAATAAATTTTAAAATTTTCACATAAGAACTTAAAAAATTGTTATATGAATCTGAAATTTATATTTAAAAGTTAACAAGTATTTAATAACTCCATAGTGATAAAGTAAAATATAAGATATTGTAAATTAAAATGTACCTTTTTTTATAAAAGAAATATATGTATAAAATTATTCAATCCGTAAATTAGATCTTATTCAAATTAACTAAAATTACAAAATTAAAAATATTTTTCAGGAAATATAAATTACATAATAAATACTTATACTTCTCAAAGTAATTAATACCTTTCTTATTTAAATTAATCAAAATTACAAAATAAAAATACTTTTCAAGTAAATATTAACCGTGTAATAAATATTTTTAACTTTCAAAATAATTAATATCTTAAAAAATATTAAAAGAATGAAAATAGTTTATTAAAATCCTACGATTATTTAATTGAACATAAAATTAAGAAGTAAAATATGAAATACTACTACTAGTAATAATAAAACATTATTTGTCTAAATCATTAGAATCTTGATACCTATTGAATACGTAAGTGGTTAACTAATTTAATGGCTAAGATTGCATTAAGAAGATCCAAGGATTGTCATGATTAGGTGTATTAATACACCAAGTGTATTATAGAAGGACCCCAAAATATAATTCAAACCTAGAATATTATAAATCAAATATCCAAAATGTTAAAAGCCCAAAATCCATATATTAAAAGCCTAAAATCCAAATAACTCTTGTAGGTTACTAACCTACTATAGTAGGCAATTCTCCAGGTGCACTGGTGCCCAAGGTGCACGTACCATAGAATTCCTCCAGATATAGATGTACATATAGGGCTCGTTTTCTTCACTTGATGGAATAAGCGATGATACACAAAATTATGATGTATTATCCAATATTACATAATGTTTGTAATGCTAAATTTCAAGTCTTAATAATCTATATTGATATGCAGTATGATGTTTGATTCAACATATTAATATTGTGTAAAAGAATTCATTGACTGCTTTACCCTTTAATTTTTTTTTTACCAGCAACTCTTTTTTATAAAGTTAAAATAATGTTATGCACCTCCTCTATTATTGTGAGATCTATGTCAACAAAATATTGTACTGATATAATTTAGCAATGAGAATTTTTCATAGTTCACGTTTTATTAAAGAATATGACATATATAATTAGAAAAATAATGTTGGATCAACTAAAATCAGTGAATTATTTGGGAATATATCGAATTTAATACGATTTCAAATCCTAAATTATCCTTCTAGTTTTTCTTAGATTGGATTCTTATTAGATAATCACGTATATTGCTTACTAATTATGTGTTTTTTTCTTTTAAAGAATATTTTGAGTCCATAACTGTATAATTTTATATTCATCTATATATATTAATGATGATTATTTTAAATGTACATTTAAAATTTATTTTATTTGAAAAACTCATCATATTAAGTATTTTCTTCATTTTATGAATTTTTAAAATATATTACTATGAAACTGAGATAACAAAAATATAAATGAAGAATAATTAAAAGTAAAAAGATAGTCTTACAAGGCTTGAAGTATTTTAATATTATAAAACAAGCATGAAATGAAGAGGGATACTCCATCTATCAAGCTCTAATCTCACATAGCAAACTAATCCATACGATATTAGGTTCGGGTGTGTAAATTTATATATTTAGCAGGGATAGAAAGGGAAGTTTGTCATTTAATCCTGAATATAACCTAAGATATCAACCATCCAACTTATAATATTATATCCCCTCATCGTGTCTATTAAACATAAGTTTTTTATTTATATAATCCACACCCTATCTACAACACACATTTCCCCTTAAGTTATCTTGTATTATCTTAATATACTTACCAAACGAGCCCTTAGGGCATTGACCGCTAATAAGCAGTGCTCTAAAATCGAAAGGAAACCAATTTTAAAGAGTGCTACATCTTTTATTTTAGTATTATCAACATGTGATACATTTATAAAATAGCGTTATGATGATATCATCAGTAAATATATCACATATTAATAACGTTGCTATTTCGAATAATGATCTTATCCAATGATAAAACCTCCCCTGGGATAATCTGAAATGTGAGGACATCATTGATTCAGTCATAATTCGACGAGTGTTATAGGGTATTTTTGACTTAAGGGCAACTAAAATTGAATATAATTAAACCTCGACAAAGTAAAAATTCGGGCGGAAAAAATTATTCATTTAGCGAATTTATTTATTTATTTATAAATGTATAAATTATTAATTTATCGATAGTTAAATATTTATTATTTTAAAAAGAGTTTACATACAGGAAGCACACATACATTTTACAGTTTTCAACGACTTAGTACATGACCGCGTAGTTATGAAATAGGTTTGATGGTGTTTTAAAGCGAACAATCGTGATTAATTAGTATGAAACGACTAATATATCAATTTATTGGAGTCGATTCATTACTATTAAGTATGAAACTTGAATACGTTGAATTGAAGTCGGTGGAATATGGAAATAAGAATACAAGTACAAACATTGATATTCTTGACCAACTAAGTACAAGCATTGATATTGGTACGGCTAAAATATAAATTCAATTATTATTACTTTACATTTTTGTTGGGATTCTAAGAATTTTTTTATTTTTTACTACTTAATGCTTTTAGCGAGATTATTACTTTAGTACACTGGCCCGAGTCGGACCGGAAGAAATTATTATGTGATCTAGATTATTATTTTATCGAGGTTTAACCGTACATTATTAGAGCAAAATGGAGTAGCACTACGGGGTGTTTGCAATGATTGTGCTTTTAGAGAAGTGATTTGAATTGATGTTTGTAGAAAAATCAGAATTTGGTATTGTTTGGGAATAATGTGATTTTAAAGCTAAAAGTTGATATCGAAGTTGAATGATAATAACCTCTGATAATCAAATTTTAAGTGATTATGATAATCAGCATTAAGAGCTTTAAATACTTCAAAATCACTTTTTAATTGTCAAAAGTAATTTTAAGGGCCGCTTAATTGGGGGGTTAGGGTTAATGAATGAGAATGAAGAAGACTCATTCTCATTTATGATGCTTAGTACATAATAAATAAGTTAATCATTACCTCATTTTATTAATAATTTCTCCCATTTTATTTTATAGTATGAACAATCTCTCATTCACACATATTATCATTGACATTGATGATTTGTAAGCAAACGAATCCTAAGTTAGTGTTTGAAAATATCCAGACACATAAGAGTAATATAAATTAAAATAAATGAAAAAGGGAGCAGATAATGACCAACGCAAAGTGATGGTCCCACCCGACGCACAAAAAATCCAGAAACTTCTTCCCCATCTCTATCAAACCATGTGATAGCATATCTGGTGTGCCGTGTACAACATAATCACAGTGGGGCCCATTTTCTTGGCATTACCAAAAATGTCCTTCTACAATGGCAAGAATCCAGTCCATTTTCGGGGTGAATCCGTCAACGCAGAAGTTAGTGCCACACCGGATCCGAGAAAATGGCCTAATGCAGCTGCCAAACGCTGATTTCTGTCCAAGGGATATTCTGGTCATTGCATGCACTTGATTACGCAATGCATGATGTATTTCCCATATTTATATTAATAAACTTCACTCGCCTGCAACCAACTTAAATGGGTTCGATTATTTTTCTTCGGCGGTAAATACAAAAAAATTAAAAAAATAAAGTCAATAATGCAACTGATGTGCATTAAGGAGACTATTATAGCAGTAATCGAAACAGCAAAAAAGGCTTTGTACTGTTGGGACAAAAAATATGCATAGTTTTTTTTATGTCGATAAACAAACTAAAGGGATTTGTGAATTGAATTCATTTGCAATTTGTTTTTTCATCTGTAATATAGAAATAAACTATTCAACTTCGTCCCGAATGAACTTGTACTGATCCTCCGGCACACATATTAAAAAAAATTATTTTTTTATAAATGTTAACTTAATCAAATCTGTTTTTACCTTTATGTGATGGCAGATCTGTAATTATGTGATTAATGTCAAGTAGAGATGTAAAGTTTTATTTCCTGAAATTGAAAGTGTGCAAAAGGGGTGGGACACCCCGATTATGAAAGTATGCAAGTTCATTCGGGACAGAGAGAATATTTTTTATAATTTTTCAATTCATTCGATGCATCATAACAAGTTTTGAGCTTCAATTGCTTACGTGTAGTATATTTAGACTTTTATCAGCCAAATTACATACGTGTGATTCGTTTAGCCAATAAGTAAATGAAAATTGACGTCTTATCATTGAACATAGTCATTAAATGTTATCATTTCCATTTACTCTTTAAAAATATCATATGGTAACACGTTTATAGTTGGGATAATAAAAAGGAACTTGTTTCGGACTCCACATAAAGTAATCGGAGTTAAAAACTTCATTGGGTACATTGAACTAAAAAAATTATATATAAACATATAGAAAAATTTTATGTTATATTTGAAAAGTCATGTTGCAAATATTATTTATGGAAAAGTAGTGAATTTTCACCATAATTAAATTAATTAGACAAAAAAGATTTAGTATGCCTAAACTTGTGGTATATGAGCTCGTTGTTCAAATTTTGTGTGATGTATTGGGGTCGGCCCACCTCCTATAATGTCATGTTTGGAAGTCCTAAGATTAGTTAGGAGTCATCCATGCTAGATGTGAGTATATGTGGGTGTTGGCTTCACAATGGTGTTCATCAGGTGTGGAAGGATCAAAATTAGCTTGGAAAGCAGAGGAAAACAGTTAAAACGAGCTGAGAAGAGTTGCTGTCAAGAAAACGGTTATTCTGTTAAAACCGTTGTCATTCAAGTCAAAAGCGTTGTCGTTTGCTGAAGAAACCGTTGCACACTTCTGGAAGCTTTTCTATTAATCTGTTTCAACTGCTTCAATCAGTTTTATCTTCTACTGTCGGGATCATCTTATATACTCATTATTTTACACATTAAGATTGTAATTCCAGATTCATTCTAGCTTCAGATTTGTTTAGAGTGAGAGTTTGTAGAGTGTGAAAGAAGGTGTGTTTCTTTTTCTTCTACATGAGCTCTTGAAAGCTCTAAGAGGGTGTAATTCTGAATTGATGATAGTGAATTGATAGAGAAGTCATCTCTATCCGTGGATGTAGGTTGAGAAACCGAACCACGTAAAATCTTGGTGTTTTCATTTCGTTTCTATTTCCAGTTTTTTTTCATTTCTCTTTGTTTCTTGAAGCTTGGTTTCAAGTGATTTGTGTTCTTGAGTTATTTGATCTTGAGAATTGTTAATAACAATTGGCGCCGTCTGTGGGAAACACAACCCACACTTCATCAAGATCTGAAAGATGTCACTCTCCAAGCTGGAAACGGAGAAATTCACAGGGAAAAATGACTATGGGCTCTGGAAACTGAAGCTAAAGGCATTACTCGTTCAACAGGGATTATCTGCAGCTCTGAAGGATGGAAGAGATGATCCTGAAATAAGTGATCCGGAAAAGAAACTTGAAATTCAGGACAAGAAGATGGAAATCCAGGAGAAAGCACACAGTTTGATCATTCTGTGTCTGTCTGATAAAGTCTTGAGACTGGTTTCAAAGGAGAGCACCGCTGCAGGGGTAATCAAGAAAGCTGGATGAATTGTACATGGAGAAATCCATGACCAATAGGCTCTTCCTGAAGCAGAAGCTGTACTCTTTCAAATTCTCAGAAGAAAGGTCAGTAGAAGATCAACTGGAAGAGTTTAATAAAACTCTTAATGATCTAGAATCTGTAGAAGTGACTATGGAAGATGAAGACAAGTCGATCCTACTTCTAAATTCATTGCCACCATCCTATGATCAACTGAAGGATGCAATGATGTATGGCAGAACCACCACTGTTTCCTTTGCTGCAGTTCAATCAGCATTAAAATCCAAGGAGATGCAAAGGCTAAATCAAGACACAAAGGAAACTGCAGGAGAAGGTTTATTTGTAAAGAAGGGAAGATTTCAGAAAGCTAAGAAGGGTCCAAATTCAGAACAGCCAAAGAAATTCCCTGATACAAAGCCAAAGACCACTGAAGGAAAAGAAACAAGGAAATGCTTCTTCTGTAAAAGGCCTGGGCACCTCAAGAAGAACTGTTTTGAGTATAAGAAGAACAATCTCAAAAGTCAAGTACTCTCTCAACCAATAATGCAGATGCTGTTGAAGCTCTAACTGAAGATCCAGAAGTTCTAAACATTACAGAATCCAGTCCAGAAATGCAATGGATTCTTGATTCTGGGTGCTCCTTTCACATGTGTCCAATCCTATCATGGTTTGAGAACCTCAAGGAACAAGATTCAGGAAATGTCATGCTGGGGAATGATGAAGTATGTCCAGTAAAAGGAACAGGAGACATAAAGCTGAAGATTCATGATGGTACAATCAAAGTTTTAAAGGAAGTCAGGTATATTCCTAACTTGAGGAGAAATTTAATTAGTCTGGGGACTTTAGAATCCAGAGGGTGTAATTTCAAATCAGAAAAGGGATGCTTGTATGTCTTAAAAGAAAACAAGATAGTCATGAAAGGAATCAAGAAAAATAGCTTGTATTATCTTGATGGAAAGGTGATACATGGTGAATCTGCTAATGTCTCCCATACTGATTATGACCTGGGGCATTCAAGAATGGAGCATGTGGGAGAATCTAGTATAACTCAACTAGCAAAACAAGGTCTGATAAACCACACTGGAAGTCTAAAAGCACATAAAGCATGTGAGGAATGTATATTAGGGAAAACAAAGAAATTACCTTACCCTGTTGGAAAACATTCTTCCAAAAATGTTTTGGATTATGTGTATGCTAATCTTTGGGGTCCATCTAGGACTCAAACTCTAGGTGGAGGAAGATTTTTTCTGAGCATTATGGACGATTTCAGTAGGAAACTGTGGTTATATGTTTTGAAAACTAAGTCAGAATGTTTTGAAAAATTCAGAGACTGGTGTGCTGAAGTTGAGACAGAAAAAGGGAGCAAGCTCAAGTGTCTTAGAACAGATAATGGGTTGGAATTCATGTCTGACGAGTTTAACAGGTTCTGTAAAACAAAAGGAATAAAGAAGCACAATACTGTCCCAGGCAATCCCCAACAAAATGGAGTCATTGAGAGGATGAATAGGACAGTGTTGGAAAGAGTAAGGTGCATGCTGCTAAGTTCAGGGCTTGGAAAGAAGTTCTGGGGGGAAGCTACTTCTACAGCAGCCTATCTAATCAACAGAAGTCCCTCATCTGCCTTGAACAATAAGACACCAGAGGAAATATGGACTGGAAAGCTACCTAGCTATGCCCATTTAAGGGTATTTGGATGCAGGGCATATGCTCATATCAAGCAAGACAAACTTGATGCAAGAGCAGTAAAATGCATCATGATTGGATACCCAAATGGGGTAAAGGGATATAGGCTTTGGTGTACAGAGGAAGGACAGAAGAAAATTGTTATCAGCATAGATGTAGTATTTTGTGAACAAATATTGCCTTACAAGACAGTACAAACTGAAAGAGAGGTAATATTGCAAAATGGCAATGATACTATGACTGAGGTAGAGAAGTCTAGAAAGAAAATTGACTCAGAATCAGAAGATTCAGCTGATGAAGAGCAAACTCAAGAGGAAGAATCAGACATTCAGAATTATCAGCTAGTCAGGGATAGAAAAAGAAGGATAAGGAAACCCTCCACTAAATATGCTGATGATTATTTAACAGCATATGCACTTTTGACAGCTGAAGAAGAGATTGAGTTTCCAGAACCTAGAACTTATTCAGAGGCAATTCAGGGATCAGATAAAGAAAAGTGGCTCATGGCAATGCAAGAGGAGATTGAATCACTAGAGAAGAATCAAACTTGGGTGCTTGTTCAGAAACCTAAAAACCAGAAGCTAGTAAGCTGCAAGTGGATTTTCAAGAAGAAAACCGAGGTCACAGAAGTTGAGAAAATCAGGTTCAAAGCTAGGTTGGTTGCCAGAGGTTTCACTCAAAGAGAAGGAGTAGATTTCAATGAGATTTTCTCCCTAGTAGTAAAACACACATCCATCAGAATTCTATTAGCTTTAGTAGCTCAGTTTGATTTTGAATTGGAGCAGCTGGATGTTAAAACTGCATTCCTCCATGGAGAACTGAAGGAAAAGATATATATGACTCAGCCTGATGGATTCATAGTTCCAGGAAATGAAGATAAGTGCTGTTTATTACAAAAATCACTATATGGTCTCAAACAGAGTCCAAGACAGTGGTATTTGAAGTTTGACAGTTACATGAGAGTCATTGGTTTTGAAAGATCAAGGTATGACAGTTGTGTATATCTGAGGTTTGGTGAGAATGGAGTTAGTGTGTTTCTACTCCTATATGTAGATGACATGCTAGTTGCAAGTAAAAGCAAAGCAGAAATTACAATGGTAAAAGAGCAGTTGAAAGCTGAGTTTGAAATGAAGGAGCTTGGACAGGCTAGAAGAATTCTGGGAATGGATATACTGAGGAATAGGTCTCAGGGGTATTTGCTGTTGCATCAAACTGATTATGTGCAGAAAGTATTAAAGAAATTTAATATGCATGAGTGTAGGCCTGTTACAGTCCCTTTAGGACAACAATTTAAACTTTCTGAACATCAAAAGCCAAGGAATGAGGATGAAGAATCAGAAATGAGCAGAGTTCCATATTCAAATGCTGTTGGAAGCATTATGTACATTATGGTCTGTACAAGGCCTGGTGTATCTCATGCTATTAGTGTAGTGAGCAGATACATGTCTAATCCTGGAAAGGCTCACTGGGAAGCATTGAAGTATGTCATGAGGTATCTAAAAGGAGCTGGGAACTATGGAATTTTGTTCAGAAAAGAGGAAGACATGGATAGAGATGCTGTGGTAGGATTTGTAGATTCAGATTTTGCAGCCAATCTTGATTCCAGGAAGTCTCAGACTGGATATATTTTTACGTTGTATAGCTCTGCAGTGAGCTGGAAATCTATGCTTCAATCCGTAGTAGCTTTGTCAACTACTGAAGCAGAATTCATTGCACTCACAGAAGCAATGAAGGAGGCAGTATGGATCAAAGGCATATTGTCTGAGTTTGGTGTCAAACAAGATTCAGTCAAGGTAAAATGTGACTCACAGAGTGCTCTACATTTAGCCAAACATCATGTGTTCCATGAAAGGTGTAAACACATAGATGTTAAATTACATTTTGTGAGAGATATTGTTGATAAAGGATCAGTGTGTTTGGAAAAGGTTAGAACAGAAGAAAATGCAGCTGATATGCTGACAAAGTCATTAACTCGAGACAAATTTCAGTATTGTCTTCAGTTAGTGAGGATTCAAACTGTTTGAAGGAAGCATGGGAAAGGTGGAGTGATTTCTGATATCAATTCATGGTCAAGGAGTTATGATTTGGTTTTGATTGAGAAGCCAAGGTGGAGATTGTGAGTATATGTGGGTGTTGGCTTCACAATGGTGTTCATCAGGTGTGGAAGGATCAAAATTAGCTTGGAAAGCAGAGGAAAACAGTTAAAACGAGCTGAGAAGAGTTGCTGTCAAGAAAACGGTTATTCTGTTAAAACCATTGTCATTCAAGCCAAAAGCGTTGTCGTTTGCTGAAGAAACCGTTGCACACTTCTGGAAGCTTTTCTGTTAATCTGTTTCAACTGCTTCAATCAGTTTTATCTTCTACTGTCGGGAGCATCTTATATACTCATTATTTTACACATTAAGATTGTAATTCCAGATTCATTCTAGCTTCAGATTTGTTTAGAGTGAGAGTTTGTAGAGTGTGAAAGAAGGTGTGTTTCTTTTTCTTCAACATGAGCTCTTGAAAGCTCTAAGAGGGTGTAATTCTGAATTGATGATAGTGAATTGATAGAGAAGTCATCTCTATCCGTGGATGTAGGTTGAGAAACCGAACCACGTAAAATCTTGGTGTTTTCATTTCGTTTCTGTTTCCAGTTTTTTTCATTTCTCTTTGTTTGTTGAAGCTTGGTTTCAAGTGATATGTGTTCTTGAGTTATTTGATCTTGAGAATTGTTAATAACACTAGATAATACCTGTAAGGTTTAACATGGCAATTATAGAACATGCAAAGTGCTTTGTTGGAATATGCAGCGGATATACAATAGGGTCCGCTTGGTTGGAGAATTTTGGGGTAAGAAATGAGAATGAGTGATGATTCATTCTTATTTATGATATTTAATACATAATAAATAAGTTAATCGTTACCTTTTTTTATTAATAATTTTCTCCACTTCATTTTATAGTATGACTAACCCCTTATTTATGTTCATTACTATTGTCATTGATAATTTGCAATCAAGCGGGCCCTAAATTTGTTTGGAGCAGTACTATCATTTGCCTAGCTATCACTATTTTTTGGCCATTGTTAATTTGTCCACCTCGCTGCAACCGATCGATGTAATCCTTTTTATTGAAGTTCATAATTCATCATCCGCATGTGACGCCGACAAACAAAGGGCCACCCACCAATATTATTATATACGATTTTATTTATTTTATTTACGAATAAAACCTAAACTATAAATCATCGATAGTGCTGACAATACCCGTATCTAAATTTTGTTACTATCAATAGAAGGTAAAGTGAGGGGGGCCAGGACTACCCCACACCAAGGGATAGGTCCGTCCCAGGTGACGAACCAATTGACTAACTTCTTGAGGAAGATAGTGTGCATGGACGCAATGTGTCTTTTTGTTATATTGTATTTCCTCCGTCCCGGCTAATTTTTCCTACTTTTTTATTTCGATTCGTTCCACTTAATTTTTCACATCTTTAAAAAGGAAATTTCTCTCACAATCTCCACTCTCAAAATCTCAACACTCAATCTCCACCTTTAAAAAATGAAAAAAAGAAAGCAACATCTACTTTTTCTTAATATCCATGCCGATCAACTGTGAAATGTTTGTCGGGACGGAGGGAGTACTTCAAATCTTATGTCTCTCCGTCTATTTTTTTGCATAAGTATATGTTGTACTTCAAATCTTATGTTTCTTTGTCCTATTCCACCTGATATTTCACCATCTGAGGTTCATGATATCTGTTTGATATATATCAAAAAATATTTTACTATACTAAATATTATATGTATACTTGTAATAATAAAATAGAAAGAAAACAAAGAAATTGAAGATCTCAAACCTGGAATAGAATTCTGGTATCAAGACTACGCAAGAAATAATCATTCGATTAAAGAACGATGAAGCTACGTACCTAGGTAGATTCTATCCCGGGCAGATTTTTCCTTTTTTTTTTTTTTTGAATTTTCTTATTTTTTATAAATGTATTAAAATTATTCGTGAAGACGATAATTGAAACTTTAACATTAACAATCGATTACGGGATAAAAAAAGTGAAATCAAGATCATTTTCTATAGAGTGTTTCAATATGATAGTTAATACTCCCTCCGTCCCAATTATATAGGCTGATTGGGTTTTTCACGGAGATTAAGAAAATGATTGGAAAAGCAAATTACTCCTAAAGTTCACATTTAATGAGTTTAGTTTTCAAAAATTTTTATGTGTAATAGTTAATGGAGTACCTTATTTATCCCAAAATTAATAATATTCCTTGATGAATATGTAGTTTTCGAGAAGTTAGTAGGAGAAAAGTTGAATAATTTACCTTTCCAAGATTAATTAATAGTGATATATTAATGGATGACTTAAATAAATTTTACCATATATAGTAACTTGCCTATATATTTGGGACACCCCAAAAAGGAATACAAGCCTATATAATTGGGACGGAGAGAGTATTTAAATTTAGTCTTGTAATAATTATTAATTATATTTATATTTTTAACCAAAAATTTACTGAAAAGAAAAATTAATTTTAACTTAAAAATCTGCTTATGGGTAGATTCTGCCCAAATAGTAGGATCCTTAAAAGCAAAACAATTATAAGAATAACTCCAGTAACTGTTATAAATCGGTATGTGATTGTATAGACGAAGATGTAGAATATAGACAAAGTCGAGGCTAGAGTTTGACTCTATATCCGTAAGACGAAATTGCCACGTACTCAGGTGCAATACGTTATAGTAGCAAAACGCCTCCAAGATACAACGACTTTAAAACTTCAGACCGCTGCACTACGAGTCGGAAGTTATCGGCGAACGTACTCGGATATTTGGAACTTTCGGACTCTACTAATGCAGAATTTAGAAAGCTTTTGAATTGCAAAGAACTTGTGAATTCGAACGTATGAAATGAAATGTGGAGGGGCCTATTTATATATGTTGAAGAGTTGAAGTGCCTATTTGGAAAGGCACCTCTTCACCCCTTGGTTGCACCCTTTGGACTGGACCCACCAGTTCGCTTGGCGGTCGCACCCGCAGGCTGACCCGCGCCCTGGCGGGCGACGGGTCGCATTGGTTCGCTGGCGGGTCGGTTCGACCCACTGCCCCGGTCCGGTTCGACCGGTCCGAACCGTCGACCCGGTTTAACCCACCGGTCGGTCCAGTCCGCCCAACGATCCAGTCCGGTTCGACCCGGTTCCTGACCGGATCGGTCCACGTCACCGCACCGCTTGACTCGAACCGCCACGAACCCGTGAGCCATCCGTTTGGACCACCTAGCCAAAACTTTAAGGCTCCTCCAGCTCCTCGCGACGACGCGTACGTGCGAAGTGCAAAGTGCGCCTCTAAAGCGACTCAATGCGACATGTGCGACGTGCGCGTGCGGGCCCGGGCTCGGATGGTGCGAAGCACCATCCTCGGGTCCATTTTAGCCAAAGGCTAAAATCCCAATAGGATCCACCATAAGGTCCACCATAGGGGAGCACACTTGATAACTACTTATCAAGTGCTCTACTAAATAAGGAGTATCCACTTACTCCAATTTTTCTATGTGGGACAAGTTCCCATATATTTACTTCATAAACTCTTCAACTTCCATGTTTAAGTTGCAACCTTTGACAATTAATATCTCATTCACCTGAAATTAGTTTTGAGCATATTAATACATTAAATTCATCTACTCGAAGTGTAGATTATGAATTTGCAACTTGTTTCCATTTTTAACAAATGGATTGAATTAATTAAATTGGTCAATTTTGAGTCAAAACCCAAAATTCCAAATCAATTTCCAACAATCCCCCACATGAATGATATTAATGCAATGCACACCTAAGAAAGTCCCAACGAGCCGTCCCTTCATCAGGATAGGTAGCTTCAGGCTTTGAACCTTCCCTAGTGAGATGCCATCGGATTTACTCACTGCTCAGTGAACATGATGTCTTGAACTGGTCAGCTTTTGTGTAAATCAAGTACAATGACAACCACAAAGTAATGACTCTAATATCCTTTTGGTTCTCACGTTGTTGTCCATTTTGGCCATGGACCTTATCTCGGATTCATAAGTGTGTACTGAAAATATTACATTTGTCAGTTTGAAGCGGCCCCACTTCACACTTATATAGGTGATCTCCTATTAAAGGTACCCTGAAATACCTTACCACGAAGGTATAGGAATCATTAAAAGCTGTTAAGCTTACCCTCACCACACGTCATCAGGTTTTGTACCAAATAGGTACAATTGGCACTTGAGTGGAATCGAGAATGAGCTTGAAATTTGTTTTCAAGTGCAAAACTGAGTGCTTCAAAGCTTAGTTGTCTTGTTGAACCAAGTTCTTGGGATCCTCCAGTCATCATGGACGAGTTACCACTATGAACACTCTTTAGTGTGTGGGTTTTAGCCCCATTCCCCTTACCGCGCTATACATTTGATCTCGACCAATGCCTTTAGTCAGCGGATCCGCAATGTTGTCTTTTGACTTTACGTAGTCAATGGAGATTACCCCACTTGAGATCAAATGTCTAACGGTATTGTGTCTCCTCCGGATGTGTCGAGACTTACCATTATACATGTGGCTTTGTGCCCTCCCTATAGCAGACATGCTATCACAGTGTATCATCACGGGAGGCACTGGTTTGCACCAACCAGGAATATCTTCTAAGAAGTCCCGAAGCCATTCTGCCTCTTCACCAGCCTTGTCTAAAGCAATGAACTCCGATTCCATTGTGGAACGAGCTATGCAAGTTTGTTTAGAGGATTTCCAAGCCACAGCTCCTCCACCTATAGTGAATACATAACCACTGGTGGATTTTGTATCTTTTGTATCAGATATCCAGTTTGCATCTGTGTATCCTTCCAATACGGCTGGATATCTTGTATACAAAATTCCATGATTCATGGTATGTTTTAAATACCTTAAAACTCTCATCAGAGCTTTCCAGTGATCCTTGTTAGGATTACTTGTAAATCTACTAAGTTTGCTAACTGAATATGCTATATCCGGACGCGTACCATTTGTCAAGTACATCAGGCTTCCGATAATTCTTGCATATTTCAGTTGCAGCACTGGGTCACCTCTATTTTTGGCTAAGTGTAGATTAACATCTACAGGAGTGTTAGCCGGGGGTACGTCATAAGCATCAAATTTCCTCAACACATTCTTAACGTAATGAGATTGTGATAGGAAAATTCCATCAGAAGTTCTAGAGATTTTCATCCCTAGAATGACGTCAGCCAGACCCATGTCTTTCATGTCAAAATTTCGTTTTAACATGTTTTTAGTATTCACGATCGAGTCATGATTACTTCCCGTAATAAGCATGTCATCGACGTATAGACACACTATTACATAATCTTCTGGAGTGCCCTTTATATAGACACACTTATCGCACTCATTGATTTTGAAACCATTAGAGAGCATCACATTATCAAATTTTTCATGCCATTTAAGAGGTGCTTGTTTGAGTCCGTACAAAGATCTAACAAGTTTACACACCTTCTTTTCTTGGCCAGGAACTACAAACCCTTCAGGTTGTTCCATATATATCTCCTCCTCCAATTCCCCATTTAAGAAGACCGTCTTCACATCCATTTGATGTATCTCAAGGTTATGCAGAGCTGCAATAGCAATGAGAACTCTAATGGATGTGATCCTCGTAACTGGGGAATATGTATCAAAGAAGTCGTATCCTTCTCTTTGCTTGAACCCTTTGGCTACCAATCTAGCCTTATACTTATCAATTGATCCATCGGCTTTATACTTCCTCTTTAGGATCCACTTGCATCCAAGTGGTTTACAGCCTGATGGTAGATCTACAATCTCCCACGTGTGATTTTGCATGATGGACTCGATTTCACTATTTATTGCTTCTTTCCAGAGAGGAGCATCTGGACTGGACAATGCCTCATGTATTGTCCTGGGTTCACTTTCCATCATTTATGATAGAAAATCCGGCCCAAAGGACTTCTCCTTTCTGGCCCTTTTACTACGTCTCGGTTCATCATTACCCTCAGGTTCTTTATTAACCTCAACAGGTGAACCATTTGTAATTTCATAAGTTCTTTTATGAGAACTTACTTCTGTGTTTTCCTTCTTAGGAAATATGTTCTCAAAGAACACCACGTTCCTTGACTCAATAGTCATTCCCACGTTTATTTCAGGAATGTCTGATTTGTGCACCAGAAATCGATATGCACTACTGTTATATGCATATCCAATGAAAATACAATCAACAGTTTTGGGTCCTATTCTCACTTGTTTCGGCTTAGGTACTTCAACCTTAGCTAGGCATCCCCACACTTTAAGGTAATGGTAGGAAGGTTTTCTTCCTTTCCACAACTCGTATGGAGTTTTGTCACTTTTCTTATGTGGCAATTTGTTAAGAATGTAGTAGGCAGACAAGATTGCTTCCCCCCACATGTTCTGGGATAAGCCCGAACGTATCAACATAGCATTCATCATTTCTTTTAGAGTTCGGTTCTTGCGTTCTGCTATGCCATTTGATTGAGGTGAATATGGAGTTGTAGTTTGATGAATAATACCGTTTTGTTGGCAAAATTCTTCAAATGGAGCTACATATTCTCCACCTCTATCACTACGAATCACTTTGATTCTTTTGCTAAGTTGATTTTCAACTTCATTCTTATAATTTTTGAATGCCTCAATGGCTTCATCTTTACTTTTCAAAAGATATACATAACAGTATCTTGTGCAATCATCAATAAAAGTAATGAAGTAATTCTTACCACCTCTAGTTTGCACAAACTTTAAATCACACACCAGTATGAACAAGTTCTAGAGGAGAAGTACTTCTATCAACTGAATGGAATGCTGTTTTGGCCAATTTTGCCTCCACACAGATCTCACACTTTTGTGAATCAAATTCCATTCTAGGAAGTAAATCTAAATTCACTAAACGTCGAAGTGTATTTTGATTTACATGTCCTAATCTACCATGCCATAAATTAGAACACTCAAGCAAATAATTAACTTCACTTATATTAATATTGCGCTTAATGTCGCGCTTTACAGTCATTACATTCATTTTGAAAAGGCTCTTTTCGAGATAGCCTTTCCCAATAAATTGACCACATTTGGTCAGTACAAAATTATTTGCTTCAAAAACCAACCTAAATCCAGCCTTACTCAATAAAGAACCGGAGACTAAATTCTTGCGAATGTCTGGGACATGCAGCACATCCACGAGAGTTAGTTCTTTTCCCGACGTCATCTTCAACACGACCTTTCCCAATCCTACCACTGGAGATGTTGCAGAGTTTCCCATAAAAAGCTTTCTGCCATTGATCTCTTGGTAAGTGGAGAACAGTTCCTTGTCTGAACAGATATGACGGGTAGCCCCTGTGTCGATCCACCACTCCCTTGGATTATCTACCAAGTTGGCCTCGAATACGACGGCGGACAGATCCAATTCAGACAGTTCTTCTAGCAAGGATTTGTGCTCGGCAAGGTTGGCCTGATTCTTTTGGCCTTGATTTGCTTTCTTTGGTAGTCGACATTCACTCGACTTGTGTCCGGGCTTATCACAGTTATAACAGTTACCTTTGAATCTTTTGTTCGAGGTCTTCTGTTGCTTATTAGAGCCAGCACTGCGTTTTCTCTTCTTGCCACTTCCGGACTCTGCCAAATTCACACGTGCCTCACCACGGTTCTTGTCGCTTTTGACTTCGGATTTCCGGTTATCTTCCTCGATCCGTAGTCTCACGATCAAGTCCTCAAGCCCCATTTCCTTGCGTTTGTGCTTGAGATAGTTTTTGAAATCCTTCCATTGAGGTGGTAGCTTTTCTATGAATGCGGCTTGTTCGCCTATTTTATAACCTAACGCTCCGCAAGTGTACGGGTGCAAGTGTATATAACGGCAAGCAAGGTCGATCCCACAAGGACTGACTTAATGACTAGTTTGATACTCTAAATATCCTAAAACACTCCTAACTAGGCTCTTAATTGGGTTGATTTTAATATTGAACTCATCTTACTAAATTATTACTAAACACTTAAATTCAAGTATAAGAAAACAATTTATCAAATTTGCAAGATTGGAAGATATATTCTAGAGAATTGATTTCAGAATTAACTAAGTTTGACAATCTAATTATTCTAAACTAGCAATGATTACTATCGTTATTAGACGGCACTCATATATGTTAACTCTCCTTTCGAAGCAATTAACTTGTAGATTCATTACCCCTAGCCACCCTTTCAAGTCGACTAGACCTAATGAACTCCCAATCGAACTTAGACCTATGCCTACGCATTTATCTCACCTCCTTTCAGAGTGCTCAACAACTACGCTATATGTTGTATTTCCATTCACAAATTCCTCCTTTCAAAGCCAACTTATGAATTATGTAGAAGTAGTTAAGTGATCAAATTAACTATTCATGAAAATAAATCACAACATATAGATAACGAATAACAATCATTAACTAGAATAGAAAACTTCGATTAATCAAACATCGTTAAAACCTACTTTCAAAACCCTAGAATAATAAAGAACTACTCACTCATGTTCATATTCATAACACAAATATGTTCATAGACAAACATGATTTGAAATAAAGAAATGAGACAATGAATAAGCACCCTAATCGTCGTCTTGATCTTGATTCTTCGATGTTGCTTTCCTCTTCAAAATATCTTCTAATGAGCTCTCTCTTCTATTTCAGAGTTTTGGGACTTCCTTATATAGTTTAGGTCAAATTGGGGCCAAAATGGGCTTTAAAACGCGCAGACTCTGTTTTGGACCCGGAAAGCTGACTCGACCGAGTCAGAATCGGCCTCGACCGAGTTGGGTAAACTCGACCGAGTTGTAATCGGCCTCGACCGAGTTGGAGTCTCTGACCAATTTTCACGTTTCTCTTCATTTCTCCCTCGACCGAGTTGTTAAACAACTCGACCGAGTCATACTTTCTGACCATGCTTCAACATCTTCTTGCTATTTCCGACTTTTCTTGCTCGTTTTCCACCCGAACCTTGCCCAAACGGACTTTTTGGCCTTTTTATACCTGAATAACACCACAACAAGCAGAAACACGTCATCTAGCTCAAGAGATGGAATTTAATTACTTTTCGCCCAAATACATATGCATATGTCCCATATTACAACCTTTAATTGACCTAAAATACATGTAAAACTAGCATGTATCAAAACCCCCAAACTTAACCATTGTTCGTCCCGAACAATAAATAAAAAGCATAACATCACAATGATCATAAAATTTCAGGGCAATTAAATGACATTTTCGGTCTCAGAAATTCTCTTTTTGTTTTTGTTTTGCTATTCGGGCACACAGACCCTTTACCAACTAACTCAAGCAAGATGTAAAATACGATACACAACCAAGAACAATCATGACCTCAATAACACCGAATGAAATAACAACGTAAAAAAAAAAAAAAAAAGCGGCCAAGACGTAACACTATCCACCCCCTCCCCCAAACTTGATTGAAACCAAGTTTGTGGGAAAAAGAGTGATGCGTCTTTGTGCCTTCTCACAGTGCTACTGAGGTGGAGGTGGTGGTGGTGGGTTAAAACCCCATGGCTGCCAGAACTGAGCCATTGCATCCAACTGCTGTTGTTGATAAGCTTGTCTCTGCTCATGTCTGATCCACCTCTCATCTTGTTGTAATCTCCAAGTGGTCTCCGTATTCCATCGATCATCCTGCTGAGCCCACCGTTCTTCTTGCCGTACTCGCCACTGTTTGTCTTCCTCAATCCTCTGATGCTGCTGTGTCATCAAATTGTTCAAAGATGTAATCAATGTAGGGAGCACTTGAGCCATGTTCTCTTGGCCTCCTTGGCCCGAGCCACTAGTTCCTTCACCTTGACTCTCAATTCGGTGCACAACTTGATAAAGTCGAGACTCATCAGGAGTAGGGTCAACTTCTTGTGCACGATGAGCTGGGGAGTGCATCTTCCAATTAGCTATATCCTCAAGCCCCTCAATCTTAGTTAGTTGGGCATTAGGAAGACGAAAGAACCCTCCTCGATTCTGCAACAGCAAATATTGATCCTCCGTTTTGCTCCAAAAAATCATCTTCAGCCTACAAACATCATCCAATGATATACCCCAGTCGCCGGGAACTCTCTCAGCTGAGTCATCATCAGAAACCACTTGAAAATGATTCGCTATAGGAGTAATAAGACCCCCAATCGAGATATCTCCCGTTTGTTTTACTGCTTGGCGATCGAACTGCTCCATCAGAATTTGGCTGAGATCAATCTTTCGTCCCGTTGCCACACACCATAAAAGAAACATCTCCTTTTGAGTCACAGTGCCCGTCTCAGGGCGAGCAAGCACCGTATAGGCAATTAAGCGATGTAAATACCGGAAAACAGGATTACGAATCCAAGACACCTTATTCCTCGATGGATCGCTCTTCATCGAAGGCACAAGTCCCGGGACTTCTACCATATGATTCCAGAACGTGTGCTCATTATATTCATCTGGCGGGGTGCAATCTCCGGTGTTTGGCAGCTTGTAGATGTCATTCAGTTCAGCTCGAGTAAGTGTGTAAGTCTTGTTGCGAAGCCGGAATGACATACTGCTCGGCTTTCTGTCTTGAGCAGAGGTAGGGTGTAGAACTAGAGTAGTGAGAAACTCTAATGTATCATTCCGATATGTGACCCGACCTCTTCCCAATAAGTTCTCCCAACCGACCCTCTTTATGAGCATCCATAAATTCTTGTGAATGCCAAAGTGGTTTTCCACGACAGAGATAGTAAATTTAGTGGGGATGATCTTTCTCCCAATGAGTTTCTTCCATCGCCTCTCTTCTTCAGGTGATTGTAGTCTGATGTTGTAAAATAGAGGATTATCAGGCGAGAATGCCGGTGGATTAGCCGAGGGTGGATTAGCCGAGGATGTTTCACCTGCAACCTTCCGTTTTCTTCCTTTAGGTGGCATAATACCCTATAAAACAACATTTTTCAATTAGTACCATAGTGCACACAAGCAACACCGACTCTCCTAGGCTTTATGACCGTTTGATTTATTCTCCGACTATGTTAATTGCAAAATTTCATCGAATTAACACACAAGAGATGTAAACATCAATATCACGATCAATACAAACTTCTCTGTTATTCTTCATCAACATAGAACATAATTGAACCAATTAAAGCCTAGTCTTTACCCAAGAATCACAATGTACGCAACGTATTCGATAAAATGCCACAATGACTCTTGCATGTGAATTAAAAGAAACTAGCTCTAAAGTCAATTCCCACAAGCATAACAACTCGACTATATATGCAATTCACTCAAGTCCACTCAGAATAAGTTTTCCCCAACAAAATTTTGCTACAAGTTTGCACTACAAGTGCAAACATCAATGTCATGCTCAAAACTTATCAAAAGAAGCTACAATCTCAACTAATAAACACAATAACTATCCTTGATAAACAAACAAGTGAAAGTTAAGCATTCTTACCGAAAATTCTTAGTTGCAAGACCCTTTTCGAAATTGAGCCCTAAGTGGAGGAGAGAGTCCCAATTTGACTCTTTCACAAAGTCAAAATTGGGAAACTTTGAAGATTATGAAGTGGGTTTGTGAATTTCGTGTGTTTTTTAAGAAGATTAGAGAGAATTGGGGGGAGGAAATGGAGGGTTTCTTAGAGAGGGAGAAGAAGGAGGAGGTAAAAATTTGAAGGAAAAGGGGAAAAAAACGTGTGTAAGAAACTGTTACCTGCGCCTCGACCGAGTTACCTGTGACTCGGTCGAGTTAGTCTTTTCTGAAAACGGTCACGTTTTGCCTTGTCCTGCGCCTCGACCGCGTGAAAAGAGCCTCGGTCGAGTTATTAGTATGCCTCGGTCGAGTTGGATTTGGCCTCGACCGAGTTCAACTTTCTGGAACTCTTGCATTTTTCCCGTCAAATTGGCCTCGGACGAGTTATTAATGCCTCGGCCGAGTTTTGGTAGACAACTCGGTCGAGTTATTTGGCCTCGACCGAGTTCAACTTTCTGGAATTCCTCTGTTTTTTTCTTCAAACTCGCCTCGGGCGAGTGTAATTTTGCCTCGGGCAAGTTGAACTCGCTGAATCTCCCCTGTTTTAGCCTTTTCTCCGTTTTTACTCCTTTTTCTCGCATCTTTTCAAGTCTTTCCTTGCTTTTTCGATGACGTCGTATTTCCTATGCACACTAACAAACTAATTAAGACAACTCAAAACATAAATTTCAAAATACGAAAATTTAAAACAAACCAAAACATCGGGTTGCCTCCCGACAAGCGCTACTTTTATCGTCTTTAGCTCGACGACCTTTTGGATTTTTAGTTCAACTCGGTCAACCGTAATTCATCTACGGTTGCAATTTGACTCGGGTTGTAGTATTTCTTGATCCTCTGACCATTTACAAGGAATGTGCTTCCTTGTGCATCCATCAATTCCACTACTCCCGACTTTCGCACCTGCTTAATTGTGAACGGTCCCGTCCATCGTGACTTTAGCTTTCCGGGAAACAAGCGCAACCGTGAATTGAACAAGAAAACTTGTTCACCAACTTCAAAGTGTCGATTCTTTATCATTCTATCATGGATCCTTTTTGTGCGCTCCTTGTAGATGCTTGAGTTCTCAAATGCTTGTGTTCGGAATTCTTCCAATTCATTGAGTTTTAGAACTCGAGCTTGGCCCGCTGAATCAAAGTCGAAGTTGAGTTTCTTCACAGCCCAGTATGCACGATGCTCCCATTCAACCGGTAAATGGCATGACTTTCCAAAGACCAATTGATATGGTGACATACCCAACGGCGTTTTGTACGCCGTTCTATACACCCACAATGCGTCATCTAACTTCAAAGCCCAATCTTTACGGTTCCCACTAACCGATTTCTCCAAGATTTGCTTAATTTTATCGGTTGGCGAGCTCTGCTTGACCATTTGCTTGCGGGTGGTATGGAGTTGTGACACGATGTTTTACTCCATATTTAGCTAGCAGTGCAGCCAACCATTTGTTGCAGAAGTGCGAACCCCCATCACTCAGCAATGCTCTTGGTGCTCCATATCGTGTGATTACGTTCTTCTGAAGGAATTTGATCACCACTCGTGAGTCATTCGTTTGGGTTGGAATCGCTTCCACCCATCTCGAAACATAATCCACTGCAAGTAGAATATATTGGAACCCCTTTGATGAAGGGAAGGGCCCCATGAAGTCGATTCCCCAAACATCGAATAGTTCCACCTCAATTATATTCGTGAGAGGCATCTCGTGTTTTCTAGAGATACCCCCCGTCCTTTGGCAGCGATCACACTTCGTGATGAACTCGAAGCAATCTTTATGAATGGTTGGCCAGTAAAATCCGCTTTGTAAGACCTTCGCCGCAGTTTTCGCTGATGCAAAGTGGCCTCCACTTGGAAATGAGTGGCACTGAGTGATTATGTCTCCTACTTCAGCTTGGGGAACACACTTACGAAGTATGGTATCAGCGCACCTTCGGTAAAGAACAGGATCATCCCAAATATAAAACTTGATGTCATGAAAAAACTTCCTCTTCTTATGGGTTGTCAAATCCGGAGGTGAAATTCCACATGCTAAATAGTTCACAATATCCCCAAACCATGGTACCTCCTCCATTGTCAATATGTACTCATCCGGGAAACATTCATTGATATCTTCTTTCTGCCCCTTCTTGTCCTCTTCATTGGTGATCCGAGATAAATGGTCCGCAACCACGTTTTCACATCCTTTCCGGTCTCGAATCTCTACATCGAACTCTTGGAGTAAAAGAATCCATCGTATCAATCTCGGTTTGGAATCCTTCTTATCGAACAAGTATCTAATGGCTGCGTGATCAGTGTATAAAATTGTTTTAGCTCCAATCAAGTACGACCGGAACTTATCAAATGCATATACCACGGCCAGCATCTCCTTCTCAGTGGTTGTATAGTTTGATTGAGCGGAATCAAGTGTTTTACTTGCATAATAGATGATTCTGAATAGTTTGTCCCGCTTTTGCCCTAATGCAGCCCCTACGGCCATGTCACTGGCGTCGCACATCAACTCAAAGGGCTGCGACCAGTCAGGAGTGATCAGAATTGGAGCAGATACTAATGCCTTCTTCAATGTTTCAAATGCTTCCCTGCAAGAATCATCAAAAACAAACGCAACATCTTTTTCCAATAGATGGGATAAAGGCTTAGTAATTTTAGAGAAATCACGAATAAACCTTCTATAAAATCCCGCATGTCCAAGAAAACTCCTCACAGCTTTCTCATTTGCTGGAGGTGGTAATCGCTCAATGGCAACTACCTTCGCACGATCAACTTCTAACCCTGCAGGAGAGATTCTATGTCCTAACACGATACCATCCTTCACCATGAAGTGGCATTTCTCCCAATTCAACATAAGATTAGTCTCTTCACAACGTTGTAATACTAATGACAAATTATTAAGACAATGATCAAACGAGGAACCAAACACAGAGAAATCATCCATAAAAACTTCCATTATATTCTCTATGAGTCCACTAAATATTGCCATCATACAACGTTGAAATGTAGCAGGAGCATTGCATAAACCAAAGGGCATTCTACGAAACGCAAACACTCCATAAGGGCATACAAAGGTTGTTTTCTCTTGATCCTCAGGTGCTATCATGATTTGGTTATACCCAGAATACCCATCTAAGAAACAATAAAACTCATACCCTGCGAGTCTATCTAGCATTTGATCCAAAAAGGGTAAGGGAAAGTGATCCTTACGAGTTGCCGCATTTAATTTTCTATAATCAATGCAAACTCTCCACCCTGTAACTACCCTGGTAGCTATGACTTCATCATTATCACCTCTTACTACCGTCATTCCCCCTTTCTTAGGTACAACCTGAGTGGGACTAACCCACTTGCTATCCGATATAGGGAAAACTATCCCTGCATCTAGCCATTTAAGAACCTCTTTTCGTACTATTTCTTGCATCATAGGATTTAATCTACGCTGATTTTGAACACTGGGTTTATAGCTATCCTCCATCAAGATTTTATGCATACATATAGTCGGGCTAATCCCTTTTAAATCATGAATTGTCCATCCTATAGCCGACTTATGTTTCCTAAGCACTCTCAACAACTTTTCAGTTTCTGACTCAGTCAAAGAAGCAGAGATGATTACCGGTTGCTTTTTCTCTAGATCAAGAAATTCGTACCTCAGATGCTCCGGTAATGGTTTTAACTCAGGTCCACTGGCTTTCTCTTCAGGTGCTTCTTTCACGACTTCCTTAGTGATGTCTTCATGTTCTGCATCTTCCATCCTTTTTTCCTGCAAAGCATTCAAAGCACTAACCCCATCTACAAGATCAAGATTAGTAGCATCTATGTCTTTCACAAAAAAAATTGAATTTGTGATACAATGCTTTAACACATCAGAATCGCTAAGTGTCAGAATGTCTTCATGCAATGTAGTATCTACCCTATCTATAGCACTACATGTTTCAACTTGATTAACCTCTTCATCATCATGCATTTTCATAGCCTTATAAATGCAATTGTGGTAGGTTTAAATGTGCCTATTCCTAGTTTTTCAAAAATAGAAAAGGGCATAAGATTAATGCTAGCTCCTAAATCACAAAGTGCTCTTTCAAATGTGTCATTACCTATTTTGCAAGCAATTGTAAAGCTACCTGGATCTTTCTGCTTCAATGGCAGCTTCCTTTGAATCACTGCGCTGCACTCCTCAGACAGGTTGACAGTCTCATAATCCTCAAGCTTTCGTTTCTTTGATATCACTTCCTTGAGAAATTTTGCATAATTGGGCATTTGTTGAAGTGCATCCACGAATGGAATATTGATTTGAATCTTTTTGAAAATGTCCAAGAACTTAGCGAACTGATCGTCCACTTTCTTTCTTCTCAGTGCTTGAGGGTATGGAATGGGAGGAACATATTTAGAGCCACCTTCAAATGTAATCCCCCGCTCTATCACGTTCTCCGCTTCTTTGCCTTTTTCCTCCGGCTCAGCTTGTTCCTCCAAGTGCTCTTTCTCAACGACTTTGCCTTCCACCACCGGCTTCTTTGGTCCTTCATATTCAGTGCCACTCCTCAACTGAATGGCTTGACAATGTTCCCTTGGATTAACCACTGTATCACTAGGAAACTCCCTTTCTTATGCTGAGCTGCTGTTGCTTTAATCAAATGCTGGATGTCCGATGCCACACTTTTCAATTCTGCACCCATGCCTGCTATATTTTTACTCAGCTCAATATGCTTCCCTTCCATTTTCTTCTCCAGCTGCGCTAACTTCTCCTCAAATTGTGCTGCTTGTGCTTCTCTTAACTCTTCCGGAGTTGGGTTTTGTCCATCATGTATGATTTCATTTGTGACTTTGAACCCTGGTGGAGGAGTAAGGGTGTTCTTCGAGTTTCCATAAGTCAAGTTGGAATAATTCCGATTCCCTTGTGGATATTGGTTACCTTGTGAATATTGGTTATACCTTGGTTGATTACCTTGGTAATTATTGAAATTCCGCTGATTCACAAAGTTCACATCTTCCATTTCTTCTTGGGCTAGTTGCGGCTGTGATTGCTCAGAATGTTGTGCTAACGTCAGATTAGTTAGCAAGTTCATTTGGGTCGTCAAAGCTGAAATCTGAGAAGCCAAATTCTGATTTGATTCCACTTCAACTACACTAGCAACTCTCATCGGCTGATTACGCTCGTTCGGCCATTGATAACTGGTTCTAGACATAGCATCTAGAATAGCAAACGCCGCATTCACACTCTTCTCCATCAAACTCCCTCCTGACGCAGCGTCTACGTGATCTCTAGTTGGTGCAAGCAAGCCATTGTAAAACTTATAGATTTGTTGCTTCCTGGTGAACCCATGCTGAGGACAGCTTCGGATTAAATCTCTGAATCTTTCCCATGCTTCACCCAGTGGCTCCTGATCCAACTGTCTGAACTGTGTGATTTTGTTCTGCAATTCTAGCATCTTGCTGGGTGGGAAGTACTTCAATAAGAATCTTTCACTTAATTCATCCCACTCAGTGATTTCCTCTAACGAATTAAACCATTGCAGAGCTCTATCCTTTAAGGAAAAAGGAAAGAGCCTCATCTTCACTTGCTCATGCGGTACATGGTTGATTTTTATCGTATCAGCCAGTCTCCGAAACTTCGTTAAATGAGTGTTCTGATCTTCTAAAGCAGTACCGCCATACTGATTTTGTTGCACAATATTGATGAGCGCTGGTTTGAGCTCAAAACTGTGTGCATTGAGCGGTGGCGGTTGTACTCCTCCAGGATTCTGATTAGGCAGAGGACGAAGGCAGTCACTTATTGGAGAAGTGTCCTCATCATTGTTCTCGTTGTTATTCTGATTTCTTCCTGGAAGAACTGGATTCTGTGGAGGTTGTTGTTGTTGGATATTTGTGACTCTGTCATCCAAATTGGTCAGTGCCATCAGGATGCGGTTCATAACCTCCTCTTGGTTTGGTGGATTTTCCATCTCAATCGGTCGATTTCTCCTTGCTCCGTGTCTTCGAGCTGTAGCTTCAATTTCTAGATCACACGGAATAAGATGTTCTTTTCCCTTAGACCTGGTATGCATGCACAATCCCTGAAAACACTAACAAGAAAATACCCACGTAAAATTGAAATAGATAAAAATAAAAATAAAAACAGAAATCAAATGTGCAAAAATAAATTGTTGCCTAGTCTAGTCTTGTTCTAGTTATCAGAATAAAAACTAAAACACTAAACTCAGTCCCCGGCAACGGCGCCAAAAACTTGTTCGCCTATTTTATAACCTAACGCTCCGCAAGTGTACGGGTACAAGTGTATATAACGGCAAGCAAGGTCGATCCCACAAGGACTGACTTAATGACTAGTTTGATACTCTAAATATCCTAAAACACTCCTAACTAGGCTCTCAATTGGGTTGATTTTAATATTGAACTCATCTTACTAAATTATTACTAAACACTTAAATTCAAGTATAAGAAAACAATTTATCAAATTTGCAAGATTGGAAGATATATTCTAGAGAATTGATTTCAGAATTAACTAAGTTTGACAATCTAATTATTCTAAACTAGCAATGATTACTATCGTTATTAGACGGCACTCATATATGTTAACTCTCCTTTCAAAGCAATTAACTTGTAGATTCATTACCCCTAGCCACCCTTTCAAGTCGACTAGACCTAATGAACTCCCAATCGAACTTAGACCTATGCCTACGCATTTATCTCACCTCCTTTCAGAGCGCTCAACAACTACGCTATATGTTGTATTTCCATTCACAAATTCCTCATTTCAAAGACAACTTATGAATTATGTAGAAGTAGTTAAGTGATCAAATTAACTATTCATGAAAATAAATCACAACATATAGATAACGAATAACAATCATTAACTAGAATAGAAAACTTCGATTAATCAAACATCGTTAAAACCTACTTTCAAAACCCTATAATAATAAAGAACTACTCACTCATGTTCATATTCATAACACAAATATGTTCATAGACAAACATGATTTGAAATAAAGAAATGAGACAATGAATAAGCACCCTAATCGTCGTCTTGATCTTGATTCTTCGATGTTGCTTTCCTCTTCAAAATATCTTCTAATGAGCTCTCTCTTCTATTTCAGAGTTTTGGGACTTCCTTATATAGTTTAGGTCAAATTGGGGCCAAAATGGGCTTTAAAACGCGCAGACTCTGTTTTGGACCCGGAAAGCTGACTCGACCGAGTCAGAATCGGCCTCGACCGAGTTGGGTAAACTCGACCGAGTTGTAATCGGCCTCGACCGAGTTGGAGTCTCTGACCAATTTTCACGTTTCTCTTCATTTCTCCCTCGACCGAGTTTTTAAACAACTCGACCGAGTCATACTTTCTGACCATGCTTCAACATCTTCTTGCTATTTCCGACTTTTCTTGCTCGTTTTCCACCCGAACCTTGCCCAAACGGACTTTTTGGCCTTTTATACCTGAATAACACCACAACAAGCAGAAACACGTCATCTAGCTCAAGAGATGGAATTTAATCACTTTTCGCCCAAATACACATGCATATGTCCCATATTACAACCTTTAATTGACCTAAAATACATGTAAAACTAGCATGTATCACGGCTACTTGAAAGGATTCAGATAGTTGCATACCTTCAGCATGAATCTCATGGAGGATCAACTGCAACTCTCGAACTTGGTCCATGACCGTCTTCGAGTCTACCATTTTGAAGTCGAGGAACCGTCCGACAATGAATTTCTTCATTCCGGCATCCTTCGTTTTGTACTTTTTTCTCCAACGATAACCACAATTCTTTTGCGGTTTTAAAAATGGAGTAGACATTGTAAAGAGAATCGTCTAATCCATTCAGAATGTAATTTCGACACAGGAAGTCACTGTGGTTCCATGCGTCCAAAGCAGTCATTCCCTCTTTATCCCCTGTTTCAACGGTAGGAGGATCTTCCCTCAAGAAACGGGCAAGACTGAGAGTTGTCAAGTAGAACAGCATTTTCTGCTGCCATCTCTTAAAATCATTTCCGGCAAATTTCGTCGGTTTTTCGGCGTGAGCAGCAGGGATTGAAGGAGTAGAAACAGTAGAAGACATCTCCGAATATACAAAAATT
Organism: Ajuga chamaepitys; assembly: GCA_958295605.1. Taxonomy (NCBI): domain Eukaryota; kingdom Viridiplantae; phylum Streptophyta; class Magnoliopsida; order Lamiales; family Lamiaceae; genus Ajuga; species Ajuga chamaepitys. The sequence continues at coordinate 10,722,707 of OY282504.1, forward strand.
TCGTCTTACGATGTTATAAATCGGTATGTGATTGTATAGACGAAGATGTAGAATATAGACAAAGTCGAGGCTAGAGTTTGAGTCTATATCCGTAAGACGAAATTGCCACGTACTCAGGTGCAATACGTTATAGTAGCAAAACGCCTCCAAGATACAACGACTTTAAAACTTCAGACCTCTACACTACGAGTCGGAAGTTATCGGCGAACGTACTCGGATATTTGGAACTTTCGGACTCTACTAATGCAGAATTTAGAAAGCTTTTGAATTGCAAAGAACTTGTGAATTCGAACGTATGAAATGAAATGTGGAGGGGCCTATTTATATATGTTGAAGAGTTGAAGTGCCTATTTGGAAAGGCACCTCTTCACCCCTTGGTTGCACCCTTTGGACTGGACCCACCAGTTCGTTGGGCGGTCGCACCCGCAGGCTGACCCGCGCCCTGGCGGGCGACGGGTCGCATTGGTTCGCTGGTGGGTCGGTTCGACCTACTGCCCCGGTCCGGTTCGACCGGATCGGTCCACGTCACCGCACCGCCTGCCTCGAACCGCCACGAACCCGTGAGCCATCCGTCTGGACCACCTAGCCAAAACTTTAAGGCTCCTCGCGTACGTGCGAAGTGCAAAGTGCGCCTCTAAAGCGACTCAATGCGACATGTGCGACGTGCGGGCCCGGGCTCGGATGGTGCGAAGCACCATCCTCGGGTCCATTTTAGTCAAAGGCTAAAATCCCTCTAGGATCCACCATAAGGTCCACCATAGGGGAGCACACTTGATAACTACTTATCAAGTGCTCTACTAAATAAGGAGTATCCACTTACTCCAATTTTTCAATGTGGGACAAGTTCTCATATATTTACTTCATAAACTCTTCAACATCCATGTTTAAGTTGCAACCTTTGACAATTAATATCTCATTCACCCGAAATTGGTTTTGAGCATATTAATACATTAAATTCATCTACTCGAAGTGTAGATTATGAATTTGCAACTTGTTTCTATTTTTAACAAATGGATTGAATTAATTAAATTGGTCAATTTTGAGTCAAAATCCAAAATTCCAAATCAATTTCCAACCGTAACTAATTAAGACACAGTAGAATTAGTTTATGGGAAAATCTATTGAAATACTTTCTCAAAATAAAGGAATCTTTGATCAGCACTGCCACGTGCGTCTTATGAATCATTACAGTTGGCAAAACTAGTGTTGTATCTACTGTGCGTTTGCAATTTCAATCTTTGCCCAAATCAAAATCCTCAAATAAGTCATCTTAACTATTTTAATTTTGCAGATTTAGTCTTAATTTTGTGTGAAATTGTACATAATATGTTAAGTGCAGTGCCTAAGACAATTTCCTGATCATATTTAGGAGTCAATTGATACGGGAGAGTGAGGGTGGATAATGAGAGTAAAAGAAGGTCCATTCTCATTTCTTATGATTGGTACATATAAATAAGTTAATCATTACTTCATTTTATTAACAACTTATCTAACATCGATCTATAATATGATCGACTCTTTATTCATATACATTACTATTACTGATTTTAACATAGCGGACCCTTATTTCTCGTGGTGTTATACACATCACCTGGAGAGAAAAAAAAACATTACAAAAAATGCACTTTGATACATTATGATATTATTCTAAAATAATAAACATACGTCGACAGTATTAAATATTACTCCCTCCGTTTCATAAAGAATGTCATTTTAGCTATTTTTGGAGAAATTAAGGATTGATATTTAATTGGTATGTTTTGTGAAATAAGGAAATAATCAACTAAATTAAGTAGGTTGTTTAAGATAATATTGGAATAGTTGTAGTTTTTTTTTGTAAAGTGACACTTATTGTGAAATTTTTCAGAATGTCTAAAATGACATTCTTTATAAAACGGAGGGAGTATAATAATAGCAATTATTTTTGTGACTTTCTATAATTAAATCGTAAGAAGTAACAATTCTTATTAAACATTGGAAAATTAATAAGTTTAGAATCGGTAATCTCTTAATTATAAGTTAAAGTAATGTTATGGAATTATAAAGCGTTTGTAAAAGTAGTAATTGGAGACTTATGGTCACAGTTGAATTAGTAATTCGGAGAATTGCATGGTAGCTACATCCAATAATTGGAAATAAAAAGTCAATTTGGATATCTAGAAATGAAATAGTATACGCAGTTTCCCCTAATGGCAAAAGTTGGGCCTTAAATAACGATTAATTACGTAATCCCATCGAACATTCCACTGGGTATATAATACTATAATAAATAAATAAAGTTGACCATAAATATTCAATTGCTCGAACAAGTGCAACAAAAACTTTCCTGAAAAAGGATGATCGGGCAGACGCGTGGCCAAATGTGCTGCCGGGTTTCAGATCATACCAGTTTATAAATGTAATTAGACAACCCATAAATAAATTAATTAAATGTCGGCTTTTATTTGCGTGTCTACTTCCCATTGGAAGAAATCTGATGTACTCGTGACTTTCGTACGTTGACCCTCAAGTGTTTAACCACGATCAAATAAACAAAGGAAAATTATGCCCACACAGATATTTTCTTTTTTAAAATTTAATTTCTTTTAATAAATGTATCAGGAAATAGTAATGATAAATTATTTATCAATGCAGTAATTAAAATTTTAATATTAATGCTCGAATGAAAATAAAAAAATAGAAAAAAAGCCACATTTTTCTAAATTGCTTTATTATGATAATTGAAATCATTATCCTAGAATACGTTCTTGCAATTGTTTATTCTTCATGTATTTACCCGTTGTGACCTGAATTAGTTATAGTTATTTAAAACATATCTTAAAATTCGGTTGTGTAAATAAAGTTAAGCCATAAATATGTGAGCATTTAACTACTAGATAATTCGTCTCTTTTTTTTTTTTTTTTTTTTTTTTTTTTTTTGAGGGTAACACAACAATTCTATTAGACAGTCAAAACAACTTTCCTGTGTACAATGTTCAACAACGACTGTGGAATATTGCCAACAAAGTATCCCGAAAAATCAGAATTAAAACAACAGTTAGCTAGATTGTGGACAAGCTTATTAGAGTGTCGCTTAACCCAACAAAATTTAACCGACACAAAAGAAGAGCGACAGTTGAGGATATCAGACAACACAAGACCAAAATAAGATAAATCAATCCTTGTTTTTTTCTAGGTGCCCAGAATAACACCAATGAGTCAACTTCGAGAATCACATGAGTTAGGCGCAAATCTCTCCCCAGAAGTACTCCGCCTCTGCAAGCGATCACCTCTGCCACTCCAATTTCCCGAACCAGCTCCTCTCTTTGATAAGACGACTTCACCAACATCCCCTTCTCGTCTCGTATTGCCACCCCATAGTCTGTCCTTGTTGTATCAGCACCGAGGCATCTGAGTTCATCTTGAAATAGCCTACAGGAGGAGCACACCATTCATCATCAACTGGGCCATGCAGCTGCTGTAGTTTCGACAGCTTTGCATCCTGAAAATCGAAGAAGTGTTGTACGCCAAGCTAGACGTTCGAACTTGATCAACATTTTGGTTATCAAAAATAAGTTTATTTCGAGAGTACCAAATAAACCAAGTATATACCACCCATAACGATTGGTAACTTTTATCTTCCCGGATACTAATATGTAACATCCAATCTCCCATATCTCCCTGTTCCGATACTGATGAAGTATCGTAACACAATACACTTTGCCGCCAATAAAACTCAAACTAAGGACAATCCCGTAGCACGTGTATTATTGTCTCCACTCCTCCGCCACATCTCTTACATGTTTTCGAACAAGGTTGTTATTCACCGGGATTAAATTATGTACACATTTCCATAATAACAAATGGATTTTTGTTGGTACATCTAAACCCCAGAGCCACTTCCACATTCGTACATCTTCAGTCAAAACCGTTTGATCATTTTGTCCTTCGCTCAACCATTTTCTTGCAAAACGGTACCCCAATTTTACCCTATAGCATCCTCATTCCAAGCAAGTTGATCCACCCCACTTCTATGAGAAATTGGAATAGAAAGAATCAAGTCAGCCTCATCCCCATCAAACATCCCTCTCACCTTTAACTCGTCCCATCCCGCCATCAACTCAACCATTAAGTCTCGAACTTTCATGCCCATAGGATGGTCTCCTCTATTGGTTTGGATTCTGCTGTCTTGGGTGTTTGGCAACCATTGATCCTGCTATACGTTTATCGCCATTCCGCTGCTGACCATCCACCTCGGCCCTGGTTCAAAGATTTCCCGGCCCACTATCATACTTCTCCAGCTATAGCTTGCATTATAACTTACATTCGCCTCTAGGAAAGTGCAATTTGGAAAATATCTCGTTTTAAGACACTCACAGAGAATAGTGTCTTCATTTTGGTTTAGTCTCCATCCTTGTTTTCCTAGCATCGCCAGACTGAAAGCTTCTAAATCCCGAAATCCTAGCCCTCCTTCCATCTTCGGCTTACAAAGATCGGTCCATTTTTTCCAGTGAATCCTCTTCACATCTTCTTTCTGTCCCCACCAAAATCCTGTCATCATAGAATTAAGTGTTTTCCATACCTTAGCTGTCAACAAAAAAAGGACATCACATATGTCGGTATCACCTGTGCAACTGATTTAATCAAAACCATGCATCCTGCGTGTAAGAGATTTTTGCTCTTCCAGTCTTTCAATTTCTTTCCAACTCCGTTGAACACCGAGTTGAATATTTGTGACTTCTTTCTACAAAATTTATCGGGATTCCTAAATAGACTTCATGGCGATCCACTTTAGGAGCACCCATGCAAGCAGCCAACTCTAACACTACATTCTCCGGCACGCCCCACTAAAGGCAATTTCTGGTTTCTCCTTACTGATTAATTGTCCAGTAGCCAATTCATACTCTTCAATTACTCTCTTGACAGTTTTAATTTCATTTTTGTTCGTTGGTCCAAAAATAATGTTGTCATCTGCACCACACAAAAAAAAAAAAAAAAAAAGGGTTATTTTTTGTGCCCCTCTGCATATTAAGGCTCCATAAATTCTTCCATCCGCCTCATTTCTTCATATCATGGATGAAAAGGCCTCTGCAAAGAATCAAAAGAGACACGGTGATAGTGGATTTTCTTGCCGGAGACCCCTAGGTGGAATAAATTCCTCCCCCCCCCCCCCCCCCAGCTTCCCATTTATAAGAATAGAGTAAGAAACCGACTTGACACAACGCATGATGATAGACATAATTCTAGACCCTAGACCAATTTTGAGCATGACTCTTTCTAAGAAGTCCCATTCTACTCGATCGTAAGCTTTAGACATGTCAAATTTGAAAGCAAAAGTCCCTCTCTTTTTAGCCCCATTATTCTTTATGGAGTGAAAGATTTCAAAGGCAAGAAGAGCATTGTTAGTAATTAAACGAGTAAGAACAAAGACAGATTGGCTTAAATTTATAATGGAGTGCAAACAAGATTTCAACCGATTAGCTATTGTTTTCGTAACAATCTTAAAGACAACATTGCACAAACTAATCGGACGAAAGTCCTTCAAATACTCAGATTTCTTCTTTTTGGGGATTAACACAACATGAGTATGGTTTAAAGGGCTTGGGTCCCCATTATGATTTAGAATATATAGGACACAAGAAATTACAATAGACCAGAATTTTTTATAGAAAATGGCAGACATACCATCAGGGCCCGGAGCCTTGGTCGGATGCGTCTGAGTTAAAGCTGCCCCCACCTCCTCTTACTAAAAGGCTTAGATAGACTTCTCAGCATGGTGGCGTGCACTCTTTGATCAATTGTATCAATCACACTATCCACCCCTTGACAATCACCCTTCGAAAATAATCTACCATAGTATTCCTGAAACACCCGAGCTATATCCTTGTCCTTCTCCCACCGTCTATCCCCTTCGTCTAGGCTATAGTCAATAATATTCCTCTTCCTCCTACCCGATGCCACTTTATGGAAAAAAACTATATTTTGTCGTCGCCCTCATCCAATTAACCCTGGACCGAACATCCCAGAGGGCTTCTTCCCTCTTCATTAAATAGGCTATCTTATCTTATGTTACCCGACATGCTGCTAGATTCTCAGTAGAAGGAGCTCTTGCTTGGAGTTTCCCAAGAAAATCCAAGAGAGTGTTGATTTCCTTTTGAACATTTCCGAAACATAGTTCGTCCCAATTCAACAAGTCCGACCCACACTTTTCTTTAGTTGTTCAGCCAAATTTAGAGCCGAACAGTCCTCTTTGCATTCCCAAACTTCACGACTACTCCTTGACACCCTTTATCTTGCAACCACATTGTTTCGAATCAGAATAGTTTTACCCTTTTCTTTCCCAGATTAGTGAGCATATTTTTCCCTTCCCTGGCTGCCATGATATTCTAATCGGATAATGGTCTGATTCTTGCCTTAGAAGATGTTCAACTTTGTAATTCGGAAATCTCTCCACCCATTCCATATTCACGATCCCCCGATCTAGTCATTCTTGGATATTTGCAAAACCTCTGTGGGCCATTTGTCCAAGTGAAATTATTACCCTCAAACCCAATATACTCTCGACCAAAATATGTAAGTGCTTCTCGGAACTCAATCATTTTGTGGCAGAGAGTTTATTAGCAAGATGGCCTTGTCTTCATCATCCATTTTAACATCAATGGCCTCTAAGTCATCAATTGTTTTATTGAATTCGTCCAATTGATCTTCCACAGATTTTTTTCAGAAAACTTATAAGAGAACATTTTTTGTTTCAGATATAACCTGTTGGCTATGGACTTGGCCATGTACAGTTTATCCAGTTTTTGTATTGCCTCAGCAACATTTTTCTCCTTTGAAACTTCCCTCAATATTTTTTTTCAGATAGGAAAAGAATCAGTAGGTTGTGAGCCTTCTCCAGGATATCCCGTTTTTTATTCTCCTCCATCTTTCTAGAAATACCTTCTCCCCCTTCAGTGCAGCTCCCAAATCTTGTTGTACCAGCAACGCTTTGACTTTGATATTCCACAAGCCGTAGTCATTTTTCCCATTGAACTTTTCTGTCTCAATCTTTGAGATAGACATTGTTGTGATCAAGAATCGTCCTTCTCTATGGAAATTCCCACAGACGGCGCCACTTGTTGCAAGTTTTACACTCAAGAGCACACAATAATCACACACACACACTCTATCAAACAAGCGGTGAACACCTTCACAATCAAAATTGTGAATCAAAAAAAAAAAAGAACAAATGAAACACATAATTACATGGTTTGGCAATTTCCTACATCCACGGACCAGGAGGAGATCCACTGACAGCAAGAAATTGAATTACAATACAAAAATTCAAGAGTTTGAGCTCAAACTAACTATGACTCTGCTTTCCCCTCTTGATCTCTCTTCTTTCTCTCTCTAGAATAATATTGAAAGGAATGAAAATAACAAACTAACCCCCTCTCCTAACTAATACAGATGGAATTAGAATAAGTACAAAAATGAGCTGAAATCACTAAACTGCCACTAGCTCAATTGCTGCAGAAACTGGCTTCAAAACGACAATAGATTCTTCTTAAAACGACAACCGTTGTCTATTTCTCTGTCCAGAAAACTGCTTTTATTTGCATTTCTTCATCTGCTTCTTTTAAGCACTTTTACTCCAGCTCTTTGATCTTCTAGTAGTCAGTTTAAATGCTCAATGTTTAGACACTCATCTCTACTTCAACAAATACTTCTTGGTAGAAATAAGGAGAGATAAAGCACAATGACCCCTTAAATATCTGTAATCTTTAAATTATTTTTGGATTTTCAAACTTCTAACTTTTGCATTTATCTTTATGTTGTACTTTTTTTGTCAGTAAAATTTGTTTATATTATCTGATTGATATGTTTTTTGGATTCTGTTTATCACATTTTCATCTTATAATTGTGCATACTTAAATTTTGAATTCTAGATCAGCCATTGAATATATGTATATATTAAGGATACTTTTATTATGTATTTGAGGTCAAAAAATATTTTTAGTCCTGTAAGTGTTTGTTTTTTCGATTTTATTCCACGAGTATTTATTTTCTCAATTAAGTCATGTAAGTGTTGAAATCACCCAATTTAAGAACAATTTTTACCAGAAACACTAAATTGATCGAAAATAGTCATGTGCAACTTACCTGACCCAAATATTTAGAAGAATCAGCGATACTAAGTAACGTGTCATAAAATAGTTGAGTTGTACTGCCTTGTGTGCAGATTCAATTGAAAACTAAAAGAAGTTAGGATTTTGGTGCTAGGAATTGTGGTTGTTGGATGTGAAACGACTCGATTGATTTTTTGATGCGTTTAAATAAAGTTTATTTTGATATTATTTTACATATAGGTTTTAGTTAATTGCAAATTAAAAATCAATCTAATTGCAAATTAAAAATCAATCTGTTTTATGACATGTATAATATTTTTATTTGACTTAAAATTTGACAGAAAAAGTCCAACTTAACTATTTTATGCCATGTCACTTAGTGTCATCGGATTCTCCCAAATATTAGGGCCACGTGAGTTGCAAGTGATTATTTTCGGCCAAAATTAGTATTTATGGTAAAAAAATATTCTTAAATTGGGCAATTTCAGCACTTACAAGACAAATTGAAAAAAACAAATACTTGTGGGACTAATAAAAAAAACAAATACTTACGGGACCAAAAATGATTTTTGACAAGTGTATTTGATGTCACATTTCTATTTCAAATAATGTTAACTTTTCTTCTTATATTGATTGTTTTAAGTGATTGAATTTGTTTAACATTATTTTACAATATTTTCACTGCAGTCTTACTATTTTCACGACCAATTCACTTTCTAAAATTTATAGGTTTAAAACATAACTAACATAATAAGACATTCGTATATATATGGTAACAATTTGTATGTATATGATAAAATCTTCCCAAAATTATTTCCAAAATTATTTTTTGTTGGCAATTTGCTATATAAAAGAATCATAGGTGACAACTTTGATTGATTCTTTTTATAATAAAAATATAAATTAAACAACAAGCATTGCCTTAGAGAATTTAAGAGGACGGGGATCATTAGCCGTTCTATAAATAGTCGCTCGACGTGGCACATAATTTTATTGTAGTGAGTCTGACTAAATTTTTTTCTCTGATTTCGTCATTGATCTTTGTACTTATTTCATTTTGGTCGGTAACTTTTCCTTTCGTCAGTTGCCAATGTGACATATTTCAAGTTTGTCATTTACCTTGGCATTTTAATTTCGTTTTTTTCCCATGCATCTTTTCACTTATTTTTATTACATAAATTGAAATATATCAAAAGAAATAACCACAATAAAAACAAGCTCAAAATTAATAGCAAAAGTCGAATTATCTACTGTACTATATATTATTAATTTAATATTTACACTACCTACTAATCGTTTATGTCAATACAAACATCTCAGAATGTGTTTATGGAATACCTACAATCCAATTGAAACATGCACTAATTTGCATTATGAACCACAGTTTAACAGTGGGGTTATAGAGCAGGAAGTAGTTTGTGCATCAAAGTTATGAGAAAGCAGAGTTCTTTTTTATGAATGAAGTAAATCTCGTGATGACAGTCTACAGGCTCTTTTTAGTCTTTACAACCATGTTGCCCCGTCCCAATATACTTCACCTTCTTCTCATGAATAAACACTTTGTCATATCAATCTCATTGAAAATTACTGAATTAGCCCAAAACTAGTCGGCCCTACGTCGGCACAGACAAATGACAACTACTTAACACAAAATATCACTTGGGCCATCAAACCTTTTATGTGGCCAAAACAACCTCCACGTGTCACCCCCATACTTGTCAGCAGCTAGATTTGCCTCCCCCCTCTCAATGACTTGTTGAATAGATAGAGATGCTAAACTCTGCCCATTCTCACTTAAGCCCCAGTCACCAATTTTGTTGCTATTCAGTATTCACTCCAGAAAAAGAAAAAAACTCTAAGTGGGAATGATACAAGACGGTGGCGGCGCTGCCACGCCCAAGTTCTTGACGGCGGGGCTGAGTGTGGCGGCCAAGCCCTGCGATTACTGCAAGTCCGCGGCGGCGCTTCTCTTCTGCCGCGCCGAATCTGCCTTCATGTGTATATCTTGCGACGCTAAGGTGCATAATGCCAACGACAACCACGAGCGTGTCTGGATGTGCGAGGTCTGCGAGCAGGCCCCCGCCGCCGTCACCTGCAAGGCTGACGCCGCCGCACTTTGCGTCACCTGTGACCGCGACATACACTCTGCCAATCCTCTCGCTAGCCGCCACGAGCGTGTCCCGGTGGTTCCCTTCTACGACACGGCGGAGTCTGTTGTCTTGAAGTCCGCCGCCGCCGCTACTCTTATGGTCCCCGTCAGCGACTGCAGCACTAACATATTAACCGCTCCTCCGACCGACAACCACCGGAAGTTTGACATGAACATGGCGCATAATGGCTATATACCTGATTCATGGATCTCAATGAATCCAATTCTTACAGCCAAACAGCTTCCACCCGATAATCCTGACTTAAAGTCCATGGAATTGTTTTTCCAGGACTCCGACCAGTTCCTGGAATTCGATAACTACCAGATGTCATCTCAGCCTTACAGCGACAGCGTCGTCCCTGTCCAAACACCAGTCAAACCGCCTGTCGCGGCGGCGAAGTTAACTCGCGATCATTTATCTGAAAACCGGTTCGAAATCGACTTCACTAGATCCAACATCAGTTCCTACAACAGCTACACCGCTCCATCTCTCAGCCACAGTGTAATTACCACTCGACCTCTCATTAACTAACTGTAATAATAATGGATTAATCTAACAAAAACCCACAAAATTTGCAGGTTTCATCCTCGTCAATGGATGTGGGAGTAGTGCCTGACGGAGGATCGTTTTCAGACATATCATATCCTTTCACACGAAACATGAATTCCAGCGTCGATCTGAACGGAAATCAAGGCTCTCACGTTGTGGGAATGGACAGGGAAGCGAGAGTATTAAGGTACAAGGAGAAGAGGAAGAACCGGAAATTCGAGAAGACAATTCGCTATGCTTCTAGGAAGGCTTACGCTGAAACCCGGCCAAGAATCAAAGGGCGGTTCGCCAAGAGAACCGACGGTGATTCTGACCTCGACCGGATTTTCGAAGTGGGCACCGCTAACTTCATCGCCGATGCAAGATTCGGCATCGTTCCGTCGTTTTGACGGGAAAGATTAAATTAATCAAGATTTTATATTGTTGTATTTTATCCCGTAATTTTCACTTTCCACATGCAAAAGTAATTGTAATTTGAAGGTAGATGATAAACATTAAAAACAAAGAAAACAAGTAATCTACTACTCTTTTTATTTATAACCGTCTGTTTTAATTTCAGGGAATGTAGCTCTATCTACTGTTCTACAAATGTATCTCTATCTCTATCTAAAAAGTCATACTACTTTTTGTTCAATACTTTTTCGTAACTTGGTCAACTTCAATTTCCCCTCAATTTCCCTAAAAGATTCTTCTCTATCTCGAATTATTACAACTAATTTAAGTAACTAGTTTATTTTCAAAAAATAACACTTCTTTCATTCCAAAATGTTCTAATTTAAATTAATTTGTTATACTATTTTTTTTTTTTTTATATTGGTCGGTAAAAATAGATCATGTCTCTTGTACATAAGTTGCACGGATCTTAGAAGCGTACTATTCAGGTTATAGACAAAAATATATTAGTGTTTATTTCTAAAAATATTATATGTAATATTTATTTTGATAAATGTATTATTACCTAGAATAAGTAATTTCATTAAACATAAATCGTGATATTCAATTCGAATTGCACCATACACTTAGTATACGAGAGACTTTGATGTTAAGATAATACATTTGACTTTTGAAATTAAGACTCAACCGTAAGTTTTTCATTTTTTTCCTTAATGCAAGAAAAACATATCATTTTGGGTAATCAAATTTTGCATACTAGTTGGTTAGAGTCGTCAACCTAGTGGATGGATTGAATCTTCATCATCTTCCCCCCTCCCATATATATATATACTCGCTCATCCCAATTCCCAAATATATAGCTAACTATTTATTTTCTAGATGTCTTAAATATATATTCCCATTTCTAGATATAGTAATAGGTATTTAACTCATTTACTATACTTCTATTTAAATAGTACTCCCACCGTCCCACTTAAATTTGCATACTTTTTTTTTTGTCCATCCCACTTAACTTTGCACAATCTTAAAAAGGAAATTTCTTTCACAATCTTTACCCTCAAAATCTCCACCTTTGAAAAAGTTAAAGATTCCCTAAAATATGTTTTCTCCTAAATCTGTATCTGATCAACCCTGAAAATTAGTTGAGACGGAGGAGTATATTAAATAATTAATATAATACTCTTTTAAAATATATATATTAGGAAATTAATTATGTACTTATTTTTTCTTAATTGTAGTAAAAAAAGTCAATAAGCTAAATAAGAGGGTTATATGGTTTACAACAAAATCTCTTGTAACGAAGGCTAGAAGAGGAAAGAAGTAAAAAGTCTTCTTCTTCTCCAAACTGTGGTGAAAAAAGCAGTCAAAATAAAATATAAATAAGAAAATAAAGAATTATGTTGTCGTATAGCAAGCCACCCAACCGAAAGAAAATACATATTATTTTTATTAGGAGGAAGTATAATGAGTGGTCCACGTTGATGGATGAGGCCAAATAATTTTATTGGTGTATTGGAAAAGTGGATCTAAATCTGTATCCTGGTTGGCGGAGGGGTCTTTTTCAATTCAGAAATTGCTATTTTTAGAGTTTAATTTAAAAAGGGAGTTACGTGAGGGAGTAACATTAGTGTTTGGTACTCATTGGGTGCATCAAAATTTGGACTAACTAAGAATGCCTGTGAATTCTGATCCAATCACTAATCACCAAACCCCTTCAATGGCGTTCGTGCAACCTGGTTTTTGCCCAACTTTCCTTGCCATCTTTAAACCCAACAAACATATTCGGTATTTAGGTGTTTCCCTAAACTAGCTAACTCCATTTATTATTATAAGAATAATTTTATAATGCACCTACCGTTTTAATATACATGCACTTTTAATATGCTATACAAGGTAACTAATAAGTAACTTTTTGCTGGTTTACTTATTACTTTTTACCAATTTTAAAACTAACGGATAAATAGATATCTATTTTTTTTTTTCTTTTAAAGATAATGAACAATTAGTCGCTTTGATTAATTAGTTAATTTTAGTATATTATTTTTTTAGATTCTCAACATAATTGTGATTCCAACTTCACAAATCATAATAATAAAGAATGAATAGCTGAATGAAATCTGGTAAATAGTTTTATTACATTAAATTTAGTTTTGACATTTTTAATTGGATTCAAGTTAAGATGAACAAGAAGTTTGTAACATTGTAAATTACAATCTAAAATTTTATATTCGCAATATAATTTATGTGAGTTTTGTTAAAATATGAAACAAATTTATGTTCACATTTACTTCCCGGCTTCATACTAATGATTATCAAGGTTCACTACTTTTTTTCCTTTATAATTTGTTTTTTGCTTTTTTGGGGCTAGTAGACCCACAGACTCAGATGTGGCAAAATCGGGTCGGCCCAATGGACCAGCCAGTAAACCTGATATTGTAAATGGATTGGCCATCGACATCTAGGCTCGTTACTGTATGGCCCAAAAAGCCCGACCTGATGAGTCAAAAACTCGACGAGTCGCAGGCCGGACCGATAGACATATTATAAGGGAATATGCCGGGCTGGGCTGACTAACTTTAGGCTCGATCAAATTTTAATTCGACCCGAAATATAACATTAGTCGGACGGACTAGACTCGTCTGATCGATCGGGCCATCGAATTACCACCTCCACACAAATCTAACCGATCGTCACTATTTTCTTGGTCATTCGTGTCAGTGCCGTTTTATATAGATTCATTAAGATTCAAGCAAAAATCACATAAGCAAAATGGATTTTAAACTATATATTATTCATTGCAAATTTATTTACGGAATGTAATTTAAGAGAAGTTTCAAGAAAAAATGATTGGAATCACTTGTTTCTTGTAACATTGAAGAAAGAAGGTGATAGATCTTTTCACTAAAGTCGTGGTTTTTGTAACTTGTTTAATGATTTTGAGTTACCTATAAATTATTGATCCAATTGCTAAAATTGAAAGAAGCATAATCTAATGATCACAATTTCAGGTGTATCAACATCTCAGGTGTATAGTAGAAGTATATACCTTTATATTATACTTCCTCCATTCATAAATAAGTGTAATTTTAAACTTTCAGGTGGAATCTAAGAAATTATGGGATGGACAACAAAATCCCTCAATTTTTCTTTCCATTTTTTGTTACCATAAATTTCTCCATACATTCTTTATTTAATAATATAAAGATTTGTATGGAAACGTTTTAGATTTAGCAAAGGATACCATTTGAAGAAACATGTAAAAAATGCTAGAATAACCCTTTTTTTTTTTTTGTGAAAAAGTTGCTTTTATTTTTTGTGAAAAAATAATTTTCCGTAAAATGACACTTAAGGAGAAAAAGTATCATTCTCCCAAAATTAACTTTGCACTCAGTTTTATTTGATGCATGTCGAGTTGCTTGACTAGGAGAAATTAAAATTGTAAAAATTGAGTCGTTAAAAATATTTACATTCTTCTCTTCGTCCTCAAATAATAAACATCATTTTTAAGAGTGTTATTTTATTTTTTTGATTGATTACAAACATTATAGATTCTAATTGTAACAAACTTCAATTATTTATTAATTTGGTCTATTTATCATATGTTCGTGAAATTAGAATTTTTCATTTGTATATTTAACTAGTAATATTAATTTTAAAGACACTACTCTTATTTTAAGATAAAATTAATTTCGGAAAGGCTAGGATGAGTTATACTACCTCCGTTTTTTTTAGTTGTCATTTTAGCATTGGATAAGAAAATTAAAAGACTTGAGAGGTGAACAAATAAGCCATCAATTAATTTCCTTAAATTCTTTCATTTTTTTTCCATTTCTTTATTATTATTAACGCTTTCCATAACTATAGGTTTAATATTGGAAAAAAAAGTGGTTAAAAAGTTTGAATTACACTATTTACAAACAATATAAAAAAATTAGAATGACAACTAAAAAAAAGGACGTAGTATTATTTGTTCGAGAAGTTATAAACATGATCAGCTTTGCAAATCTTACTCCATATATATATATAATAATAATAATAAAATCCTTTATAAATAGAAATAGAAATGTTTATATAGGTTTTTCGCTTGTCACAGTATACTAAAAATAGATTATAAATGTATTTGACTAATTTATTTTTATCGCATAATTAAGTAAAATTCTGGTTATAAGTTTGCAGTATATGATTCCTTGATGTTTGTATGATTTTTTTTCTTGAGGGGAGATTCCACACGAATTAGTTCTGCATATTCAGCACTCACTCAACAATAAAAATTGAACAATCTTCACATTTACTACCTAATAAGAGAACTAACTATAAATAATAAAATTCTGCCAAAAAATAGTTTCCATATTCAAATTTCTTTTGCAGCGTCCTATGAATTAGATACAGGTGGTCGTCTGTGATTGGCCCAGGTTTTCCCTTTTTTTCTACAGAAGTTTTTTTAAATATGAATTTATTTACAGAATACAATTAATATCATGTCAAGACAGTGAACCCCTCCCATGTATTCATACAACTTAGTATCTTTTAATTGTTTTTTTTTTTCTTATAATGTAATTGTATTTTATTGTTTTAATCGTTTTTATTCTAATTTTCATATAAAAAATAAGGAAAAAGAAATTGAAGGTATGTTATTTGGGTAAGATAGATCGTATAAATATTTAAAAATATTACCCCCATCATTACCAAAAGATAATCAATTTCCCAAATTCACACATTTATTATTTATACTCTTATTTAACATAATCTTTTTTATGGAACTCTTTTAACACAATTGATTAAAGGATGACGATACTAAATATGAATGATAATATCAATAAATACATATGTATGTGTATATTATAAGGGGAAAATATTTAATACACCATTTGTACGTAGGAAATTGAGACTATCTTTTTGGGGACATTAGAAAAGTAATAAAGAAACTATCTTTATAATTAGTGAAGAAATGAAAAGGAGACTATTTGGAACTACAAAAAGAAAAGTAAATTGAAACTATTTGGTTTAGGAGAAAGGACTTCAAATAGAATGGTTCAAGGCGGATTGATAAAATTCATACGTACTTACAGATAGCAGTTGTTAATTTCTTTACTTAACACCAAAATCCAATTATGTAGCTTAACTAATTTGTCACCTCCCAAATTATCTACCTGCCTTTTGGACTCGTTTATATAGTTAAAAAACCATATAAAGGCATGTATATTTCGTGTGAATTCCACTTGTACAAATGAGTGAAAAAGGGCAAAACAGTGAAATAGAGAGAAAATAGACTCGGGGTGCAGAGCACGGGACCGGACAGACACCCTAACCTGACTGTGTCATGTCTAACTCGATCGAGTCAGCTTATGACAACCAGGTCATGGATTTTTCAGTCTAAACCTGATTTCAACTTATTTTTTAGTTTGAAGCGTCTCCACTTATACATACACACCCCAGATAACCAAAAAATAGATATCAAATCACATTATTAGTATCACTACTAAAAATAAGACTTTTTGCCATTACACAATGTAGTTACAAAAAAGGGAGAGTAGTCACAAAAATATTTTTAGTAACTACAAATCTAAAAATAGTTACTATAGGGTAGTCACTTATAATAAGATGCAAAAAGTTTTTTTGTAACTACTTTGTAGTTACTAATGTATTTGTAAATATTTTTTGCAACTACTTTATAGTTACTAATATATTTGTAACTACAAGTAGTTGCAAAAGAGCTTGACATATTGTAGCAAATTTGGTTAAAATTGTATGAAACATATTATGTAACTACTAATAATTACAATAGGGGTTATTTTTAGTAACCAATCTTGTAGTTACAAAAGGCTAGCGACAAATATCTTTTTTCTTGTAGTGTATATAGAGGCCAAGAAGAGGCATGGGCTAGGGAGATAGCAGTCCAGAAAGGTTCAAGCAACAAGATACCCTTAATTTAATTGGTGATATTTTCCATGGAGTAGGTTTTTTTATTCATGGATTGGATTGGAGAATATATTAGTTTTGAGTGTGTGACGAATATTTGAAATTTGTAGTTATTGTGTGATTTGTTATTTTTTTGTTTATGATTTGAATATTGCTCAGTTGATTTTCCCAATTTAATTGGCTCATATGAATTAGCGGTTTAAGATTCGAGGTATGCCAATTGCTAATTGACAGTAAACACAATACTTAGGGCTCGCTTGGTAGCAAATCATCAATGATAATAGTAATGAGTATAAATGAGAACACAATCATTTTATGAAATAATGTGGGAGGAGTTGTTAATAAAATAGGATATTAATTACCTTATTCACTATGTACCAAGCATCATAAATTGAAATGAGTCATCATTTATTCCATAGCCTACCCCTAAACCTCCCAATCAACCGGCCACTTAGTTAATCAAGAAGATTAATTATGGGGAGCTTAAATCTCAGGTGCTATTTGGAGTTAAGCGATTTAGCTATAGATGCAATATGCATCTAATCCACACTCCGAGCCCATGAGTAGGGCTGTAAATGGGTCGGGTAGGGTACGGGTATGCTTCCCCATACCTTACCTTATTTGATTCGAGTACGTGTACGGGTAGTACCCGTCGGATAATCGGGTTACCCGATTGATATATAAAAATATTATAAATAATATGTAATATATATATATATATATATATCATATATAATGTGATAAAATAAATCAAATATAACATATATAATATGTAAATGTTACATTATATGTTATTTTATATATTAAATCATATATTATAAACATAATATATTAAATATAATGATAATTATATAATATATAACATGTAAAATAATACTCCCTCCGTCCCACCTTATCTTGCACACTTTCCTTAAATGGCCGTCCCACCTTATCTTGCACAGCCTAAAAAAGGAAAGTTATAATATAATCTCCACCCTCAAAATCTCCACTTTCAATCTCTACCTTCAATTCACCTTTGAAAAGTCAACAAACAACCAAAATGTAACTTTTCTTAATATCCGTGCCGACCCCCCCTGTGCAAGATAAGTCGGGACGGAGGGAGTACATAAGTATGTAATCGGGGGTAGGGTAATCGGGTAGGGTAAACGGGTAATATGCTAAACCCGTACCCTACCCTACCCGATGGCAAAAATATCGGGTTCGGACGATACCCGACCCTATTACCCGTTTACCCGTCGGGTAGGATTACCCGCGAGTAAAATTGGCATCCCTACCCATGAGGGGGCTGGAATAAAGTTGACGGTTAACAAGAATAACAAATTAAAGTTTTTTTTGGGTAAGAAGATTAACTTGAATCTGCATATGAATGGTAACTGAAATTTTCATCCTAAAAATTGTTTTATTATTAATAAAAATATGTTCTTATTAATTAATTGCCTTAATAATTCGGATGCAAATAATAAATTTATACATATCTCAGATATTTTTTGCAGTAATTAATTAACTCATGTAAATGGTAGGGAAGCATTTTCATGTGTGTGTATATATGGGCACACCCCACATATATATTGACTAATAGTCTCAAATATGGATCATATCAAGCGAACTGCTAGTAGAAAAATTTAGCGTTAGTAACTTAATAAACTAAGTAGAAGTTTTTTGCAAAATATAATAAACAAAAACAATGTTCTTAGTTTCCTTCGTTTCTTTTTAATTGATCTTTTAGCCTTTTAGTGATTTTTTGAATCAATTGATCTTTTAGTCATTTTTCATCATTTCTCTTAATTTTATCTCTATGTGAATCCTAAAATATCTCTTATTTTTAATTTTCTCAAAGATTAATTAAATTAAAACGGAAAAAATATTATTTTATAAATAAATAGTAAATTGAGAAGCTCTTAAAATAGTGGGATTCGATGAAATCCTAAAAAAATAGTGTACACGTTTGCAATGTGTTGGTAGTTGTAGAAATAGGAAGGACACAGTGAATATAAGGTTACTACCAAAAGAAGATGAATGAAAATGTATTTAGCATTTTGGTTGGAAACGACAAAACAACATCACTAATAGGAGTGGGGCACAGAAGTGGTCCATAACCACGTGAAGTTCACGCGTGGAACGGCCCAAACTGTTTGGATATTGGGGGACCTTTTATCTAATCTATTCTACTGGGACCCACTCACACACCCCACTCCACTCGCCCCTACCTATTCGCTATTCAAGAGAATGCCCAAAAACTATGAATACACCACTACTGTTTCTGCAATCTATATCCACCAATTTTCTCGATTATCAATACTGCTAATAGTATAATTACAATTAATTAATATAATTTTCGCAATTTATTAATTTTACTTTTCTAGTCATATAAACCTTATTCGTGATTTTATTTTTGACAAAAATGGCTTATTGTACACCATAATACAATATGAACAAATCAACCATACTGTATCAGTAAATCAAACATACCTTAAGGAAACAGAAAAATATTGTATGAATTGTGCACCATAATATTATTGTGCAAATGGTGCACCCAAAACCCCAGTCTTTATTTTTTCACTTTGACTTATAAATAAGCTATTCATTTTTAAAATATAACTCTGACAAATTATTATTTATTATATTTTTCAGACGCATTAGACAGAGAAGGTACATATAACACAGAATATTGATGTTATTTTGAGTAAAATAATGGTAGAAATAATTGCAGTTGATGACCCCTTGGAAAGATTTTTCTCTGTTATTTAGAGTGGAAACATCTTACTTCACTCAAAACCTCTGCGCAACTTTTTTCATAAAAAAAGTAAAAGAAAACAAAAAAAAAAATCTCTGTCACTATTGCAAGGAAGCCATTAGGACACAAGACCAAGATCACTAAAGTTTTTTTGGTAAACTTCATCGGAATTACTAGGTCCGGTGAGCAGTGGCGGATCTATAAATAAGAAATAGGGTATGCACACTTGTCTTGAAATACCAAAAAATAAATCATACATTTCAGAAAAAAAAGAAACCAAGTCCTATGAACGAAGTAGGATAATTAAAATACATCGTATTAAGAATTACAAACAAAATGTTCTTTAACTGATGAAAGATTACAGTTGTTCTCGCCGAGGTCTCATTCTTTGAAAGCGGCGCAAAATGTCATCATTACTTATTTTTAGAAACACATCTCGCTCAATATAAGTAACTAAGCAATCATTCAGAAATTGATCTCCAATGCTATTTCGCAGCTTGTTCTTCACATAAGTCATTGCTGAAAATGCTCTTTCTACAGTTGCCGTTGCCACAGGAAGGATCAACACCATCTTTATAAGCAAGTAGACAAGACAATATATTTCATGCTTATTTGTCTCAACGAGTTTCTTGGAGAGTTCCCCAATATCTTTCAAGCCCTGAAATCTATCATCTCTTCGCATATCGTAAATGAAAGTATCAAGCTCATCCTCAAGATACAACAAATCAACACTTGAAAACTCATCAGGATAAAATTCAGCTAGTCTAAGCAATTTTGATTTGTCAAAAGAAGAGAAGGCATTGATAGGATTTAAGCAAGTCATACAAAGGAGTAACTCTGTACTTACCTCATCGAACCGACTGTCAAGCTCCTGGAGTTGCAAATCAATTATTTCAACAAAAACATCAAAGTGATAATGATGAAAATATGTAATGTCTTGTTTGCCCCGCCTACGATTCTTCCTTCCTCGAGGAACATACTCATCATCTAATTTAGGAACATCAATACTGTTTTTGCCACAAAAAGATATGACTGAATTCAAGAGAGATTCCCATCCGTCTTCTCTCATCTGTCGCAACCGCTCTTTAGTCAGCTTCACAAGCGATACTGCATTAACAATGTCTTGATCTTTTCTTTGCAATGCAATATTCAATTGATTTGCTACTCCAAATACAGTCTTCATCAAGTGCACCATAAGAATAAAGTCAAATGACTCAAGTGCATAACTCACACCATCGGCCTTTGCACGATCATCCGAACTCAGTGGATTGTTATAAATCATTTCAAGTACCTTGCAAATGGCACGATATAAAGCAATGACATTCACTAACAACTTATAATGAGATCCCCAACGAGTATCACCTGGTCTTCCCAATCCCATCTCTTGATTCAAGCCTTTCCCACTTTCAATTTCACCATCTTCAAATGCTTTAGCAACCATTTCAGCTTGAGCTTCTTTAAGCATTTCTTGACGCTTACAAGAGCCTCCAACAATGTTCAGCATATTGAAAAGAATTTCAAATAGCCAACCACAATCATCATTCCTTTTTGAAATTGCAACAAGCGTTAGCTGAAGTTGATGTGCAAAACAATGGATGTAATATGCTGCTTGAGTTTCATTCCTTATCAATGTTTTTAGACCATTAATGTCGCCCTTCATATTGCTAGCCCCATCATAACCTTGCCCACGAATTCTAGAAGGACTCAGTGAATGCTCCGAAAGTACAGAATAGATTGCATCTTTAAGAGATAAAGCAGTAGTACCCTTAACATGCACAACACCAACAAATCGTTCTATGACAGCCCCTTCTTTATTGACATAACGTAAACAAAAAGCCATTTGCTCTTTACAAGACACGTCACGAGATTCATCTACTAATATCGCAAAGTGATCTTCACCCAACTCCTTCATAATGGCCTTAGTTGTTTCCTTCGAGCAAGAATTAACGAGATCTTTTTGAATTGAAGGAGCAATCATTTGATTATTTCCCGGTGCATTTCTAAACACAACCTTTTCAACATCATCATTTTGCCGGGCATACCACTCCAAAAGTTCACGAAAATTTCCTTTATTAGAAGATTCTTCACTCTCATCATGACCCCGAATTGCCAATCCTTGAAGTAACAGAAATTTCAAACAATCAAGTGAAGCAGTCAAGCGAGTCCGGTACTCTTTCTTAGCCTTCGGAGTTTGTTGATAAAAAGAATTATTGATGGATGATTTTGGATCAACTAAGGCTTCAAACTTCTCCATACATCGATTGTGAACACTTTTAATTTTACCAATGTGCTTAACAAGAGCACATGGTCTATTCCAACCTCTAAAACCACTTCTAACAAAAGCATCATGTCCATCACCATCCAAGATACCAACATCATCTTTAAATAAATAACAAACAAAAAAAAATCCGGCATCCTTTTCAATGCTATACTCAAGCCATATGTACTTGCAAAACCAATCAGGATTAAAACGACGCATTTTACCTCCAATATTTGTTTGAGAAAAATCATGATCGTGTGGCTGACAAGCGTTTCTCTGAATATATTCTCTCCTAACTGCATCTTGATCACTAGGGTGGTAATCAAGAATTCTTTTCCTTTTCCCGGGATCATGTGGGAGAGAGTTAATGTCAAATTGACATTCTCTTTCTCTAGTTGGAGCAGCACTGGTATCTGGACATAAAGTAAGTCTTTCTCTTGAACCATTTGCACTTAGATTTTGAGGTTCAAAGGAAGACGATGAAGAACCCTCTTGTGTCTTTCCTTTCTTATTAAAATATGATTCTAAAGTACTGCTCTTCATTTTGTTCTTCTTTTGAGAAAGATGATTCTCATCCACCATCTTGAATTTATCATGTCGTGAATTTTGACTGCATAAAAGAACATATAAACTTTGCATCAAAATTCCAATCATGGTTTCTTAAATATTATAACAAACTTGCCCTACCCAATAAAAGTTATTAACATAAACAAAAAATAAAGAATAAACAAATAACTTCCACTAAAATCCCCAAACAAGTATTAGTAACATAACACCAAATTAAAGAAAGGGCAACAAACTTAAAACCCACAAAATCCCAATTAAAATATACCAACATAGTTACATAATCTTAAAAAGAAAGGGCAACAACTTGCATCAAAACCCCCTCACAAACAAAGGATTGTAACATACATCTAAAAAAAGGGGGTAAAAATTTCACTAAAACCCTCATTACAAAAGCCTATATGATTATTTAATTCATATGATTTCAACCATAAACACTTTAACATCTAAAACTAACTTCAATTTTAATAACAATAATAAAGAAATTAAGAAAATAAAAAAGAATTCTTACCAGTTGCTGAACGAAGAATTGGAAAGAAAATGAAATGAGGAAGACAATTTTAAACTTCCGCCGAAAGTTTGGCAGATTCTTAAGTATCTATGTTGTCTGATAAGTTATAATAATTATTAAGTAAATTAAAATCAAATATACTCAAGTAAGTCAACTAAATGGCGGTGGCCCAATATCAACATTTTCTTGCAATTTAAAGTTGAGTGGGCTTATCACTTTTGGCCCATTATTCATTAACCAGGTTCAGTTAACTAAATATCAAGCAGGAATGCAATACATATATAATATATACCATATCTAGTAAATGTTTTCCAAAAAAGAGGGTATGCATGTGCATACCCTCAAGTATATATATGCCCGCCACTGCCGGTGAGCACCGAGTCTTGGATATAGTTTGAATCATATAGAATACTAGATGAAAGTACTTCAAACCAAAAAAAATCGTTAATTATTTGATTTTAATCGAATCGAATCAACCCGATTTTTTTTTTTTGCTAGGCCCAATCATTCTGAATCGAAATTGAGTTGCACCTATCTAAGAATTGACTATAGAAATTATTTATATAGCATTTAATTTATTTTTTCTATATTATGATATTGAGTAATTATGAATTTTAGTGAAATTTTAACAATGGTTGTAGTTTTAGAATTTCATAAAATAGGTTAGTAATTAATAATAGAATAAAATATTTATAATGAACAATTTTTAGAACAAATATAAATTTATTAACTCTAGATTTATTAATTCGTTAATATGTTTATCACTTATACTAGAAAGAAATATATATACACGATATGTTTAAAATCAACTTTATATTTTTTTAATCCAACCATTAAAACTCATAATTATATTTAATATTTAATTATCTGTATATATAATGGTAAAATTTCTACACCTGAATTCTACAGTACACAGATACTAGCAGCGGCTCATTGTTCGTTTTCTTCTTTCATTCTTCATATCTCTCGTGAACTCACGTTTTTCACTTGAATTCAATTTTAAAAAATGTAGTAAGTCATTTAAATCTTACTTCTTCATTTTCATACTTTTTCTCCTCCTGTTGTTTGCAGTGTTATTCATAATAACAGAAGCAGAAACATATGTATAAGGTAAATCTTATTGAAATGTATACAAAGAGAGCTTTGTAGATAAAAAAGAATCAATAAAAGGTCCCAAATAGGTGTGTCAAAAGTTGATACATATACTTTAATAATTTGTAGTTATTTTTATGAGTTAGGGTTTGAAATTTATTTTAATATATAAGTTATAAGTTGTTTAATATTGTACAATATTTTATAAAGAAAATATGATATTATCGTAAACACAACACTTCTTCTGTACATTTTGTTAATAAAATTAAGTAAAAAATGTCCGGAACCTCCTACTCCTGAAGATTTAGAATCTCCGAATCACCGTAGACCACGGTGAACCCTAAGAAATAGGATCTATTTTATTGTCATGCAATAAAGAAGATTAGATGACAATAATTATGAAGAGGCTTCAATTTTTCGTTTCTTTCTCCTTTTTTTTTTTTAACTTTCTAAAAAAATAAAAAATTATTACCTCCGTTTCATAAAGAATGTCATTTTAGCTATTTTTGGAGAAATTAAGGATTGATATTTAATTGGTATGTTTTGTCAAATAAGGAAATAATCAACTAAATTAAGTAGGTTGTTTAAGATATATTGGAAGAATTGTAGTTTTTTGGTAAAGTTACATTTATTGTGAAATTTTTCAGAGTGTTTAAAATGACATTGTTTATGAAACGAAGGGAGTATAACACATATTATAGGTATCTAATCCATATATACGTCCGTGTACATATACGGAAAGAAGAAAGAACATGAGAGTATTTCGCCTTTTACTAGCAAATAATATTGTCATAGGATATTTCTTCCCATGCAGTCACTATCCTGTTGCACTAAGGAACACTCAGGAATTGTCTACTTTTCTGGACAAATATTTAGTTACAAATTTGTCATGTAATAATATGTATAGAAAAAAATATCTTCTAGAACTGTTACATGGAGTATGTTTATTTGCTAAAAGTAGGATGGAATCCATGGAAAATTTACGGAACGACCAACGAAGTTGTATTATAAAATAGAAAAAATTCATTTTTAGTCCTACATATTAGACCTTGTTTAGTAAAAATTATGTATGTTAGAAAATTTTAATTTTAGTCTTGTATGTTTTAAAAATTGCCCAATTTAAAGACACTGACCATCACAAATGGCCAATTTGGTCGCAATTAATCACATGCAATGCACGTGACTAATAAATTTGGGAAAGATGAAGAAAGAAAGAAAAATAAAATGAAATGCACCTCATACGGGAATTAGTGTTTAACTTTTTTTTTCTTTCTTTTTCGGGCAAACTACTACAGTAATTTAATGATTTGACATGTTATCTGGACAAATACTTAACACATAAGCATTAGCACTTGAAAGCCCTAAATTTATTAGTCTAATTCCGGCTAAATTGGTCATCGATGATTGTCAATGCATGTCCTTAAGTTGGACAACTTTTGGAACATACAGAATTAAAATTGAAAGTTTCTAACATACAAGACTTTTATTAGACAAGGCCTAATATATAAGACTAAAAATAAAAAATTTCATTATAAAATACAGGCCTCGATCTAACATAAACTATCTAATGCCTAATTAATAAGGGAAAAATTCATTATAAGTCCCCTAGTTACGGCCTCACCCGCAAAATATTCCAAAACTTATCACTTTTTCAATGACATCTCATATTTTTTAAGCTGTACTTTTATACAGTGTTTGTGGGACCGGACCGGTGATCGAACCGGACAAACCACCGGTTCAAGGTTCGATCGGTTCGATCGGTTCGACCGGTTCAACCGGTCAAAGGCAACTTGTTGACTTTTGGATTTCAATAGTTCCTTATGTGTAATATAATCTAATTTGATACTAGAGTTTAACTTGTAAAAAAAAATTCAACATATTTCAATATCAATTAATCCAAAGATACTTCTAACTCTAATTTTTTTAATAACATCCTAGTGCCAAATTTAAAATAAGATGGGAATAATAAAGGCAAATGAAGATAAAGGTGAAAATCCATTTTTTTTT
Source organism: Ajuga chamaepitys (assembly GCA_958295605.1). NCBI lineage: Eukaryota > Viridiplantae > Streptophyta > Magnoliopsida > Lamiales > Lamiaceae > Ajuga > Ajuga chamaepitys. The sequence continues at coordinate 10,748,973 of OY282504.1, forward strand.
ACTTAAAACAGGCCAAAACACAACTTTAAAAAAAAAAAAATGAATATAATCCGGTTCTACCGGTTCGACGGTTCGGCGGTCGAACTGGTTCTCACCGGTTTTAACCGGTTTTCAACGGTTTTATATAAATTCCGGTTTTTTAACTCTACCGGACCGGTTCCGGGACCAGTTCTCGGTTCAACCGGTCGAACCGGCCGGTCCGGTCCGGTTCCACAAACCATGCTTTTATATGTCCCAAATTTCAAATTTTAGCGGGAAAATATCACGTGCCGGTTATGCGCTGGCCTTTTTCATGATTTTCTGACCACTTAAGCAGATTTGACACCGATTTTATATGTGGATAAGAAATTGAATATTTCTTCATTTTTATGAGCTCCACATCATTTAAGAAAATGTCAACTCAAAATTAGGAGAACAAAATTAACTAGAATAAAAGAGAATTATTACTAAAAATAAAAGATAAAACTCATTGAATCGAAGGAATTAAATCTAAGAACATAATCTCAAGAGTAACAATGTCTTCTCCCAAAGCGTAAACCCTTACACATCTTAAACTTTTGCCCTTTGGCGAAACATCATTTTTGGTCGGAAACAAACGACAATTTGGTCGAAAAAGAAGATCTCTGATGTTTTTTTTGTTCGGAGGAAAGGTGTCCGCACATGGTCCCTGACAAACGAGGTTTTTCATAGAAAAACGCGTTTAAAATTGAAGTTATTTGGTGTATTTAGACACTCTAAGCTCCCGTTTATCGTGCTTTATTGTATTTTCTCTCTTATGTTGAAAAACCCGTGTTTGAAGCTCTTTTCAGCTAAAAAAATCAAGAATCGGAACCACCGGAGGAAATGGCAAAGAAAAAGGGCAAAAAGGGGGAATGGAAGAGGCCCACACGATCGGGTTGTGTGGCCCAGTTATATGGCATGCGACCCGTTTAAGAATCCAAGACAGAATTCGAGTTCAAGACGCCACATAACTGAGTCGTTTGAGTCAGTTATAACTCCTAGTCGTGTGAGTCAGTTATAACTCACACGACCCGTGTGAAGTTCCAGAGTAAAAATGGGCTTTCAGCCCCAAAACTCCCCTTCTTGGTCCATTTAGCTTAAAAAGCCCCCAAATGTGTATTGAAACCCTACCACTTTCAGATTTTTGGTAGCACACTTTTCATATTACATACTTTTAGAGAGAGATTTTCTTGGAGAGCAAGTTTAGGGGAAAGGTACTTTGTTCAAGAACAAGTGAATATTAATTAGGTTTTATCTTTCCTTTTTCATTAGATATTTGTGTAAACATGATTATATCTATATATTTTTGTTTATCTTAATGAGTGACACTCATGTGCATAAGATGCACATTAGTGTTATTATATATCTTGTGGGGCCCACTTAAGATTATTGCGCGCGTGATATATATATATTAAGGTGTGTTTGGAATCACAAAACAGGCGCTGACTTAGTTGGTAAAGGTGCGACATTATATCCTTCAGTGCGCGGGTTCGAATCTTAACAACACCTTTTTATTTTTCACCAACAGTATATTCAAATTCTGAGCATAGTATATGTTATTTTCACCAACAGTATATTGAAATTCCGAGCATAGTATATGTTATTTTCACCAATAGTATATTCAAATTTCGAGCATAGTATATGTTATAAAGCCTGAGAGTATATGAACACCACCTTTTTATTTTTCACCAACAGTATATTTAAATTTCGAGCATAGTATATGTTATAAAGCCTGACAGTATATTTAATATTTTGATGTAGTGTACGTTATGTTGCATGACAGTATACGTTGTTTTAGTTAAGTTTTGTTTTATACTGCGAAATATTTATTTTTTCCAACTTACAATACTCACAGTATATTTAATATTTCTATACAGTATATGTTATGATGCCTGACAGTATACGTTGTTTTAGTTAAGTTTTGTTTTATACTGCGAAATATTTATTTTTTCCAACTTACAATACTCACAGTATATTTAATATTTCGATACAGTATATGTTATGATGCCTGACAGTATACGTTGTTTTAGTTAATTTTTATTTTATACTGCGATTTTTTTTTTCCAACTTACAATACTCACAGTATATTTAATATTTCGATACAGTGTACGTTGTGATGTCTGACAGTATATGTTGTTTTAGTTAATTTTTGTTTCATACTGCGAAATATTTATTTTTTCCAACTTACAATACTCACAGTATATTTAATATTTCGATATGGTGTATATTATGATGTATGACAGTATAGGAAAAAATTAAAGGGCAAAATGAAGGAAGAAGGATACGGTGTATATTATGATGTATGACAGTATAGGAAAAAATTAAAGGGCAAAATGAAGGAAGAAGGAAAAAAGATGCAAACAGAATTGAACCCTTGACCTCAAGGTTGAGATATTTAAGACTGTATTAAATACCACCAGACCACTTGCTTTTAGTGTTCAACAAACAGACCATTAAATATATAACATGCGCGCGCGTAATAATAATATAATAATAATTGGCGCGGTTCAAACCGGTCTGAACCGGTTCGAACCGGTCTAAACCGCGCATTTTTTTTGGACTGAACCGGTGGGGCCCACAAGGTGTACAATAATACTATGGTGCATCTTATGCACCCAAGTTTTTGCCTATCTTTTATTATGATTATGGTTGGCCAAATTCCGTAATCTAGGTTTCGAAAGTAGATTATGGGTGATTAGTGATTATTAGCCGATTCATTCAACTTCGTGTTGTGATTAATTGTTTAAAATGCTTTTTGAATGATTTAATCACTTGTTTAGTATTTTATTAAGGATTAAATTGGAGCCGAGAGGAGATTTTAGTCTAAGATCAGATTAAGCAACATGATTGGCATTAAAATCAAGAGATTTGAGTTAATTGTGGGAACCTTGATCTTAGGGTTATTCTAAGTTGTATTTGATTAGTCAACCAGAGACGTCGATTAATCTTATACAATCAACACGTAATTCGCTCCGAGAGGAGGTCTTGCATAAAATGGTGAACTTTCCTTAATACATAGCATTCGATTTAAAAGTTGAATTAATTGGATTAATAATGATTGGATGCCCATAATTGAAATCTAAGCCTAGATTACCTTTTATTGATCATTTAACCCCTATGTTTTGCTCCTTTAGAAATCTTGCTAGTTTAGTTCCTACTTTAAATTATCAAAAAATAATCACTTGATTGTCTAGTTAGCCATTAAAAAGCTTATTTCGATTTGTCTATCCGATATCGAGCCGATTCCTCGTGTGATCAATCTTGTGCTCGCTTAGGTGCTACTATACGTCGTATACTTGCGGTTGCTCAATTTTAGTTGCAAAAACTAAGTCATGCCAAGTTTCTTTTTTCTGATGTTGTTTGCGGATGATAATCTGTTTTGAGTTGTATTGTCTTTGGCATTTTTATAGAGCAATTTTCAGGATATTTGGGCTTTTGTTGACCGAATACTACATTTGTGACTACTTGATGGAATATTTTATATATAATTTTCTTGTAAAGTTGTGCAAACTGGTCTTAATATTAGGTGTAGTGGGACCCTTTATTGATTGTGAGAATATTTGGAAAGTTTATAAAACATTCTTTATGGGGACCGAAAGCTGAATTCGTGCTTCTTATTGCTATACTGGTGTGAATATAGTTAGGGTAGCTCTTTTTTTACTGTATTTCATGCTGCTATAAATCTCGTTGATGGACATTTTTAATGCACCTATTTATCTTGTTTTGTTTTTCTCCTTGATAGATACTGACTCAAAGCACATAACAGTGATACTACACTTTGGGGATGTATTTGAGAATAATTCTTACATAGGGGGTGACACTGTCACTTTAGATTGGATTAGGGATGATTTATGCACATATTTAGACCTAAATGAGTACACATAGAAGATAGGGTTACTAGGAATAGGAGATATCAACTTCAATCAAGAGATTTGAACTTCAAATGGCTAATTGACAACGAAGATATTAGCGCTTCCTTGAACAATTTACTTTGGGTTAGGAAAGCCCATATATTTGTTTAACAATTAGAAAATTTAGAAGACAATGAATACGAATCATTTGAGGATCCTTATTTCATAATTGGTCATGAAATCAGCGATGATGAAGCTGATGACAGAGAGTACTCCACCAATGTTGATGAGTGTTCCTCAGGATACCATGGTATATCATGCAGACATAAATGGGGGTAGCAAGTGGGTGGAGTATAATTGTTGTGCAAAGTCTTGGGTTTCTTTTGATAAGGCTAAGGAAGCTTTGGTGAAGAGGGTAGTACAGAAAAGGGGCATGAGAATGTAGAGAGTCAGTTTAGAGAATCTGGGAGTAGTGGAGATAGTGAGGATAAAAGAGATATAGTTTATGGGGATGAATATTTTAATGAAAGTAGAATATCTAAGGAGGAAGAGGGTGGAGTGAGTTACCCTGGCTTTAATACAAAAACCAAATTTAACCCAAATTTTTTGATTGAGTAATCTTTTTCCATATAAAATAAGTTCAAATTTGCTGCTCAATCCCATGCTATACTCCATAAAAGAACTATCAAATTTTCAAAAAATGATGAGAGGAGGGTGTATGCTGTTTGTGCTAACAGTAAGTGTAAATGGAGGGTATATTTATTGAAAATGAAAAATGAACTGAGTTGGCAGATTAGGAAGTTTTATAGAAAGCATTACTATGCAACTTCAGATGAGGTAAAGAACTACACCTCTACTTGGCTAATTGAAAGATTTCTAAAAAGGTTTGAGTCTGATAAGAAGAAAAATATCATGGGGTTGTGAACGATGTACATAAAGTCATAAAAGTCCGTGTTTCTAGACAGAAACCAGAGCTAGGCAAAAGGCCATTTTGAGGATGGGGGGATCCTGATGTACAATACTCCAAACTCTGGTTCTATGTTGAAGAGCTTAAGAATTCTAAACCAAGGTCCACTATTATCCTAGGAACAAATAATACTGATGGTGTCGTGAAATTTGACAGATTTTATGCATGTTTTGAGGCTCTTAAAAAGGGGTTTAATGGTCGTTGTAGGCCTATTTTGGGGGTTGATGGGTGCCACTTGAAGGGAAAATATGGGGGAATCATGCTGACAGTAATTGAGATTGATCCGAACAACAACTTATTTCCGGTTGTGTATGAAGTGGTAGAAGTTGAAAATGGGGACATTTAAGAATATTTTTAATTGTTTAGAAGCAGTATTTAAACATAATGCCTAGTAGGTTTACTTTCATTTTTGACAAGCAGAAAGCCTTGATCCAAACTTTTCAATCTATGTTCCCGGGGACGGAACATAGGTTCTGTTTTAGGCACATGCATAACAATATAAAAAATGTCGGTTTTCAAGGGATATCCTATAAGCAAACCTTGTGGAGAGCTCCTACTTCTACTACTCAATGGGAGTTTAAGAGGAGAATGCAAGAGATGGAAGACTTGAATAAGACTGCCTGGATGTGGTTCCATAACAAACCACCAGAGCAGTGGTCAAAATCTTTCCTAGGTGAGAGGGCAAAGTGCGATATGTTGTTAAATATGTGTGTGAGATATTCAACAACAATATACTAGAGGCGATAGACAAGGCAATTGGAGCGGTTGAGGTAATATCTAATGAAAACAAAAGAACTTTGATAGTACAAAGCTAAGGTGGAAGGGCAGGGTATGTCCCAGGATCGAGAAAATTCTTGAGAGAAATATGGAGAAGATTGGTGATTGCTTTCCAGTGAAATCCAATGATTGATACTACCAGATTCCAGAGGGTGGTGGAGAATAGTTTAATTTATGTGGACTTGCAGATGTACACTTGTTCATGCAAAGTGTGGCATCTTAGTGGGATCCCATGTATACATGCTCTAAGTGCCTTACTGACTGAAAGCACGATCCTGAAGACTATGTTGAGTTATACTACAGTATGGAGGCTCAACACATAGCCTATGAAAATCCAATTGTGCCAATAAATCGTGATGAGCTTTGGGGAGGGGGGTGGGGGGGTGGGGGGGATAATTTGTACATACCACCCCTGTCCCCTAAATTTGGAAAGAAAACGAACAAGGGAAGGCCTGCTACTTTACAATGAAGGGAATTATATGAGAAAGCCAATAAAGAGAAGAAAAAAGGAAGAGGATGGTTTCATAAAATGAAGAGGTAGTAGGATACAACGCGATTCTATAAATGAGGAAAATACGGGCACCTCACTGACGTGCAAAGAGACTGACATAAATGAGCAAGAGATGGGGCAAAACACTGACCAGGTAATAGACTTGTATATATTCATCACGCAAAGTAATGTTTCTAAAATTTGCCTAACATGTTTAATGACTTGTATTGTTATGTTGGTTTTTTTAGGCTTCAGGAAAAAAACGTAAAAAACTAAGTAGAAAATCCAGGTCAAAGAAAGCTATTCAACAACCACCTAATGATGATGAACTAAGGGTAATAGTCCTAAGTGTTTAGACTTGTATATTATTTCGTTGTGTTTTGATTGTGGATTGTATGTGGTAGTTTGGCAAAACAAATGATGTTTCTTTAATGAAGCTTCTTTAATGTGTTGGTTCCATATTTCTGAGCTTTTCTGATTTGTGTATATGGAACCTCCGAACGTGGTTAATCTGGTTTCGACTGAGGAAAATGCTTCTGTTATGGAGAAGTTATTCACACAACAAAGCCAGCTCAATCAAGAAAACGTTTACTTTCTACCTGCCACCAACAATTCAAGGTCCTATAATGTAGGAAAAACTTTAAATTGGTATCTCAAATGCATCGGGGTTGGGATTAAGACATTCACCACCACCACCACCACCGATCCCACATCGAGTGCAAACCAGGGCTCCTCCACCCTTCTCATCAGGCACATTTGTGGCTGGGAGTCTATCTCAAAAGAAACTAGAACCAAGGAAGAAGATATTTGTTGATGGAGTGGGTCAGAAATGTTTAGAGCTAACATGCCAAGTGAGTCTTAAAAAACTAACGGGAAGAAAAAAAGAAATTGATGTAGTCATGTTTATGCACCAAAACACAATGTTCATGTTTTGAAGTAACTTGTATTAAGACTCATGCTAGCCTTTTGAATTCTATTATGCGCTTGTAGTGCTCAAAACATTGATCTTAGGACAGAATTTGGCACTTGATGTGCTTTTTGGAAATTAAGTTGCTTAATATAATTTTTCGTTGAAACATAGCATTTTGTAAGGTATGTTAATGTGATGATTTGAAATCATGACTATCTGTAATTCAATTTGGAGTAATTTTTACTACATTTTGTAATACTTATTTCGGGATTTTGTTTGCAACCCCAAGTCATTCATTTCTCGAATATCTTATTCCTTAAGCATTCAGTAATAAAGCAACATAAGTACACTTTGCACAAAGTTACAATAACATAGCTTCCATTCATTACAGTAGGGGGATCAAGTACATATCCTTATCAAATGTACATTAACAATACAAAAACAACACTTCCATCTTGGTGAGGCATTCAAGCCATAATCAAACTTCCAAAAATTCCAGACCAGAGTACAACATTCAAAAGGATAAAACAAAGAAAAGTCTTTGTTGGATTAGTGCCTTGAATCTCGTCGGTTTTGGTTCACGTCTGTTGTCAAGGTGGAGGTTTGGTCCGTGAATGAGTTTTGGATCTGTTTTTGTTGTTTTTGGACGCATCCGGCTGCGGACGTGACAAAAGTAGGTTGGAAAAATGATCAGTTCTGTGATGAACACGGCCGCGTCAGGTTGAACGCGGCCGCGTCAGTTTGAATGTGGCCATATCAGGAGGTCGAACGAGACCACGCCAGGCATGAACATTGCCGCGATAAATTGTGATCCGTTTGGGAGTCGGAGTTTTTGGGCTCGGATGCGACTGCGACAGGGTCAGACGTGGTCGCGTCAGTTAAGGCGGTGGCTTAAGCTGGGCTTGCGCGTTTAGGCCCGATTTCAGCCTAATTTTCAGTTTTAGTCTGTTTGGGGCTTATATATAGCTCCATTGTTGACCTAGGGTAATAATCAGGATATTATGGTCGGTAATCCGAATAATCTGTCTAGTCTGTACGTGGTGTTCCTTATTCTAACAGTATGTTTGTTCTTGAGTATTCTGAAAACGTGCTTAGTCTGTTAGGAATACTCGGTAGTCTGTTTAGTCTGAATCTGAGTCTGAGAGTCTGTAATCTGTGAACAACTGAATAAATAAGTTCCTCTCTTCTATATACTCCAGTTGTTTTTATCTATCTATGTGTTTGGTTTAATCCTTGTAATTGAATTTAATCTGGCCAATTAGGTTTAATTTACATGTTTAATGATTTCGCTTCGAGTTAAGGGAATTGTTAATAGACGATAACACATAGCGCAATTGTCTATGATTGTGTAGGCAAAAGGTTACGGGGCTGTTAGGAGTTGTTAGGATCAATTGACTCGAAAGAGTAATTATCTTAATCAATCTATGACTTAGTCGTTTCAAGAGAAGGGTTAGGTCAATTAAGTGCCGCCTAATAGATAATTAACTGGTTTAAAAGTTTATAAATTAGAAATTAATCATCATTAACGTAATTCCTGAAATCGAAATCCTATGATACATTCTTATTGATTGGAATTTTCCCGTTTGTTATGTCAGTTTATTAGTATAAACAATTTAGTTTATTAAAACCATTCGCACAATTTTAGTATCTAATTAGGATAATCTAGACAATTAGGGTATCAAACTACGTTAACTTATTCTTTGTGGATCAACCTTAACTTTTCCTATACACATCTACATCTGTATACTTGTGATATTTTAGGGTTAGAAATTAGGTTGTCAAATAACTTTTAAGGCCAATGTAAAAATATATCAAACATTTAATATAATAGAATAGAACACAGAAATTAAAAATTACAATGAATAAAAAATAAGTAAAAAACAGATTTTTTCGATCTTTAGTACAATCTTGGTACACAATAGATATTATAATGATTCATCCAAAATCCAAAATATAATAATGTATTGTGACAACAAAATTAGGGAATCACTATATAACACACGTCACAAGTACATCGAAGAAACGATAAATACAATAATTATACATGGTAGAACATTAAAGAATAATTCCGAAACACAACAAAAAATTCTGCTCATGAAAATAACTAGACATACGATAGTGTATATATATATACACATATTAGAATATACTGTAATATTTATATAATGTTAAACTGAAATAGTAGTATAATCGCATAAAGAATACAGAGTAGTAATATGGAAAATGGAGTACATCATTGCACCACTAATAAAAATGAGAGAAGGGGAATTTTCATGAGGATAGACCACAGATTAAAATTTTAAAAAATTTGACTTATGCAAGTTGCCTCAAGAATTACGCAACTTTTATGCTATATATTTTTCTAAAAAATTAAAATTAAAGTAGATATTCATGAGGGTTTAAACACTTAACAAAACTAACAAACATCACCTTGTCTAATTCCTCAGTTCAAGTCATCCATTCTATTTTTTTCAAAATATATTTCATCAACATAAATAATCGCGTGGACGCGTATTAGAAAAACATGTACCGGATCAAATTTATTGTTGTTGTTATTATTATTATTGTTATTATATTCGCATCAATTTCCTAGTGTAAAATGAATATAAACAAATAATGGTTGAATAAATAATTTTTTTCTAAAAGTTCAAAAGACTCAAGTTGGCATTATAGATAAAACATTGTTTTAAAAATACCAAACCAAAATTACATTGAAAAACACTGTATTTTCAGCATGTTGAAGCTGCAAAAATTATCCATGCATATAGTACAATGTTAAAGAAACTCCAAACGGTCATCCTCAAAATTTATTAAAAATACATTTCATCCATTTGTTATACGTATTTTCTATATCATTGTGATTATATGTCTTCCTACCAAATTGGGCAACAAAAGTCCATGACCTTTTAGGTATCTTGTAGCAGAAATGTTTAAACTATGAGCTCCGTATTCTATTTTTTAGGTTAATTTAAGGCAGTCCATATTATTAAGGGCCTTATAATGATTTAGGCCGCCAACTTAGAAATACTCATGTAGCGTTGTGATTGGGCCATACTATTAACCCCAAACAGGTAAGAGATTCTTCTCACTGTCTGCTGCATTCACATTCTTTCATAAGCATATTAAACATCTAACTTTCATGTTCTATGGGGTTATCAAAAGTTCAGGGAGCCATCATTATCATATTTATATCAGTACATTAGTATAAAGAATTCACAAGAAACAGGCATTATTGTGGATACTAGCGCCAGGTCAGACCAGTTCGTTATTATAATTAAGATCAGTTGTTACGAAGATCACTGAAGTTGGGCTCAACCAAGTCTTGTTATTCAAATTGCTTGACCACTTGACTAGATCGGGTTGTGCGGCTCTGTTGTTAGAACCATGATCCTGTTCGATTTAAAATATTAAATATTGACAATCGTATACATTGTTGTATAATTGATATGTTACTATATATTGTACAATTAACTAATCAATACAAGAAGGGTTATGAAATACCTTCGTGGCGTGCTTTATGAAATAACTTTATGTATTCCATGTTCGAAACCTTCAAGCCTCTGAACGGTGTTCTCACGAACTCTCCAGTACACGATGTGTGGGCATCTTTTTGGACTATAAGATTGCGCGTGTAACTATACCAAGGAAAATTAAATATGTTTCTGATATATATACTATATCACAAATATTATATATTGATAAGTTTAGAAGATATTGAATATTCTTATGTCCTATAATATCATTATATCATAATCCAAATATTGCAGTAATAAATTTTTATCCTTATAATTTAATCCAGTCAACATTGAACCACCGAAGGGACCTGGTCGGAACAAATTAAATTAAGCTCCAATAAATTAATTATGACCCCGTCAACTCTTGACTTATCATATTAATTTATTCTATACCCCCCCCCCTCCCTCGATCAACTAAAATATTTATAATAGGCTATCATGACCAATAAGTCTATGTTCAAACCAGGGCCGCTCCTCTCTAGAGTCGAAAGAGGCGGTCGCCTCAGACCCCAAAAAATCGAAAGATTTAGGGGCCCCAAATTTCATAATGTAATATTTATATATATAGGTGTATAAATTAAGTTGCAATATTGTCTGTAGCATAGACGGTAAAGTAGTGTGTGCTGAGGATTGTAGACTCAGGTTCGCCTCTTCATTTTGTTGTTTTCTTCTCCTTTTTACTTTTATTACTAATCTACTATATTATCCTTAATTTTAATTAAAGTGAAAGTACACGTATCCGGAATTGAGCCTGATGCTTGTTATTCTTTTTAGCTTTCTAACCTGATTAGTTTTTTCCAAAATGATTTGGGGCTTTCGGCTTTTTCGTATTATTTTTTTTCCGAGGCCTTCTTATGTGTTATATTCATTGTTGCAAGACTTTCCGTCTAACACCGACTTGTTCTCGTCTAGGCGTTAGGTTCTAATTGACTATTCAATTTTTTTTCACGATTCCTCCTCGCCTAAAAATGCCTATCCCCGCTCCAGGTTCTAGTCTTCAGCGCGACTAGTGCCTAGCAACTTTACAATATTGGTGAAATTGCTAGTTGTATCATTTTAAACACAATAAAATTTTTCTAATATTATTTATTGTTTATTTTATTCATGCTTATTTAGAATTATATGAAGAAGTTAGGGCCCCTTTTTTTAACTCGGCTCAGGCCACTAATTTTGTAGGATCGGCCCTAGTTCAAACACCTGTCAATTTCAGCACTCATCTTCTATCCGACAGTCCTTTATGACTACATCACACAATATGATCGAAAACTAATTTTCGAATAATGAGCTCAGATTTATTGTTCATAGAAGAACCAGTGAGATCATGATCATCCCTATCTAATAGGTGAAGGATTTCAATCTTGTAAATATATATTCTTTACCACTTCACTTTAATTCCCAAAACACCGAGGTATTGATCAATATATTAATCTCACTCACTAGTGTCTCAAACAATGTCAAGTTGGTAATAAAGGTACACTATTCACTCAGGATTAAGGTAACAAGTACGCCAATTAATCAATTTAAATTGTAAGGTCAAATCACAATCTAAATTTTCATGTGGTCATGTTCCAATACACCGTACATGTATCCAAAATTTCATTAACAAGTCAAAGACAAACTTCAATGAAATTGAGACGATCTTATCAAAAGAAATTGTCCAAATTTATTTACTGATCGCCGATAAAAAAAACTTAGGATTGAATTACAAATCCCATATTTCCGTGTTTAACAACTAAAACATTCGATTTATAATATTCCTACAATCCAAGAACATATGCAAGTTTAAACAAATTATCGTGCAAATAATTTAATGCTTCATTAAATTCCAAAATGTAATTCCATAAATTAACACGTAAAGCACCATGCACCTTACTCAACATTTCTCCCACTTGTCTAATAGTAAATGACCTTTGGTAGTGTAAGCCCTACACTAATTTACTCATAGAACACCATACTTTCAACATTACTCCCACTTGTTCGGAAATCAATGATCTATGAATAGTATAAGTCTTACTTTCCACATTTTCTACTTTCACTGTGGAATCACTAATCCGATATCACTTCATATCTCACCATACAAAACGCCATCACTATCCACAGACTACATATGAAGCTTCCAACAGAACTATCTATCGAATTCTTTTATCCCAATGGATCTAATAATTAGAACATAGTTTATCTTCCAAGTCCTTTACATCTAAAATGACACAAACTAGCACATAAGTTTACTCTTCTATGTATTCTGAATATGTAAGACCATCTAACTATATTGCTCGCAATATGTATGACTGTCTTTCCACATTACTAAAAAAAGTAATATAACACTTTAAGGACATAGAAAATTGCACTTTAGTTCTCCTGTTGAAGGAGATTTGTTCTCGCTATGCTAGAGCCTAGGGTTAGGGTTATTACCCTTTTCGTTCACTATGTTAACCGGTGATTTATGTCCTAAGTTCGATTTCCTGATCATTTTTTTATCATTCCTCTTCTCTCTCTTCTAATTCTTCTTTCGGGGTTTGACATTACTAACAGGTTTTTAGTTGTTTTTGTTTGGCGGTAAAACTGATCTTTGGTGTCTGTTACTCTTAACCTTTTTCTTTGTTTCAAGTTCGCATTAAGTGGAACACATTGCAGATTTTTTTGGCTTCGGTAAATCGTATCAATCACATTGAGTTATCTAGGTTTACTCTGACATTGTTGACAGATCGATGATGACTTTCGCAATAAATCAGGAAAAACAAATCATAGACTTTGGGGATGAATATGAGGATGAAACGGAAAATAGACCGAGTGAAATGGGCTGTATTGCTGGAAAGCTGATCACTAACAAACCCTACAACAAGTATTCGATGCTCGAAGTTATGTTGAATGCTTGGAAGGCACGAAAAAAGGTGTTGGTACGGGAGTGGGATGATGATATGTTTCTGTTTACTTTCCAAGATATGAAACTGAAGAAATGGATTTTAGAAAGCTAACCAAGACATTTTGGGGGACATCAGTTTGTGATAAAGGAATTGACGGGGACATAACAACCCTATTCAGTTACGATTATGACATCACCTTTCTGGGCCTGTGCTTATGATGTATCTGTGATGAGGTATAATGAGAAATTTATTCGGAGTATCGCTTGCTAGGTGGGTGAATTGGAGGACTTCGACAAAGAGACAAATGCCAATGTGGGCAAATATTTGAGGCTTAAGTAGGGTATTGACCTAACGAAACCTCTTCTCCGAGGGATAACTATTCGATATCGGGGAAAACGATGTGGCTACCGTTGAAATATGAGTCATTGACCACCTATTATTATTGTTGTGGATTAGTTGGCCATTGGATCAAATCATGCACCGAGTATGACCAGAATGAATGTCCGACGCCAATGGAGACTAACTATGGGTTCGTTTTGAAAGCTTCTCCTCTCAAAGACTTCGACACTTTGCTTCTGAAATAAGATTGGATAATACTCCTCAACGAAGTCTATTAAATGTTAATAATGTTGATGCACTATCAGCGACTACATTGCATGCCACTTCACAAAGACCCCATAACCCCTTGCATGTTGGAAATAAGAACAACCCCTAACCCACAATCATCACACATAAAACCATGCAACCCACAAACAATCAACAACCAACATCTCCTACATCTAGAAACCAGGCTCTTACATCACCTAATCACCACCCTCACATTAACTAATCATCCATTCATACTAATAATGAGACACACGACTCACACATCTCTCCAACTATAATACCGAATGAACTAACCCCTCACAAACCCATTCCATTCATTTGTGCAAAATGCCCCACAAACAGAATGACAAACCTGAAACCTCCTCTGCCGAAAACCTTGAAGTTGAGATAGCTTTACTCTCTCATTCACTTTCTAGTAAGATGAAGCCCACCCTGAACCGAATACCTGGCCCAGAAATATCCATCAAAACTAACATTGCAAAACCCTGCACGCCTTTCTTGGAAATATAAACACCATTCTCCATAACCATGCAGCAACTTATATGACCAATATACCTACCTCCCAAACTCAGACAAAAACCACCAGGAAACGAAACACCATCCATAAACCAACAAAAAACACCACACCAACTAACCAAACTACCCTTACCAAACGTCTTCTTGACTATCCGACTGATATGATAGTCGGTTTAAAAGGAGTCTACACAAAAAAAAAAAAAAAAAAAAAAAGAATCAAGGATTCATCATCTGTTTCAGCAGCGGAGGTTGGAGGCGAGCAACTCTGTCGAGCCCAATGAGTTGTTTAAGCAGGTACTATCGGGGGCTTGGGAACCCCCGAACACTTCGAATCTTGTCGAATTTGATCTGACGTGGAGACCCTAAAGTGGTTTTTCTTATGGAGATAAAATTGCTTTCATTTGAAGTTGATGAGATACGTAACAAGCTGGGTTTCGACTGTTTTGTAGCTGTGGATTGTGATCTTATAGGAGGTGGGAGATTAGGTGGTCTGTATATGTTTTGGAACGATGGTCTCCACATTAATACCAACTCATCGTCAGCTCACCTTATTGATGATGTAGTGGGGGGAAATAATCCAGTTTCATCATGGCGGTTAACGAGATTTTATGGTTTGTCGAAAGATGTAAACAAGTACGTGTCTTGGGAACTTTTGAACATCCTAGGGAAAAGGTTCCATCTCATGTTTATATGTGTGGGCGATTACAATGATATAATGTTCGATTTTGAAAGAGAAGGAGGCCGAGTGCGCGACTTAAGTCGAGTGGTTGCCTTTAGACAAGTTGCTGCAATGTGTGCCCTAGAAGACCTTGGTTATGAGGGACATACATTTACGTGGACAAATGGTTAGTTTGGAGAAGCAAATATTCAAGAAAGGTTAGACAGGGCTTTGGCAAATATTTAATGGGTAGCGAATTTTTCTGGATACAACATCGACCATTTAGTGAGACAAGAATCGGACTGTTGCTCGATCATGATCAAATGGAAGCCGAAGAAGAATAGAAGGCTGGTGGTTGATAAGGGGAGGAACATGTAAAACTATTTAAATTTGAAACCATGTGGCTACAAGACACTAGGTGCTAAGAAGTGATCAAAGAGGCATGGGATGACCTAGTCCATAATTTGGCTATTTTACTGTCCGAAAAGATCAACAGATGTGGGAGTGCTCTTCTAGCATGGGACAACATTTTCTTTTGGGAATGTGAGCAAGGATTAGGATACTTTGAGAAATTAAGTAGATAACTTGGAGAAAAGGCCTTCAATTGCTGAAAATGTGACGGCAATTAAAAGAGTGGAGGAGAAAATTATGGTGCTAAAAAAGGAAGAGGAAGCACTTTGATATGTTTGGTCAAGAGTAAACTAGATGAGAGACGGGGACAAAAACACCTCCTTTTTCCATCTAGTAGCAAGTGGGAGACACAAGAGAAACACCATCGATTACATCAATGATGGTGCCGGGGTGAAATAGGAGGAGGAACAAGACATAACAAAAGTTTTTCAAAATTATTTTGGGACTTTATTAACGGTGGGGGAATGTAGTGGGATGACTAATGTGATTAATACGATCGACCAGAAGGTTGATGTTGCGATGTTGCGAAACTTGAACGAGCCTTTTACTAAAGAAGAGGTGGGGGAAGCTTTGGCTCAGATGCACCCAACAAAGGCCTCAGGTCCTGATGGTATGTCAGCTATTTTTATCCAAAAATTCTAGTCAATAGTTAGTCCTGATGTCTTTGCTTGTAACAAAGGTGATCCTAGTTTCCTTAATCATACACATGTTATTCTGATCCTAAAAAAGAATAATCTGAATTTACTAGAGATTTCAGACCAATAAGCCTCTGCAGTGTAATATATAAGCTTATTACAAAAACCATTGCAAATCGCTTAAAAGTCTGTTTGTCTGATATTATAGATAAGAGTCAGTCTGCTTTCGTACCAAATCATTGAGTTACTAATAATGTGTTGTTAGCCCATGAGATTTTCCATTCAATGAAGCATAATAGTTCTAAGAAGAAGGGAACTTTTTTCCTTTAGACTCGATAAGAGTAAGGCATATGACCGAGTGGAGCGAGACTTTCTTAGATATGTTTAAATTAGGATTGGGGAATCAATTGGTCTCACTGATCATGCAATGTAACACTTCTGTATCATACTCAATTTGCATCAATGGGCGGCCGGGGGAGATATCCATCCCTTCAAGGGGTCTCCGCTAGGGGACCCCTTGTCACCTTATCTATGAATAGGCATCTGGCCAACTTATCAACAAGGAAAATCTGAAACTGCATTTAGTAGAGGAGTACCATATGAGTTGTCATGACTTTTAGCTGCATTGATGGGCGCACCAAAGATGGACAAACATGAGGTGTATCTAGGATTACCCGACAATGCGGGCCGAACCAAAGTACAAATTTTCGGGAGCAAGAATTTATCTCAAGCTGGACGAATGGTATCAATTAAATTTGTAGCCCAGGCTATACCAAGTTACATTATGGGCTGTTTTTTCATTCCCGAGAATATGAGTAAAGCACTCCATTTTATAATCTCGACATTTTGGTGGAGACTAAAAGAAAAGGAGAAACAAATCCACTGGAAAAAATGGACGAATCTATGTCAATCAAAGATGGAAGGGGGCTTAGTTTTCGGGACATTAAAAACTTCAACCTTGCAATGCTTGCAAAGAAAAGTTGGAGATTATTACAAGATGAAAACACCTTATTATTCAAGTGCTTAAAAGCTCGCTATTTCTCGAATCAAAATCTGCTGGAGGCGGGAGTCGGGTATAATTCGAGCTATAACTGGAGGAGCATTGTGGCGGGATGGCATGTTTTGGAACAAATGCTTATATGGGAGGTTGGAAATGGAAGTGAAATTAAGATATGGCAAGATAAGTGGATCCAAAATGGGAGCTCGCTGAAGGTTACATTTGACAGACACGATGAGGATGAGGCTATGCTGGTCTGGGACTTGCTAATGCGATCTTTGGACTATTGAAACAAATTCTTAGTTCGGAAATTTTTTTGATCCTCATGAAGTTGATCTAATAATGGAAATTCTGGCTATGATGATGAATGGGATTGACAGGATGTGATGGTTTGACTAAAAGATGGCCGACATAATGTTAAAACAAGATATAAAGTGGCTAGACTGATGCTGAAGAAGGATGCGAGATGGCTATGGTATTGATGCCTAACAGTGTGATTTGGAAGTGGGTGTGGGGTCTTGATGTACCAACGAAAATCCAATTGTTTCTTTGGAAATGCGCACATAATTTTCTCCCAGTCAAGCACAACCTAATCCGAAAAAGGGTGGTGGTTGATCCTATATGCACTCGGTGTGGTGAGGGGGAAGAAACGGTTATTCATGTGTTGCGAGATTGTCCTTGGGTGGTTCAATATTGGAAACAATGTGTGGTTCGGCTTGATGTAATGCCAATTCGATAAACAGGTAGTTTATTCGATTGGTTGGCTCATATTATGAATACAATGGAGAAGGACATTCAACCACTTTTTGCTATTCTTATCTGGTTCATTTGGTATGCACAAAATCAATTAATTTTCAAAGAGACCGAAATTGACCAGGATAGATCTGCAAACCTGGTGTTGCAACATAATTTGGACTTCCAATAAGCAAAACTTCCGAAGCAGATGACAATGGGGAAGGAAGGTCGTAGTACATGGCAAAAACTAGGGGGTGGCTTTTGCAAAATCAATTCGGATGCCTCTATTATTTCTAGACAAGGATGTGGCTTTGGAGTTGTCATACGAGATGGATCAAGTAACGTACTCAAATCCATGTCAAAGAGGGATAATATAGTCCGGACTATTATAATTGCGGAGGCCATCACATGTCGGGAAGGTGCTATTTTGGCAAGGGAGATGCTGCTTAATCAAGTAATAATTGAATGGATTCTTACATTGGTAATTTAGTGAATGATATCTTGCAAATGTGGTCTTGTTTTGATATTTTTCATTTTTGTTAGGTTAAACGTTCTGCTAATACATTAGCCCACAATTTATCTCGTTGTGGTTTTGATCATACTTTTTACGTTGTTTTGAAGGGGATGTTCCTTCTTTTTATTAAACATTGTACACAATGATGTTGGTTTGGCTACTTAATGATATTGTTATGTTCCACCCTAAAAAGAAGTTCGTTGAAGAAGTCTATTAGTCGTCATATTACATGCACCTGACCCTTCTAGATAAAACCACCTGGTCTCATCTTACAGGAAACTTCTGTAAGATTCCAAATGGAGTTAATCTACATAGATTAGGTATATGATACTCTTCTAATGGTCAATGTCTAAAAGAAACATAACACTAAGATTAACCCCAAAAACTTCCTTATTTAGTGATGAGAATCTAAAGACTCTTACACAAAACAAGTAAAAAATTCTCACTTCATCTTAGCTATGAATTCTTCCTAATTGACTAGAATTTAATATTATTCTCCCACCGCTTTATCAAATTCTTCTACTAACTCTTCTACTCGTTTATCAGTAGATGTAGTATGTTGAACATCTGACATCTCTCACTGAATCTAAAAAGTAAGAATTGTAGATTTTGTAAATTCAACTGATTATGTTCAGTGCAGAACTCTGGACTTGATAAACTAGGAAACTATTTCCTTTATCTTGTCCAAAAGAACTACACTATTGAATTCACATCCTTCCATACTCTTGTCCTATAAGAAGGTGACATTTGTCTTCACAAAACCCTCTTATATAGGACTCTATGGAAATGAAACGCGTACTTTCTGACAATGTATAACAATGTCTAGTTACTTCAACTAAAATCATACCAAACCTTTGAGGTGTACTTGGTGAGTTCGAATACTGATTCCCATGAATGATACACGAAGACTTCTAGCCATATTACCATTTTAACCAAAAATACCTGCATATAGAAATTCCTTCTTCATGCAATTTGAAGAACATCTCATTCTAGCATGCAAACTTTGCTTGATTAGTAAACTTGACTAAGTTTCACCAATCATCAATCTTATTGGTAGAAATAACTTGCGCGACTTATCTGATGCAATATATTGCAAATTTTTTATTAATGTTAAGACATTTAGGACATTATTAGACCATTCATCACAAACACCACCATTATTCAAACATAGTATTAACTTATTAGTCAAAATTATTATAACAACTTTATTTAAATAAAATAGTAGAAATTAATCTTCGACCATGTTTGAGATGATAATACATTGTCCTAAAATTCTTTATTCTAAATAAAGACACACCAATCAACTTTTGCAAACTCACTGCATCTGTGTTAGCCTTGAAAGTCTCTACGTTTCCATTGAGTTTCCTTTGAAAAAAGAAACCATGCAATCAAATTGCAACTATGATTAGTGGGACCGACTTCTATTATGTGATCATAGAACGACCACTAAACATAACCCAATGAAATTATTATGCATTTTTAAATGCTAGGTAACCCTGGTAATTATTCTTCCAATTACCCTTCTTCCCACAAGGAAACAAGTTTCCTATTACTTCCCTTCTATCTTGACTCTCTTTGCAATTTGTTGAGAACTTTCTGGATTTGATTTACTCTTGTCTATTGACTATAATGTCAATCCATCCAAAAGTAATAATGAAAGCATCACCATATTTGGTCCAATGAACATTTTCAACACTTTTGAGTTCCTTTATCAGTTTGTTCAAGGTAAAGCTAAATTTGAATCCCGAGAACACCTTTAAGAGTCTCTTAATTCCAGGTCGACCTAAATATTCAACCGATTTAGCCCCTAAAACCTCAACCACGTTAATCAGAATGATCACTGCATGCATACGATCTCCCATGGGCACCTAGGTTTCATGTGATGTTCATACTGATACATGTAGTGTATGCATGTATTTAGACCGATTTATACGAGTATTTTGGTAGTGTTTGCATATAAATTCGGTGATTTTGTATTATATTTGGTTATCTTGAGCAGAATGTCGTGTTTGCTTCTTTTGTAGCAAAAAGTGTGTTTTTAAGGTCAAAAGCCCATTAGGATAAAGTTTGGAGAAGAATGAGCAAGAAAGAGGTGAAACAGTGAAAATAGTGGAATGCAACTTCAAATCCTATTCTCACATGTCTTCTGTATTTTGCCCATATCTTGAGATTAAAAGTCCAAATAAGGTGCAATAGGTGGCATTAGAAAGCTAATTCAAGGCTAAAATTTTTGCCAGCAATAATCAAATCCCATTTCGGCCGGAAGACCTCCAAATACGGCTTTGAAGTTGGATAAATAGTGCAGTTTCGGCCCATCACTTGGCCCACAAGTTAATGACGCATTTTGAGCGAGATTTTTATATTCTAATTCAGGTTTTCTCCCTCTTTATCCTAGTTATGTACTCCTATAAATACCCCAAGGCTCTATATATCAAGGGAACATCAATTTATCCTTAATCATTAGAAGAAATACCTTGGAGACTTAGATCGAAGGGCAAGAAACGCAAAGTAAAGAAGATCAAGATTGAAGACTCCGGGTTTAGTCGTTTTTATTCGGTTTCAATTTATTCTTATGTTTGATTTTTGTTATGGATATGAGTATTTAAACACGTTTATGCTTTAGGGTTAGAAAGTAGGTTGCAATTGACTATGTTTTTATTATTTTATTTATTCTAGATTCTGTTCTTTATGATTATCTTATGTGTTGGTTCTTAATCTATGAGTTACTCAACTTGATCACTTTTTTAATTCTACTTGATTAACAACTCAATGCCCGAGAAATGAGGGTTGTTAATAGGCACAAAGCACATTGCATATGTATCAATAGTCGTCCGAGAGGAGTGATATACTTGTGTAGGAAATTGATTTTAGGAGCCTTTTAGAATTATATGATAGTTAGCCCGAGAGGGTAATTATTCATATGTAATCAACATGTTAACATCATCTAAAAGTCCAACACAGGAGAATAAGATAGAAATTGGTCTAAAAGTCCAGAAAATAAGATAATCAATAGAAATTGGTCTAAAAGTCCAGAAAATAAGATAATCAAACATAGGAGATTATAATTGAAATCAAAACCCTAGAATACGTTCTTCTATCTAATTTATTTATTTGTGACTTCTCGTTGCTTCTTTGAGAATTTTATGTATTTATTTTATGCTCCTTAGTTTTAGGTTAATCAACACAATCTCTTTATTCAAGAGTCTGGATAGGGTTGACCTACTATAGTTGGGGTATTAAATTGAACATAGGAACAGTCCTTGTGGGATCGACCTTGCTCACTACTAGATACAATAACACCATATCCTTACGGTAACACTAGGTTAGAAAAACTGTTGTCACATACTAGACCTTATAATAGTCAGACAAAAATTTGGCATCCAAACTTGAACATCTTATGAAGACTTTTCATGATTCTTGGTAATTTCTATATTCTGATGTTTTCGTTGCAACACATTTAAGATTGATCCCCAATGTAGCTGTAAATTACCACATCAGAATAAAGTTACCTATCATATACCTCCAGATGTTCGACATTGAACCCCTCAGCAAGTACACTGGGAAATAGTGTAGTTAACATAAGTTTTGATAAGACGAAAGAGATTAAATAACATTCCAATCAATAAAAGTTTTCTCCCACTAATTGACTGTCAAACAAAACTTTGGATAGTGATTTTTTAAGACATTTGCCAAAAATAAATCTAACATGAACATGCATGGATGACAAGTAGCAAACAAATAAAATTAATTCAGTGACTAAACGCAATAAAATACTACATTATGCGATCACTTAAACCCCAAATCAATCATACCTCTATATAGGAGGAATACATGTTGATTTATGGCTAGGCTGTAACTCTCCCACTAAATCCAAAATAATCTGTATCTCATGCTATATTAATTTTGTATCATATTATTTTGACCATCAATAATATTGTTTGGATATTCTATTGAAAGTCCTCACAATTTTTTATTTATTTAAGTGTTTAGCCTTATATTCATAAGTTTAAGTCCGTAAATTAACTATGATATCTATAGGGAACACATAATGAAAATCACGCTTGAAAACTTACCACAACAAACTCAATCAAGTAAGTGAAACGATGCAGTCCTCTCATAGGGAGACAAATTAAATTGGCACGAGATAAACATATTTTCATACTTATGAGTTGTTCATCCAATGAGCTCAATTCAGTAACCAAAATAATACAGCACTTCTATGTGAGATCAATTAAATTGCAACGAGGCATACATTTTTTCCTTACATATGAGTTTATTAAAATAACTCAATCTAGTAACTGAAATAGTTCAACCCTCCTATAGGGAGACAAACACATATTTGTACTAATGAGTAATTGTATATACGGGCCCAATCTAGTAAGTGAAATAGTGCAGCTTTCCTTTAGGGAGACTAATTCGATTGGCACGAGGCATACAAATATTCTTACTAATGAGCTAATAGAGGAGGTCGTGAGTTCATTTGAAAAATGGACCCTCGCACACTTAATATTTTAATTTAGAAAAATTGAGGTTTTAAACTAATTAATAATATTTAAATCATCTTAAAATGATTCTATTATTAATTAACATATTTATTATATATCTAATTCGAAATTAGAAAATAAATATATCAACTATACATGACAGTATAGTACCAACGGTGTACATGTGATTCTACATGTCATGTTATATGAATGACATTTAATCCACAGATAATCAAAGAAGTAAATCAATAATTAAAAACTGAACATTTTATGGCCCATCCTACATACAAATTACAAATATTGAACTTCTCAACTGAGCCACGAGCCGACTCAATTCTTCAACCTCCAATTGTAATTTTCTTGGTTGAGGTAGAATTTTCTATTGACCTTGTGCCCGATTTGTAAAAACTAATCCTTCAGCTCAATGCCTAAGCCCAACATATGTGGCCCATAACTCCAAAACTGAAATCTATTTAGTTATCTAATAGGTTTTCCCAGCTTAATTCTTGAGCCCAAAGCCAAAATAAATTCAGGTCCATCAAAATAATATTTTTTTTTTTTTTTTTTTTTTGGTCTCTTGATCAATATTCAAGTCTATCTTGAAAAGATTAATTTTATTATTCAAGTCCATCAATATCTCTAGTTCATAAATAATTTTATATCTAATTTTAATTTTCTGATCCGAGTGTCCAACTAACTAAGTCTATTTGACTTTCTTATTTATATGCAACCTCATTTATTGAGCCCAAATCAAGATCGAAGCCAAAAAATCAAACTAGGTCCATCAATAAAACCAACTGTTAATTCTTTTGGTCAATATTGAATTATAACTTAAATATTTATTAATTTGATATTCAAGTCCATCAATATCGCATTACTAATTTAACAATGGGTAATTCTAAACGCAACCACCAAATTACTCTTTGTAGCCATCATCCCAAATAAATAAAAAAAAGAATATATATATATATATATATATATATATATAAAATATATATATATTATCAGTTTTATCCCTTTCTAATCTACTAACATAAATTGATCTACGAGTCTTTCTTTTTGTAGCCATCATCCGTTGCTCTTTTGCAAGCACCAATCATTCAACATCAAAGTATATTAATCGACTTTCAGTTCTTAGTAATACTGAAAACATAGCAGTCGCGATTTAGCGCTTGATGAGGTGTATGCCTTCTACAAATGAAACGTATGGGAGATGAAAAGTTTCAACATCCAATTCCATTAACAACCTTACTTTATCATAAACCTCAATTTCTAACGCCCAGATGGTGTGTTGATGGTGGCTGCAACTTGAAGAATTAAAAAGAACAAGAAGCTTGGATAATGGCTGCAATTAGAAATATTAAAAAGGAACAAGCTGGAAAAATGGGGTAAATTTGGAACTATATATTAATATCACTATTTTTATTAAAAAAAAAATGGGTGCAAAGAGTAATAACGCGATTGTATTTAAAATCACCCATTTAACAATTTTATATCTTATTTTAATTTTTTAATCCAATTTATGGTAATCCAATTATCCAGGCCCAATTTGATCTCATAAAAAAAATAGCCCAATTAAATTAAATTACTAAACTATCCTTAATAAATCAAACAGGTCTATCCTATATAATAAAATAAAATAGGCCTATAGAAATGAAATTCAACAGGCCCATTCTTATTTAACAAAACAAAACTGTCCCAGCATGTTATTAGAAACTAGTAAATGCATCCGTGCGATGCACGGGCTATTTTTTTTAAGAGTAAATCAATATTAATATGAACAATAATTTTTATTAAAAATGCATTTTTATTTGATAATATATAACCAAAAAAAAAAAAAGAAATGGTTAAAATTTATTACAAAGAAAACTTTTGTGTTCTTTTGCAGTGTTATTCATTCCTTGCCTCAAAATCAGTTTTTTCCACTAATAAAAATACATTTTAATTTTTTCACGAATTTCTTCCTCGTATCTTATTCCATAAAATTTTTTTTTTTTTATTTCATCCGCTTATTTAGCTTCTCTTGTCTATATCAAAACATTTCATAGTAAATTATAATAAATTTTGAATAGATCACACTGATTGATAATAATAAATAAAGTGAACATACATAATCCAGAATCCGATATCATTGAACAGATTGAGAAACAAAAAGTTTCAAATCTAATATCAGTTAATAGGATTGAGAAACCATAATCTTAAGGATTATTCTTATATAAAATATTTTATTAGTTTACGTACAAAACATCTTATATTAGAAAAAGAAAAAAAAAAGAATTAAGGATTATTCTTATATAAAATATTTTATTAGTTTACCTACAAAATATCCTCTATTAGAAATAAATTTTAAGAAAGACATAGAAAATACAATTTTATTTTAGGATGAACTGAAACTTCATAGTCCATATGATGAGCTCATTCTAAATAGAGTTGGATTTGTATTTAGAATTTTAAAAGACATAGATGACCTCAAATCTCTCAATTTTTTATCCAATAATCTCCTATATCCATAGGATGAGCTCATTAATACAAATAAAGTTGGATTTTGATTTAGATACTTAACAGACATAAGAAAAAATTAATGAACTAAACTAATAAAATACTTTTATATAAGAATAATCATTAAGAAAATATATTATATTCTCAATCTTATTAAATTCTATTGCAATTCTGGATTGTATATCTTTGTTGTTTGTTTATTATTGTTAATCAGTATTCTTTTCTCAATCTTATTAAATTGTATTGCAATTCTGGATTGTATATCTTCGTTGTTTGTTTATTATTGTTAATCAGTATGATCTATTCCAAAATTTATTATAATTTAATATTAAGATTTTAGGAGAGAGATAACAAAAACAAATGAAACTAAGTATTTTTGGAAAAAAATCTACCATAGTGAAATTTTTTATTTTTCTAGAGAGTAGAAATAAAATGGATAAAATAATTTATGGATAAAATAATTTTGGGAAAAAATATATTTTATAGTGGAAAAAAAACTAAAAAAACTAATTTTGTGGAATAAGAGGCGATGAAGGAATAAAAATACATGTAGCGTATTTTTTTGGTGGAGTGTGTTAGCTGGCCATATAAAAAAATAGTCTGTGCATCTTGCAAACCACTGTACATATTACAAAAGCTATAATCTTCCTAATTGTATCTGTAGAAAACTAAAAACTGATTGATTTTTTTGAATAACCACGGTACATATTACAAAAGCTATAATCTTCCTAATTGTATTTGTAGAAAACAGAAAACTGATTGATTTTTTTGAATAATTGTTACGTGGGTGGTAATTTTATAGGCAGATTAAGAAATTAGAAATCATATCTAAAAGATTTGGAATGATTTGTCAATTATGTAACGGATATATTCAATTGAACATTACATATTATTGTATATCAAAAGATTGATAAAACATATCATGTTTTTGTTGAAATGTTGATTCTTATATTAATATACACATCATAATTATAACTCATATTCCTATAATTTTAAAATCACGTGTATTTTTCCTATAATTTAAAATCACGTGTATTTCGAGTTTTCATTTTGCTGATCATTCAAAATATATATTAATTCAAATTTAAATGTGATTTCATTTGTGCAATAGATCAATATATTATATAAATTTTTCTGCAACAGATGGAATAATCAATTCAACTTTACATCATGATATTATGTGTATGGGGTGTTTTTCTTAAATATACTGCATATAGTAAACGTTGTTGCCTGAGTTTTGTCAGCGTCATTTTATTGTAAAAATATATTGTAATAACAGAAAAGAAAAAACAAAAGGAACAAAATTAGAATTTCAATTGAAGGTGTTTTGTATAGAAAATAAAAAATTGAATTCCACTACAATAAAATCAGAATTATTCTTCGATCTCGATTGAACCTCGAATGATATGATTATCTCTAATCTTCTCTCAATATTGTAAACGGATTGACTGTATTCATGTTATAAACAAAATGAAAAGTTTAGCACAATATATGAACAATAATATAGATAATCCACATAGCATAAATTAAAAAAATCAAATTTGTTTTGATGATTAAATATTACCGTGATAGATTTGAATTCTACAATCATCAAAGTTCTTTTCGCCAGAATTAAGATTCAGTGTTGCTGATTTTTTCTTATTCTGATTTGGAGGTAATCCTTTTGGAGCATCCATTGTGAAGTGCCTATCAAAATTGACACTGAATGAAAGATGGATGAAGAAATAGGAATAATAGAAATTGGAATCAACAAATGTGAATAGAAGCAGTAGAAATAATTGCGAAATAAAGCTATTGTAAAATGAATAAGAAATAGAAAATACCGGCTGCAAACGTGATTCTCATTTACTGAAGACTTTATCTATTTATAGGAGAATTTATGTAATTGGATAAGGTTTTTTTTTTAATTCAAATTTCAAAATTCTTAAAAATATGTAACAAATTCTGTTATAAATATACCTACAGACTTATTGTTACTGAATTTTAGATGTAAAAAATTAATTCGAAATTTTAATCACACTAATAAAATGGGATTTTTCAAAATTCAAATTTCAAATTCACGTCTATTTAAAGTAAATAAAAAATGGGCGGGAAAATTTTCAACTTACTATTTCCGGATGACTTGGCTTATTATATATATATATATATATATATATATATAGGACTAGATCCGGTTCAGGCGACCCGACCCGTGACCCGACCCTGTCCGCATCGTGGCCCACGGCCCATTTCTGCAAGCCCTAGATCAGGACCACCCTGCCGCCGCCAAGCTTCATCGTCTAGTCTGCCAGAGTTCCCCTACTTCGTTACCATCAATAAAGTCACGTTGCTGCTCGCTGATGCAACACACACAGATTATTCTATCCTACCCACTTGGGTAGCTACCCAAGTGGATGGTGTGTAAATTCTACCCTACCCAAGTGAGTAGTGTCCCACTTGGGTGATCCACCACACATTCAAAAAGTGTATAGAATAATCTATACAGTTTTTGTAACCTATTTTAAATCAAACAAAAGGAAACGTGGAGTCAGTACTCCACCATTTTGTTTACAAACTCGAAAAATACAAATAGAAATACAATTGTATCCGAAAAATATTTAAGGCCATAAATCCTGCTATCAGTGCAACTTCTATTTTGAACACTTGTCTTCATATCAAATTTTTAACAATTTTTTCCTTGGGAAAATTTGTATAAATGTGCAGGATATTTTTCCTAATTAAAAATCATAACAACAAGTAGGAAAAATTGGTAAAAATATCCCGTAAATTTTCCCTAATTAAGAAAATATCCTTTAATTTGGCACTTTTAAAAATGCCTTCTAACTTACAAAAGTTTGATAAAAATGCCCCGTGACCGGCTACTGTAGGTTACCCATCAAGTCAACTATGAGCTGATCATTTTTTGCTTATGTGACACTTAATTTTTTGACTTTTTTTTTTTTGTGTTTTTCCTACTTAGTCACTTATTAGGATGATAAAGAAATTAATATATATATATATATATATATATAAATATATAAATTAATATAATATTAAACTTTAGATATAAATGATAATTAAATTTATATATTATTTAAAAGTTCATAGTTTTAAATTCTAATCGGAGAAATTATTTCAATAAATCTTTAATCTATTATTTTGAATTAATCTAGATTGTAAAATATATAAAATACTCAAAATAAATTATAGAATGATTTAAAAATAAATATATATATATATATAGATATAGATATATGATTACTAAAATCTTTAATATTAAATTAATATTTTTAATTTTATCTATAAAATCAGTAAAATTATTTTAGTAAATCTTACAGTAACTTGAAATTTTTTAAAATTAATTTATAGAGTCTTAAATCTTAAATTATTTTATATATCTAAAAATTATCTTTAGATCTTTATTAAGATAATTTTTAGATTTTTATATTTTAAGATAATTTTTAGATATATAATTTTACTGATTTTATAAATCATTCTATAATTTATTTGTAGATATATAAAATTATTTAAGATTTAAGACTCTTCTAAAAATTAATTTTACTTTTATAAAATAATTTTAAAAATTTTCAAGTTACTTTAAGATTTACTAAAATAATTTTATTGATTTTATAGATAAAATTAAAAAAATTAATTTAATATTAAAGATTTTAGTAATCATAAATCTATATATATATATATATATATATATATATATATATATATTTAAATCATCCCATAATGTATTTTGAATATCTTATATATTTTTACAATCTAGATTAATTCAAAATAATATATTAAAGATTTATTAAAATAATTTCTCAGATTAGAATTTAAAACTATGAATTTTTAAATAATATACAAATTTAATTATCATTTATATATTTTTTTTAATATTATTAATTTTATATATATATATATATATATTAATTTATTTACCATCCTAATAAGTGACTAAGCAGGAAAAACACAAAAAAAAGTCAAAAAATTAAGTGCCACATGAGCAGAATACAGCCAGCTCATGGATGACCTGAGGGGTAATCTGCAGTAGCCGGTCACGGGACATTTTTATCAATTTTTTGTAAGTTGGAACGTATTTTAAAAAGTACCAAACTTAAAGGATATTTTCTAATTATGGCAAACTTACGAGACATTTTTACCAATTTTTCCCAATAGGTATCCTACTTTTTCAAAATGTCTTCTAACTTACCAAAAATTGGTGAAAATGCCCCGTGACCGGCTATGGGCTGTTAATCAGCCGGTCACTTGTGAACTGTTTTTTTACTTTCGGAAAAGTTAGTATACATGCCCAGTATGTTTCTCATATTTAAAAATTAGGACACTAAGTATACCACTTTTTAGAAATGCATTCTAACTTACCAAAAATTGGTGAAAATGCCTCGTGACCGGCTATAGATTGTGACACAACCGTCATTGATGAGACAGAGTACTTTTTCTGAAGTGGCATTATTTTTTTTTTCTGACTCACTTGTATAAAAATATAATGCCCAAACATTGTTAAAAATTCTGAAAAATAAAATTTTATTTGTGAAATTTATTTTTAAAATTATAACATTCAATTAAAATTCAAAATTTTAAAAATTTATTAATGAAAATCAATTCAAAAATTATGAAATTCAATTTAAATTCAAAAATTAAAAAAAATATTTTAAAAATTCAAAAATAATTATTTAAAATTAAAAAATTAAAAAAATTATTTCTGATATTTTTTTAAATTCTATAATTTATTTAAGAATCTGAAAAATATAAAACTATGAAATTTATTTTAAAATTTTTAAAATTCATTTAATATTTTCAATTTTTTTTCACCTTTCTAATGTTATTATTCTCTTATTTTAAATTATTAATTAGGATAATTATATGTAATATTAATAGAAATTTTTTTAAAATTAATCTTTTAAAAAATTAAAAATCAAATTGTTCCATTCTTCTTTCCCTATTCCAACATACTAAACTCTAATAGTTATGGATGTCCTGCAATCTTACAAAGACACCAGCATGGAAGACGAAGAAGAAGCCAACAATGCTTCGCCCAGTCCCCCATCAATGATTGATTGTGTCGTAGTCTATAGCCGATCACTGTGCATTTTCACCATTTTTTGGTAAGTTAGAAAGGCTTTTTAAAAAAGTAGTATGTTGGTGTCCTATTTTTTAAATAAGGAAAATATACTAGGCATTTATATCAGTTTTCCCGAAAATCATAAGACACCTCACAAGTGACCGACTGGTTAACAGCCTACAGCCGGTCGCGGGGGCGTTTTCATCAATTTTTGGTAAGTTAGAAGGTATTTTAAAAAAGTGGCATACTTAGTATCCTAGTTTTTAAATAGGGAAAAACATACTGGACATTTATACCAATTTTTTCTTTTTTAATTAAATATATTACATGAAAATGTCTCTCAAGATTGTGCAAAGCAACCATCGCCGAAAGCACACAGATAGAAGTGATCCTCGTCATAGGTCAATACGTGTCGAAGAAATTATATCCTTCTTTTTGTTTAAACCCTTTGGAATTCAAACAAGCTTTAAACTTGTCTATTGATCCATTAGCCTTATATTTTCTTTTGAGGATCCATTTACATCTTAACGGCTTACAACCTTGCGGGAGATCAACCAACTCCCAAGTATGATTTTGCATGATGGACTCAATGTAATACCCCAGCCCCGCAAGCAGGTGAAGGGTTTCCACTAAAATGTACTTCTACTTTCAAAAAAAAAAATTATCAGTTGAAGACCTTATAGTAAAAATACTAGATAAATTTCTCTATAATTAAACTATTCTTAATTTAGAAAAACTAACTCGTATTTTTACTAAAAGGTCTTGGCGCTGATAAAATATTTTGAAAGTAGAAGTATGTTTTAGTGGTAACTTTTCGCCTACTTGTGGGGCTGAGGCGTTATCAGAGCCGAGGTTCGCTTGTACCTCGGACTTTGATTTAGTGCAATCAAAATATTTTCTTAAACACTTACCCTAAAATTTTAGTGTAATATTTGGAACATGCGAGGGAAGGGATTACACTAAATATCTATCATTTTACTTGATAGTTCTATTAAATAGTATTATTTAATAATGATATAATAATACATAGGGAAAATTGGTAAAAATGTCCCGTAAGTTTGCCATAATTAAGAAAATATCCTTTAAGTTTAGCACTTTTTAAAAATACCTTCTAACTTACAAAAAATTGATAACAATGCCCCGTGACTGGCTACTGTAGGTTACCCATCAGGTCATCCATGAGCTAGCTATTTTTTGCTTATGTGGCACTTAATTTTTTCACTTTCTTTTTGTGTTTTTCCTGCTTAGTTCCTTATTAGGATGGTAAAAAAATAATATATATATATATATATATATATATATGAATTAATATAATATTAAAATTTAGATATAAATGATAGTTATATTTATATATTATTTAAATATTCATAGTTTTAAATTCTAATCTGAGAAATTATTTTAATAAACCTTTAATATATTATTTTAAATTAATCTAGATTGTAAAATATATAAAATATTCAAAATAAATTATAGAATGATTTAAAAACAAAAATATATATAGATATATGATTACTAAAATCTTTAATTTTAAATTAATTTTTTTAATTTTATCTATAAAATCAGTAAAATTATTTTAGTAAATCTTAAAGTAGCTTGAATTTTTTTAAAATTAATTTATAAAAGTAAAATTAATTTTTAGAAGAGTCTTAAATTGTAAATTATTTTTACAATTTAGATTAATTTAAAATAATATATTAAAGATTTATTAAAATAATTTCTCAGATTATAATTTAAAACTATGAATTTTTAAATATTAGATAAATTTAATTGTCATTTATATCTAAATTTAAATATTATATTAATTTATATATATATATATATATATATATATATATATTAATTTCTTTACCATTCCTAATAAGTGACTAAGCAAGAAAAACACAAAAAAAGTCAAAACATCAAGTGCCACATAAGTAAAGAACAACCAGCTCATGGATGACCTGATGGGTAACCTGCAGTAGCCGGTCACGGGGCATTTTTATCAATTTTTTGTAAGTTAAAAGACATTTTTAAAAAGTGTCAAATTTAAAAGATATTTTCTTAATTAGAGCGAACTTTCGGGATATTTTTACCAATTTTTCCTAATACTTAAGTATTATCTCCTTAGTGAGACAACACAGTAATACACCTCTCATTTCCTACACTCTAATACTAATATTACCACACATACACACACATATTTTGCGTTAAGGACGTACAATAATAGTATTGTTAAGATAATAGTGATAGTAATAAATTCAACACCTCACACTACAACGTATTATACGTGGACTTATAACTCGCAGCACTATTCATTGATCTTACAAAGTAACTGGTAATATATCTATAAAGTTTCAGGACAGTAGGACTGTAGAGATATGCACATGCAGACGTATGCATGAAATGAAGATGGAAGAAGCTGTTGTCCTTAATAGAAATAATGAAATCATATTAGGGACAGTTTAGTCAATTCACTTGTAAGGATCCTTCATATATGGTTGTAAACGGATTCTGTTTTTAGAATGAGAAAAGATTAACTGCCTCTTAGCTCATGTTGAGCTGAGGTGATGCTTTCATGCTTCAATTTACAGTTCATCATGGTATCAGATTTAGGTTTATTCATGAAAATTCACCGATTAAACCTTTAGATTAGTTGCCTACTTGACGTGCATCATCATCACCAGTGTATTGATCCCCAAATCAGCTGGTGCAGAACCAGATCTGAGCTGCAGCAGATCTGTGCTGAGTTAATCATGGCGCCACGACAAAACTTTAATGCTGGCAAGGAGCAATGGCCTGCATTGACTACCAGTGGATCGTCTGTCAATGCTCACAATTCTCCGGCTCATTCACCCGTTGGTTCCGATTCTGGAAATTTCCATCCGATTTCACGCGATAATGATCCCCTCACATTGACCAGCTCCGATCATCCAGGTATGAGCCTGGTTTCAACACCACTTAATGGTTCTAATTACTTACCATGGAGTACCTCGATTCAGATTGCGTTACTTGCCAAAAATAAAATTGGATTTGTTACTGGTAGTGTCCCCGTTCCCACTGATCCTGACTTGTTAGCGCAATGGTTGCGTGTTGATGGCATGGTACGTTCATGGTTGATAAATTCCATCTCAAAAGATATAAATGAATCATTTATGTATGCCAAGGATGCCAAAACTCTATGGGCCATGATCACTCGGCGTTTTGGCCAACATAATGGCCCTCACATATATCAATTGCAACGTGATCTTAGTACAATTACTCAAGGATCTCAGTCTCTTGTGGTCTATTTTAATCGACTCAATAAGTTGTGGGAAGAATTTAATCTGGTTAGACCTACTCCTCGTTGTACATGTGGTGCTGCACAAGAGTGGGATGATTTTGAGATGAATACGAAGCTGACACAGTTCCTTATGGGCCTTAATGAGAGTTATGATGATGTGAGAAGCAATATCTTGGTTATGGATCCGTTGCCGAATATAGATAACGCATACTCACTTGTGTTACGGGTGGAACGGCAACGCTCTGTCCAATTATGTCATACTGATTCTGCTGACAACTCTGCAATGTTTACCAAATCCACAACAGGCCGAGGCCAACCCCTGAAATTTCAAAGTAACTCAAACCGATTTGGCAAGGGTAAAGGATTTGTTAGAAAAACCAAGGAAGAAAAGGCCAAACTCACTTGTGAACACTGTCAACTTCCTGGTCATGAAATTCAGGACTGTTTTAAAATCAAAGGATACCCTGACTGGTACTATAAACCAAAAGATCAAAGGCATGCCAATTTGGTTGAAGCTCAACCCACTGAGGAACCTATTCCTACTTCCACTGCTCATTCTACTGCTGCTTCCACTGCCTCATTGGACATTACTGCTCTCATTCAAAAGGAAATTGCTAAAGCATTACAGAGTAAAAACCTTCCTGCTTCTCCTAACCTGAATTCCTCATCTCATGCCAATGTGGCAGACTTCACTTCACTTGCTGATTCATACTTTGCATTCACTACTCTTGAAGACTTGAATGATGATTCTTGGATTATAGACACAGGTTGCAGCAAACACATCTGCAAAAATGAGACATTAATGACTAACCTCATGCCCTTACACAGTCCAGCCTTTGTGACACTACCAGATGGCCTGGTTCACATCAGCAGGTTACACACATAGGCCAAGTGGTTGTTACAGATCATCTCATGCTCACTGAGGTGTTTCTTGTTCCTACTTTTAAGTTCAACTTGCTCTCCATCTCTCAGCTAGCTTTGCAAATGGACATAAGAGCTTCTTTTAACTCAGCTGGGTGTGAAATTCAGTCTGCTCAATCTCAGCAAACTCTGGCTACAGGTACTCTGTTAGGCAGATTATATATTCTCCAATATTCTCCTGCCATCAACAATATCTTCACTTTTGGGTTGAGTGCTCCTCATTACTTGAAAGTTTTTGAGTCCTGGCATAAAAGGTTTGGTCATGCAGCTCCTTCAACATTAAAGCATTTGAGTTTTCTGCAACATCTATGTACTCCTCCAATTCTAGAAGCTCACAAATCCTGTGACATATGTCATTTCTCCAAACAAACAAGACTAGCATTTCCACACAGTGCCATTCAAACAACACAGGTGCTAGAATTACTCCATGTGGATATATGGGGCCCCTATAACAAACCTAGCATTACAAATACTCCATACTTCCTGACAGTAGTTGATGACTACAGCAGACACACTTGGATCTGTCTCCTACATACTAAGAAACAGGCAGTCTCTTCACTGTCCACATTTCTCAGAATGATCAGTGTCAAACTATCTACCCCTGTGAAGACCATCAGAACAGATAATGGTACTGAATTTACTAGCACTGAATGTCAAGAACTCTTTTCTGGCTTGGGGATATTTCATCAAAAGTCTTGCACATACACACCCCAACAAAATGGGGTTGTTGAAAGAAAACACAGGCACCTTTTGGAAATTGCTAGGGCTGTCATGACTGAATCTAAAGCTCCCCACTACCTATGGCCATATTCTATTCTTACAGCTGCATACTTGATTAACAGGTTGCCTTCTTCCATACTGGACTGGAAAACTCCTTATGAGATTATGTTTGGTCACACCCCTCCATATGAGATCTTGAAACCATTTGGATGCTTGTGTTATGCTACTAATGTGTCTCCAGACAAGACAAAATTCACCAACAGAGCACACAAGTGCATATTAGTAGGATATCCTCCTGGCCAAAAAGCATACAGATTGTTTGACATGGAAACACACAAGATATTGATATCCAGGGATGTGGTGTTTTTGGAAGACATCTTCCCATATGTCACCACTACTTCAGAAGCATCAAGTACTGATCCTCCTATTAATCCTACTGTCCCTACTGCAGAGTCTACATCCGCTGTTCCTATTAGAAGAAGCAGCAGACAAGTTCAGAAGCCATCATATCTTAATGATTTCATCACTAATGTCACTGATTCCTCAGGCTCAGATGTTCCTTTTATCCCTGATCCATATTATACTTCCTTTATGATTTGTAATGATGATGTCCAAGATCCTACTTCCTATTCACAGGTCAAACTTCATTCACACTGGATTACAGCTATGGATGCAGAATTAAAAGTTCTTGAAGACAATGAAACATGGATACTTACTGACTTACCTCCCAACAAAAGGGCCATTGGATGTAAATGTGTTTTCAAAACAAAACTAAAATCTGATGGGTCTATAGAAAGACATAAAGCAAGACTTGTTGCAAAAGAATACAATCAAGTTGCAGGGGAAGACTACTTAGACAGTTTTGCACCTGTGGCAAAACCTGTAACTGTAAGAATTCTTATAGCTCTTGCAGCTGTCAAACATTGGTCCATTCATCAGTTGGACATTAACAATGCTTTCCTCCACGGCTACATTGACAAAGAAGTATATATGCTGCCCCCACAAGGATACACAAAAGCCAAACCTGGCCAGGTGTGTAAGCTGCTACGGAGTTTGTATGGCCTTAAACAGGCCTCTAGGCAATGGAATAATCAATTCTGCGCAACTCTCTTTTCTTATGGTTTCACACAATCATCTAATGACCACTGCCTTTTCACTTGGCAGCAACATTCTGACTATATGGCCCTAGTTGTCTATGTGGATGATGTCCTCATCATTGGCAACTCAGATGTTACCATAGAAGCGTTTAAGAAATATCTCCATGAAACATTTACTATAAAGGATCTTGGTCTCGCAACGTACTTTCTGGGAATGGAAATCAAACGAGGCAGCACAGGTATTCACCTTAGTCAGAGAAAGTATATTCTTGACATCATTAAAGATGCTGGTCTGATTAATTGCAAACCCACATCTACACCTCTGCCTCCAGGTCTCAAACTCAATGCTACTTCTGGTACTGACCTTTCCAATCCAGAGTCTTATAGAAGACTCATTGGCCGGTTGCTCTACTTGAATTTCACCAGACCAGATGTCACCTATGCCGTGCAGCAACTTAGTCAATATGTTCAAACTCCGCACACTGATCATTGGCATGCTGCTGTTCATCTCCTAAAATATCTTACAGGGACTCCTACTATGGGTTTGTTCTATAGCTCCAACAGTACTCTACACATCACAAGTTTTAGTGATTTAGACTGGGGCTCCTGTCATGATTCTAGAAAATCCTTAACTGGGTTTTGTGTCTTCTTAGGTGCTTCCCTCATTTCCTGGAAAACAAAGAAACAATCCACTGTCTCTCGCAGCTCTGCTGAAGCGGAATATAGAGCCCTGGCTAGCACGACATGTGAACTTACCTGGATTGACTATCTCTTACAGGATCTTCATGTTCCCGTTTCCAAACCAGTCCAACTATTTTGTGACAATCAAGCTGCCACACATATTGCTCAAAACCCCGTTTTCCACGAGCGGACTAAACACATTGAAAATGATTGCGATATTGTTCGGAACAGGTTCAAAGATGGTTTTCTCCAGCTTCTACATGTTCCAACCAAGTCCCAGCTCGCAGATATTTTTACAAAATCCCTTGGTGTATCGCCGTTTCAGTGTATCCTGTCCAAGCTTGGATTGCGATCCTAGCTTGAGGGGGGGATGTAGAGATATGCACATGCAGACGTATGCATGAAATGAAGATGGAAGAAGCTGTTGTCCTTAATAGAAATAATGAAATCATATTAGGGACAGTTTAGTCAATTCACTTGTAAGGATCCTT
This sequence comes from Ajuga chamaepitys, assembly GCA_958295605.1. Taxonomy (NCBI): domain Eukaryota; kingdom Viridiplantae; phylum Streptophyta; class Magnoliopsida; order Lamiales; family Lamiaceae; genus Ajuga; species Ajuga chamaepitys. The sequence continues at coordinate 10,786,627 of OY282504.1, forward strand.
CATATATGGTTGTAAACGGATTCTGTTTTTAGAATGAGAAAAGATTAACTGCCTCTTAGCTCATGTTGAGCTGAGGTGATGCTTTCATGCTTCAATTTACAGTTCATCAAGGACACTCACTCACCTCCCTTATCCCGCGTAATATACACATGCATGCATGGTTGATGTAACATCAACACTTTTGAGTATGACAAAAGATGGCAACAAATTTAGCTTTTCCAGCTAAATTCAAATTAATTTCCTTACCTGACTCATATTCTCATATTGATGTAATAAATTGATAATTGTCCCACATCATTTTTATTTAAAAGAAAAGATGGCTAAATATTTATGTAAGTAGGGCATGTGCATGCTTGTAGACAGTGTTCGTGGAACCGGACCGGTAATCAAAGCGGCTTACTTACCGTTCGAGGTTCAACCGGTCGGACCGGTTCAACCGTTGGTTCGACCGGTAAAATGAAAATGGGAATAAAATTATATATTTACAATTCTTGTAATGTATGTTGAGTTGTAGTACACAAAATATTTAAATATTATATATTATATGGTAATAACAGTAATAAGAATAAAAGAATCTTGCCACTTTTTACTCACTTATACCACAAGTCAAAAGTCTTATCCCATTTCCACCAACATACCAATGCAGGTTTTCGCCTGTTCCTCTCTTTCTTTCTCTCAAAAATTAATCTTCACCAGTTTCTTCTTCTGCGAGCCGTCTTCCTCACATCTCCTTTCTTGATGATGAGAAAATTCATGTCTGTTGATTTAATACTAGCCATCTCTCTGTAAAAAAACGAAAGAACAACGTCGAGGGTTGTATCGACTTCACTTCTGCCTCATCGTTGCCAGATCTGTAATGGTCGTTTGCAAAAGTGGAAAAATCTCCGAATTATGGCTTCTCTTCTGCCTCACCTCTACCAGATCTGAAATCTTCTTTCTGCAAAATTTCTGGAATATCTGCAATTGAAATTTTGCCTTGAAACCGGTTCACCTGTTTCTCCGGTTTTTCCGAGTTTTTCCGAGTTTGACCGGTTTTAACCGGTTTTATATGATTTACGGTTTTGTATTGTCATCCGGATCGGACCAGTGACCGGTTCCCGTTGGACCGGTTGAACCGGCCGATCCGGTCCGGTCCCACAAACACTGCTTGTAGATACAATATAAAGAAGATATTGAATATGTAATATATTACTATATAATATCAAAAGGGATTCCTTTAACTAGAAGGCATTTAATAGTTTATTTTAAACAATCTTCGAAGAGGGATTCCTTTAACTAGAAGGCATTTAATAGTTTATTTTAAACAATCTTCGAAGAGCCGATGTGCTAGAAGTCTTCGTGTAATATATCTATTTCAAGGAATGTCTTCTTTAATAAATTTTATGTTCTTATATTTTCGTAACTTATATAGATTTGGGAAATTTGATTATTTGATTATTTTATGTTAAGCACGATGTTAGTTAGGATGCATATTAGTTAATTTAAGTTAGGAATCACTAGTATCGTACCCGCGCGATGCACGGAAAGATCGTTTGGAAATGACATTAATTATAAGCGCAAATTGAAAAATCTTGAATCATCGTTAATTACGTACAATGAAAACTTAATATATTAGCTAAAATTATAAATGGTGGTATATATACATGATATATATACTACGATGAATAGACGACTAATAACGTAGCATGAATCCATCAAATATCCGCAATAACATGAAAATTGAAACAAAAGTAGACAAAACTATTACAAATTTTGAAAAATTTCCTTATAGACAACATTTGTGGTAGTCTTTCTTTAGGGATCTTCTTCATCACATATTAAAATTTGTAGGCCCTTTCGATTCGTAATGCGCGAGACATCAATATACAATTGACCATGATAGAACACATATTTCTTCAAGAATAAACCAAAATGGCTAAGTGATTGACCCTGACTTTTGTTTATTGTCATTACATAAAGAAAACATTATTAAAAGATAGTAAAAATTGTATTATACTTTATATATTATTACAAAATCATCCATATTCACTCACAGACAATTAGATATGCTTAAACATTAAAATTGATTGCTTAATCATTAAGCATTATATTAATTTCATCTATATATAGAGTTAAAATAAAAAATAAATTTCATATTTGTTGTTAACCTATTTTAAATTAGTATATATTTTATCAATTCTTAAAATTAATCATCTTATTGGGTCACTGAAAATATTGACAAAAAAATAATGACTATAAAAGTTGGGTTTTAATTAGGCCCTGTATCAAATAATGTAGTACATAAAAAGATATTTGAATAAAATAAAAGCAACAAAAAAACACGTATGATATTTGTTACCGATAAATCTATATTTATATATATTCTGATCTACATATACAAATATATATATATATATATATATTTTATTTATTATATAATTTTAAAAATTAATCAACATGTATATGGGCCTACAAACAACATTGACTAAACAATTAAGTGGGCTTTGAACCCAATTATTTTTAAATTTAATTGCCCAAACAATTAAAAGCCCAACCTTTAACCAATTATTATAAAATATTTAAAATAACAATAATAAAAGAAATGGGACCATTGACGGTTCTCATTTCATTACCTAAATAGGCAACTTAGTCTATTATCTAACACAACCCACCCACCCACTACCTATTATGTCATTTCAATCTTCCAGGACACTTTAGACATTTCCTCTCCCATTTCCACCCTACCGTCATTCAACTCTCTCTCTCTCTCTCTCTCTCTCTCTCTACTGATGAAAGACGAATCGTTTCGTCGAACTTCTAACAAACTACCCACTGCATTTCGTCCTAAATCACCTTCCCTTGATCTATGTTCGTCTTTACTGATAATGATTCTTGTGTCAAAACTCAAGATCTGTTGTTCATTTTCTACTTTTCTGATTTTTAAGAAAATGGATCGGAGGAGGACAAAGTTTGAGGTTGAATCGATGAGATGTTGTTTAGTCTGAGAAATTAAGTAAGGTTTCATGAGGGAGTCGCGATTCATTGCAGATTCCATGAAACCCTTATTTTTTTCGATTTCTCCATCTTAAATCGAAACATGCAGCTTAATGATGGGTAAAATTTTTACCATTTGCACACTATTTAGTTAAACTATTGATACAAATTATGTTTTGATTCAATTTTTTTTCTCTAGTTTGTAACATATGTTTAAATTGCTGCCTAGGACGTTATGCTACATTTGGATCGGTGGGTATTTTGCTAGATCGATGATGAAAAAATGGAGTTTACATGCTGAGTACTTGATTATTCAAAGTTTCCCCTAAACCCTACATATCTGAGATCATCAGACTCAACATGTAACCTATTTTTTTTTTTTTTGTAAGGTTTGTTTGATTTTTAAATTCCTATTCTATTATTTATGTAAATAACAATAGATTTGAGTTAAGTAGGCCCTTTTTTCTTTAGTTTTTTTCATATATATTGCGTCACTGAACAATTATAAATGTTTGCATGGCAGGAAATTTGATGGAGATTGATAAAGGATAGTTATTCGGATTCCAATACAGTAACATTAGGATCAGTTTCGCTCTGCCTTTTACAAATTAAGTTAAGTAATTATCTTGTGTATTTTATATGAATCAGTTTTCATATGTTTTTATCTGTAGCTTTAATCAGTTATTTGACTCAGTCCAGATTGTGTTTTCTGTTGCAATAAACTGACGTTCTCGGTATGCTATGTTCATATAATTCTGTATAAGTTAGTGAAATGTATATTTGCAATACAATTTATTGTTCTAATTAAAGTAATAGATTTGAGATTCTATTTAGTATATAACCAGTCATTATGATTTCATAGGATATTACTTATATATGTTATTTAGTATAACTTTTAATCTTTGTCATTATTAACAATTATATGCATAGACATATGTTTCATATGAGATTGTTGATTAATTGTGCTAAATACAAATGATTGTGCTTGTGATGTTAACTGTTTGTTTTTTGGTTAATTAACATTTTAGTCAAATTTTTAACACTGAAAATAATGAATGCAATTTCGTACTTATAAATAAAAGTGATTTAAAAAAAAAAAATTACTAACCAATAATATGAATAAGAATAGTGAAAGTATGAAAATAGATGTTTAGCAATTTAGATCAACTGCATAATATACATTATTAATTATTATGGCTTGGTTTTACAACCTATCAACAATTATCCATTCTCATGTTTTCCACAGTAAATGTGTTCATAGGAATGTTACTTATTATGAGTAATATCTATGCTTTTTTATTTAGATTTTCTTTTTTAATCTGTTATAACCATTCTTAACCTATACATGTATCAACAAAAAGTAGAATCACTTACATTCTATTTACTGAATTAAAAAAAAAGTCATAATATCTTTAAGAATGCTATTTTACCTTCAGCTCTTGATGTAGCCTAAAATTACCTTGTGTTTATTGCTTCTTCAAGTCTGCTGACATGTTTATCTTTTGAAAAGTAATTTTTTATAAACTTTTGTTTTAAGTTCAAGTGAAGTTCTATGATGTTATATAATATAAATGCTAGAACTCCATGTATTTTTTTTATAAATTATTCACATAAGATTAAGAGATTTCTTATGTAAATGATGTTATGTTACATTCTTATCTGGTATTATTACACTATTTGACATATAATTGTATCAAAATGCAGGAGAACAATCAATTGCAAGAGTGAGAGTATCAGAGGCTAAAACTTGAAAAGTATAAACAAAGCAATTCTCTACAGATAAGTACTTATGCTATTTCTATCTACTTGAGCCATGAATATATTTAAAGTGCATAAAATATGACAAAAAAAAAAAAAAAAAAAAAAAAAAAAACCATCTCTTGAATGCTTTGTGCCTATAGTGATTCATCCAGTCAATTTCACCATTTAAGTTTGCTTCTTTCATGACTTGATGTGTTTATTCAGTTTGAGATCCTACTTTGTTAGTGGAGTGTGATTAGGTATTTCAGTGAATGATGAGCATACTGAACTTTTGGTATGTTGTGATGTAGTGTTTGAGAATATATTGAAATGTGTTGACTCTATTTATGCAAGAGTGTTTTAATGTGATTATTTATGGAAAATGGATTACAGATAAGTGCTGATTTTGTTATTGTTTAGGTCCTTTCATTTAAGAATATCTACATATAATTAAAAATATTTTGTCGGATCATTGACATATCTATTATATTTTTATTATCTACAAATAAGATTTTTGTTCTCTAGTATCTTTATACCTTACCTTTTCATTTTAAATGATAGAGTAACATTTTTAAAACATCTATTTTTTTACCCATAATCTATCCTTTATAATTAAACAATTTTTTATTACCCTCACGATTTTACCTTCACATCGGTTTTTTGTTTCACATTCACTAAGGACTGAAACTGAAAATAAAAAATATTCGATAAATGCACATCATTCGCACTAAATTCAACAACAACTTTTATTGGAAGATAAAGTTTTGCAAAATTATAATAAACTATATAATAATGAAACTCTAGAAATGATAAAATTCATAGTAGGCTAATCAATAGAAACCCTGAATGAATGGCCAAGCATATAACCTTTAGGAACTTATTTTTCAAAGGTGACCAAATTACCACATCTAACCGAACACTCATCCATAAATTCTCTACAACCAGGTAGATAGGTCACTTAGAGGGTGTTTGGCTGAGCTTATAAGCTCATAAAAACATCTTATAAGATGTTTAAGAGCTTATAAGCTCTTTCAAAGTGTTTGGCAAAATAAGATGTTTAGGAGCTTATAAGATAAAAAAATAAGCTCTAAGAGCTTATAAGATCTAAAAAAAATAAGTTGCTATACCCCAACTTATTTCCATCTTATTTTTTAAGATCTTAATTATTACACTCAAATTTCACACACAATTCACACACTTACACACAACACACTCTACACACATTACACACATTTCACACACTACACACACTTCACACACTACACACACTACATATATTTCACACACCACACACACAACACACACTTCACACATTTCACATACTATACAAACTTCACACACTACATACATTTCACTCACTAATCAAAATGTGCGTTTAATATTAATTTTTAAATTAGACCCAAATTTATAGCTAAATCACTATATTCAATTGCAAGCTTATAGGCTCTTTTATCCAAACACTTTGTTAACTTATAAGCTCCTTAAAAATGACATCTTATAAGCTGTTGAAACAACTTATAAGATGTTGAAACTTATAAGATGTTTAAAATAAACTTAGCCAAACACCCTTTTAATCTCTTCCAACCTCGTCCGCTTCTAATCCAAATGTCCAGTTTTTGTTACCTCTAGGAAGAGTAGCTCTTCCATTTATGATAAATTCCCACTTTAACCAAATGATGTCTGAACTGTTCAGGAATTTTCTGCATAGAGCCAAATTATTTTACGAAAATGCAATACACAACTGGTTTTCAAGTGAATATATATATATATATATATATATATGTTTAATTTATTAAAAAAATATTATGTGTAAATCAGTTACCAGTTTCCCAGTACCGACATGTTTACTCCTGATGAAAATTGTGAAAGCCGGGTACTCAACATCTCCAACCATCATCGTAGAGACCATTGACCTATAAATTAGTAAACCATGCTGTGATAAAGAATCATGTGCACTTTCCCCTTGTAGCCTATAATACTAAAGTGTTATTTTTTATTCATATACATATAAAAGTACCGTTTAGTCATTTTTCTTGACAACTTCCCTGAAGCTAGTTTCATATAAATTTAGGTGTGTAGCACTCCTTTATATAGGATACATATTTAACCATAAACACCAATTGTAGCTACTAAAAACACCTAAATAATTGTTCTTGCATATATGTTCCATAATTAATTTTTGTTATGTGAATCCTTTGTATTTTAAAATGCACAATTGAATAGTATGTAAATCAAATTTTTTTTTTATTATTATAAGTTGCCTTTTTTGTACAAAATACAATTTTATAAACAAATCTATGAATAATATATATATATATATATATATATATAATATCTTTATACATATATAATATCTTTATACATATCACGTAAATATGAAAAATCATTAAATATATAGTGCATATATTTTCCTTCATTAAAGGGATTTTGTTTGTATAGATAATTAGGTTGTACAAATAAGGTTTTTTAATAAACCATTAGAAACAAATCTATACAAACATTCAAATATGTTCTATTATTTCTTTTAGATTGATGCCTATCAAAAGTGTAGACTGTCAATATATTATATCACTCGCTCAATATGAAAAATTAAATAAAAGATGACTTACAGTTTTTTGAATTCATTGATTTCCCATACATTATCATTCATAAACATTTGCGTACAGTTATGTATTCGACACTTTCACATTCTCTGCACCAGTAATTAGACTTTTTAGTTACATAGCTGATTTTCTGATATTTTTTCCAAAAACTATTTTCTTTCAATTTCTGATCACAATTTGGTGTAAATTTAAATTAAATTGCGAAACTCATACCATTGAACACTTTAGGTCTGCAAAACCGCATGACAATCACAACCGGTTCAAATGTAGGTTGATTATAGCAGGGCATCACCTTTTCCACGAATTCTTCTCACATTGTTATAGTTAACCTACGTCCACTTTACATTATAAAATATCATAGTTAGAGCTTGAAATAAAATTAAAAAGTACACATAGGTAAAATTTCCTAATCATAAATTAGTATTCAAAACATTGAGCAAGTATTTATATATCTCATGTCTTCAATTTCTATCAGATCAAGCAGTTTGTTACCATCCTTTGTAGGCATGTTCCTAGGAGGATGCATTTCCACTAACCTTCCAATCACATCTTAATTTTGACAACAAATAAGCAAATAAGGCGCATAATTATAAAATTAAAACTTGGAATCGTTTTAAAATTTTACCAAACATTAGGTTCTCATCAGCTTCTTTCAACTTGTCCACCTGATCAAAAGACTTGAAAATTAAGATGCAATTGGAAGGTTAGTGGAAATTTTAGTGTACAACCATCAGCTTCCTTCAAATTGATACGATGTAATACATTGTAATACTAACCTTCCAATCACATCTTAATTTTACCAAACAGTAGGTTCTCATCAGCTTCTTTCAAATTGATATTAGCCTAGAATAAACTAAAAGTCCAGATTCACATAAAATAACATAAATGCAAATTTTTGTATATTTTATGATACAAATATATGTCTTACCAGTTTAGTTCGCACTAATTTACATGTTTCTGGTACACGTGTTCCGTGCACGCACTTTAGGGCACTTTTAGTGTCAATAATGTGCATAATTATGTGTATTTTGTACTTTTATATTCTAATGGGCAAAATAATGCGTTTGTGCTATTTTTGTATTAAGACAGGTGAAAAAAGGGTCGAAAACGAACATCAAACGAGCGCGGAGTCGAGGGATCGATCGAGGCAACAAAAGGAAGGGCCAACTGAAGATCTCGGCCGAGACAGGATGCAAATCTCGGCCGAGATGAGTCTCCAGGGGATCTCATGAAGAATTGCAAGATTGAAGATCTCGACCGAGATGCAATCCAGTCCCGACCGAGATGAGTCTCCAGGGGATTTCATGAAGAATAGCAAGATTGAAGATCTCGGCCGAGATGCAATCCAATCTCGGCCGAGATGAGTCAAATCCTAAAAAGCCCTAAATTCCTCTTTTTCACGTCTCGGCCGAGATGCAACCCAATCTCGGCCAAGATCAGCCTTCGACCCAAAATTCTTGAAAACCCTTTTTCACGTCTCCGCCGAGACAGAAGAGATTTACTACCCAGTTTTGAAATCCTGAATACGTTTTTGCCTATTTTTGACTACCACCTTCTCTCCTTATTTATATATCATCCCATTCGAATTTAACCCAACTTTTGGATAACTTTGGATACCTTTTTGATACTTGGAGAGCACTATTCAGCCACCAAGGAAGGAGATTGGACTAGAGATTGAAGTATCATCTTCTCCAATTGACATCTTTGGATTCATCCATATCTGTATCATGTTTCTTTATTTTTCCATTTATTTTCTGATTGTATTAGTTAATATGGGTGGCTAGCACCCTTATTTCATCCTTGATCATTGTGGAACCTTGAGTCAAGACATTGATGTGATTATTACGGTTAATGTTACCGAGATTATTGTGTATTTAAGTGTTTTGTGTTATTTGCTCTTATTGACTCACATTTATGAATTGATTATTGGATTGATCACCCTTTAAGGGATTTGTGAATGTGTTGCTAGAATAGGAGATTACTATCCGTAATTATAGGATTTCTGATTCCCGTGTAGCAAACAATAGTTATTTATTAGGTATAACACAAAGTTCAACCACTAAAACCGAGCTTTCGAGTTTTATGTTGAATTTATCTCGTTGTCCTAGTGTTTAATGCATTTGGTGATTGAATCTAAGAGAGCTTGTTCGAGGATTCGGTTAAACTAAATAGGGTTAGTCGAAGAGCTTATTTTGATTAACTAAGATTAAGGGACAACAAGGCTATTAGAGCTTGTTAATAGTCTTGAGATAAGGGCTTGAATCACAATTTAATCGGGAATTAACAATAGTTGCATCAATTGTCTAAGACCAAGGGGAAGCATGATCAAGGGTGACTTGTTTTACTATTTGAAAACTAAAACCGAAAAAGATCTCTTCTATTGTCTTTGATTATTTGTTTCTTTTAATTGTGTTTAGTTGCTTTTAATTGTCACTAGTAGATTGTTAGTTCCTTATCAATCCCCCATCCTTATTGCTTTCTTAAATATTTATTTCTTGAATACTTAATCATAAACTGCTTGACATCAGAATTAAAACTGTTTGGTCGTTCCATGTGGGATCGACCCTTATTTACCATTCTACTCAGTAGGATAGTTAGTAAGGTTTAAGTGTATTCTTCATACACATTCAATTTGATAGTAAGAAACGACGCTACCAAATTTTGGCGCTGATAAGGCACAATCCGGTTATCAAGAGAACTCGAAGTAAAATTTTAATTTGTAACCCAACCCAATAAAAGAAAATTAAAGAACACAGGATATACGTGGTTCGATCCGGAGATCTACGTCCACGGGCGTCAAATATCACCTGCCGAGGTGTTTTTTACTATATTCCTTTCAAGCTTACACGTCGTAGTTTAGGAGTACAAAGTGCGAACCCTAAATCTGAGAACAATCCCTACAATTACGCCCACCAAATCTACATGGAAGTTGGCCGGAGATCGTGGGGATCTCACTTTCTGAATACGTCGCAACTGGGCTGTTCACGCCTCTGGGCCAACTTGTTGCTGGGCTCGTTCTTCTGGGCTCAGTTGCTCCGGGCCGGGTTGATCCGACCCGAAGCTACTGGGCCATACTTATCAGATGCCCCCCCACCAGCCGGAGCAAGGTAGGAGCTTCGGTTATAAGTAGGGCAACGTGGAACAGGTGCCGATGGTGTGTGAGCAAGGAGGCATGCTGTCTATGTCAGACCGAAGTAAGGATCGACCGGAGCCGAGATGAGGCACTCCCGGAGTGATGGACTCCACTAAGACCAAACCGGACGGAACTGAAGCAACCCGAGGTCATGGGGTTGATATGAGCCTCACGGAAGTATCCCCGGAGTGATATAGCTGTCCGGGGCCGAACTAGAGTACCCCCGGGGTATTACGATGAAGTGGTATCGAACTGAAGTCACCCGAGGTGGAGGGAACACCGGAGTAAGGCCGAAAAATTCCTGGAGAAGAATGAGGTTGATGTGATTGGCGGTGCCATCATTAGAAAGAGGGATGTGAAGTGACGCGTTTGAGATTTCCAAGACGAGTGTCTCCCACGCGACTTGGTAACTGTAACGCGCGTATCACCACGCGCGAATCTGAGACGCAAAATTTGAAAAGGCCAAATCTGAGCCGTTGATTCAAGAGTATATACATAGAATGTTTGCACAGTAAACTTCATCTTCCTCATTTGCGATTTGCAAGTTACAGAGAGCGGGAAAAAAAGGGATTCATCTGTGCATTTGTGATCCATCTCAAACCAAAACCAAGTAAGTATGTCTTCTTCATCGTCTTCATCTTCAATTAGGGAAGTAGGAACCGAGAAAGCCCTGTTAAATGTACCACCCATATGCTTTATTATTCCAAAAAGGAGAGTGATTAGGATGGTGTATAGGGCCGACGACATGGAATCCGGTACCCGGACCGTAGGTTTTTGTGAATGCTTAGAGGAGGATTTCGAGGTAGCCGTGGAGGCACTGCAAATGACTCAGGTGCAAATAGAAGCCTTGATTCCATCTTTTTACTTCCCAGCTAATTTAGAATACATAGTGCCGGAGCCTAGTGACCGTGCCTGTTGCCCGCCGAAGGGTTTCATTAGCGTATATATAGACCATCTAAGAATAGGAATAAGATGCCCCCACTGGGACATCGTTGTACAGCTGCTTAGATATTATAACATCGTCCTGAGTCAATTAGCACCCAACGCCATGAGGCAAGTAGTCGGGGTTACCGTGGTATGTAAAAATGCCGGGGTAGAACCTAGTGTAGAGTTGTTTAGGTTTTTCTTCCAACTGAAGGCCTTCGGGAAATCAAAAGGCTGGTACTCCTTCAGCCCCCGGGCCCGAGGTGATTTCAAAGTACAAAACCCGAGCAAGGTTGAGGGGTGGAATTAGAAATTTATATATGTGAAGACGGGGCTGGCCCTCCCGAGGTGGAGGAGGGAGGAGGTGTTGGATAATGCCCCGGTGACGGAGCCGGAGCCGGAGGTAGTTAGAAATTCCGTGCAGTTGGTACATTCAAGACCCTCTGCACCGAGGAGGAGCTGGAGGAGGCAAGATTAAGCCCATATTACTCGGGCGATGCAGAGAGGGTCTTTCCCCGGGGGCAGGAGCCGGAAGCCAGGGCTGCCGAGGAGGGTAGGAACTCTGAAAACTGCGTGATATTGGCATTTTGTACACGACTAACCCCAAATCTTTTGTGCAGTGGGACGCTTTGGAAAGGAGTCTGCTGGAAGCCCCGCGGTGCCCGTGGCAGCAAAGAAGAAGGGGATAGCGACTGAAGTGTCCCCCAGAGGGAGGGCGTCGCCCAGTCCGAGGCCATCAGCGGGGTCGGAGGAGCGAGTGGTGGCAACGGGGTCAACCCCCGGAACTAAAAGGAGGTCGGAACCATCCGTGACACCTCTGGGGGCGGCCAAAAGACTCCGCACGGAGGAGAGCGCCGAGGTAAAGCATGCATAATCTTCTGCCGAGGTGAAAAGTTGGCTAATATTTTCTTTAAATTGCGGATGTTGATTCTGGTATTTGGTTTGTTGAAGGGGCAAGGGCCCATAAGTGTGTTGGGCTTGGAGGGGGCGGATGCCGAGGAGCTGCTGCGCTTGGCGCGGGGAATCATGGATCTCGTCCGAAGGAGTGAGAGGGAGGCCAAAGAGGAGCTGGCCGAGGTTGTAAGGGAGCTACGCGCGCGTAACGACAGATTAACGCACGATCTGTCCGAGGCGCGCAAGAGAGCCGCCTTGGTGGAGAAGGAGGTCGCGAGGTTGCGCGAAGTCGAGGCGGAGGCCGGGGCTCTCCGTGGTGAAACGACCGAACTGTGGGCGGAGATAAAGGCCCGGGAAGCGGCTGTGGTGGACGGTCAAGAGGCGGTGTTGAGAGCGTTTGCCAAGAAGCTGTTCCAGACGAGCACCTTTCTCGATTTTCAGACCAACTTCGTTAGAGTCGGGGATACGGCTACCCGATCAGTGCTGCTGGAGAAAATCAAAGAAGTCTATCCGAACGTGGACGTCTATCGTCCAGAGTTCGGATATGACTTCAACGCCGTGGGAGGGGTTGAGGAGGCGTATTATCATGCCCTGGCGCGTGTCCCGGAGTGGCCTCTCGTGAAGGCACTGGCGGAAAAGAAGAAAATCTTAAGTGCCGAGGAGATCACAACCTGCGAGGCGGACCAAGATCAAGAGTTCTTGGCATTTCGTCGTGGTGAGTTCGTCCCAGAGCCCCGAGACAAAGATCCACCTCCATGCATGGAGATCGCCGTGGAGGCCGCGGGAAATGAGGCAGGGGTGATCGGAGAGCTGCCGGAGGGAGAGCACGAGGTGGAGGAGGATGTACCGGAGGCAGTTGAAAGAATCGAAGAGGGAAAGGTCAGTCGTTCCCCGCAATTTTGATGCCATATCTAAATATAGTAGATGATAGAGATAATTGTAATTCTGATGTAAAAACCGCTGACAATGTATGCTTCATTTGCATTTTGAATATAAAGTTGAATTGTGTCCATACTATTGAGTTATTGCCTTGTGATGAGTTGAGTGTAAACTGTTGCACTGATTGTGTTGTGCGATCAGGAGGATATCGAGGAGCTGCATAATACAATAAAGAAACTCATGCAGTCCTTAGACTAGTTCCGCGGGGAGAAGGATAACCTGCAAAAACAAGTGGTTCCTCGGTTGGAGAGGAGACTGGCCATAGCGGAGAGAAGGGCCAAAGAGGCCGAGGAGGTAAGAGCCAAGGCCGCGGAGAAGGCTAGAGACCAGGAACTGAAATACTTATCGACCGTAGCTGAACTAGACCATGTCATTATCCACCAAAGGGAATATGAACGGATACTGACGGAGTATGGCCTGCTAACTTTCGAAGAGGTCGAGGAGCGAATCACTGTGATTCAGGGAAAAATTTCGTCTTTGATGACGGCCGGACATGCTGAGTCCTCGGAGCTGATAAGAAAGCGGGAGGTGCTGGAGTTACTCCTTAATATGTATGAAGGTCTGAGAGGACGCGGCAGGTGGCGGCACACTGCCGAAGAGTATATTGCGAGCTCAAGCCGGGGCCAAGAGATTGCGAAAGCGCCACGGAAGAGTAAAAAGAGACCGGTGGGAAAAGGCAAAGGGATAGTAATCCAAGAGCCGGCCCCGGTAACCGCAGTCGAGGAAGTCCCCGTAGTTGTTGCGGAAGAGGAGGTCGAGAAGCTGGCTGAGGAGATCGAGGTGATGGACCCCGCGGAGTGGGATCCCGCGGAATGGGCTAAGACTTCGAGACTAGCGCCTCAACCGAGTCCTCGGGGCAGGGCAAGGGGCGACGCTCCAAGACAGGTGCCAAGGGTGAGTCCGCGGCGCAGAGGGAGTCAAAGTAGGGAAAGAGCAGGGGCTCAAAGCCGAGAAGTCTTGAGATCCCGGAGTACACGGAGAAGCTCCCGGAACGGATCTCAACGCCGGAGTGCCGAGTACTGGCTCGGAGGCCGCAGATGATGCTGACATTTGTAGCTATATGTGCAGATATGTAAAGAAGTCTTTGTAGGGAGTAAAACGGTAGAAATATTTTGGTATGTAATGATATGTTTGGTGAAAGGAAAGTAATGAACTTTTGATTAAAATGCATGCGTAATTACTTTAACTTGTACTCGGGAGCACAATATGTACATGATGCCTGCTAGAGAAACAAGGCAAAGAATCTCCCCGGACGGGTCGGGCGGGAGTTAAGGACCTCTCCGGTTAAACGGGCGAGAGGGAATATAAGTCCGGGGACCAAATGTTGATCTCTCCGGACGGATCGGGCGAGAGATCTAAGTGTTCGGAGACTGATAATAATAGTAAGTCTAAGCTAGGGCGTCCTCGTAGCGTAGAAGAAAGCACAACAAGATTCGTAAAGTAAAAACTTTATTCAAAGTAATTGTCGGAACAATTAAAAAATACAAGGGATTTCATAAACAAGAATACGCGACAGTAAGGGAATTAAAAATTAATGTACAACGAATGCAAAGGTAGAAACGATACTTGCCCCTTGGTGCTCATAGATAAAAACACCTCAGATTGGTAACATGCCATGTTCGGGGAATCGGAGTTCCATCTAGATGCGCTAACTGGTAGCACCCGGAGTCATGCGCGGTAATGACGCGGTAAGGCCCTTCCCAGGCGGCATGCAGTTTACCCTCGGGGGCAGCCTTGCTGGCTGAGTTGAGCCGGAGTACTAAGTCTCCAGCATTATACTGAGTAGCGCGAACCCGGAGGTTGTGATACTGAGCTGCGCGTTGCATACATTTGGCTTGCTGAATGAAAGATTGATCACGACGATATTCGAGCTCGTCTAAGTTAGCAAGGATGGCTTCATTATTAGCCTTGGGATCCAGAGCGAGGCGGGGACTAGGTACGCCAATTTCCGCAGGAATGACTGCCTCGGAACCATAAGTGAGGTTGTAGGGGGTTTCTCCGGTTGAGGTGTGCGGCGTGGTACGATAGGCCCAAAGAACCTGCAGAAGATTCTCGGCCCAAAGACCCTTAGCGTGATCTAAGCGTTTCTTCAGACCCGTAAGTAGCGTGAGATTGGTGACTTCGACTTGACCGTTGGCTTGAGGATGAGCGACCGAGGTGAAAACTTGCTTAATGTGGAGCTCTTCGCACCATGACCGGAAGGGGTCATTGGCGAACTGTTTGCCGTTGTTTGAGATAATGGCGCTCGGGATGCCGAAGCGGCATATAATATTACGCCAGACAAACTTCAAAATGTTTTGACCAGCGATATCGGTGAGAGGTTCGGCTTCAACCCATTTGGTGAAGTAATCAACAACGACCACAAGAAATTTTAGTCCCCCCGGAGCGACTGGAAACGGACCCACAATATCAATGCCCCACTGAATAAATGGCCAGGCACTTTGTATGCCAGTGAGCTCGGTTTGTGGTAAATGATTCACGCGAGAGTGTCGCTGACACTTTTCGCACTTGGCCACCAAATCATGGGCATCGTTAAACAATGTGGGCCAGTAGTACCCCCACCGAAGGACTTTCTTGGCCAACGTCCGCGAGCCAATATGGCTGGCACAGGCCCCTTCGTGAAATTCCTGAAGAACATGATCAGCCTGGGCGGGGGAAAGACAGCGAAGACTCGGTTGTAAGTACGATCGGCGGTACAAGATCCCATCATGGAGTGTATACTTAGGTGCTTTGAGAACTATCCGCCGAGCTTGTAATTATCATTCGGCAATGTACCATCCCGAAGATAACGGACGAGCTGGGTCATCCAATTGGGATTGCTCTCAGTCAATACGGAAACTGGGGCCTCATGAATGGAAGGATGAACTGCATCTTTTCAATGTATCATCCTTGGCAGTGTAGGTGCCCTTAATTTGACTAGAAACCACCTCGGAGTCCGTGAAAAGCTGGAGATGGGAGGCTGCAAAGGATTGAGCGAGCCGGAGCCCAGCAAGGACTTCCTCATATTCAGCTTCATTGTTAGTCACCTTAAATTTAAACCGTAGGACATATTTGATTTCAACGCCCTCGGGGCCAATGAGAAGGACCCCGGCGCCACTGCCTTGAACCGCAGAGGCACCATCCACATATAGTTGCCACTTGCGGGTTGGAGCTTCGAAGGCAGCGTGGTTAGGACTAGCGTTATTTACTGACGGTTCGGGGTTAACCACTGGCGCCTCGGCCAAAAAATCTGCGAGGGCTTGACCCTTGATGGCTCGGCGAGGGAGAAATTGAATATCATATTCTCCCAGCTCGATAGCCCACTTAGCCAAGCGCCCTGACACATCGGGCTTGACAAGAATTTGGTGAATGGGGTGATTAGTAAGAACCCTGATATCACGCCCTTGGAAATAAGGCCGTAGGCGTCGGGCCGCCATGACGAGAGCCAGCACTGTCTTTTTCATCACGGAGTACCGGGTTTCCGCCCCTTGGAGTGCTCGACTCACAAAATATATGCGGTGCTGACTTCCATGAGCCTCGCGCACGAGAGCCGCGCTGATGGCTTCCTCGGCAGATGCTAAATATACATATAGAGGTTCTCCGGGGAGAGGAGCGGACATAGTGGGCAACTGCTTGATATGGTGCTTTAGAGCCTCAAAGGCCTCGGTGCACTGCGAGGTCCACTCAAATTGCTTTGCCTGCCGCAGAATTTTGAAGAATGGAAGCTGGCACTCCGCGGCCTTAGACAGGAAACGATTTAAGGCCGCCAGACCACCAGTAAGACGCTGAACTTCCTTTACCGTCTACGGCGGTTGCAAATCCAGTACATCTCGAATCTTGGCCGGATTGGCCTGGAGGCCGTGCTGTGAGACCACATAGCCCAAAAATTTTCCGGAGCCAACGCCGAAGGTGCATTTTGCCGGATTGAGGCGTAAATTATAACGTCGCAAGGTGCTCAACGTTTCAGCGATATCTTGTACACATGCAGATTGAGAGGTACTTTTTATAACAAGATCGTCAACATATACCTCAACATTTTGGCCAATTTGATCTCGGAAGACGTGGTCCATGAGGCGTTGGTAAGTGACTCTGGCATTCTTGAGCCCAAAAGGCATTTTCTTGAAGGCAAAGCATCCAAAGTAGTGATGAAGGCCGTTTTGAGTGCGTCCCGGCGATCCATATGGATTTGATGGTATCCCTTGTATAGATCCAAAAAGCAAAGTGCCTTGTGCCTAGTAATGGCTTCAGCTTTTTGGTCGATAGAGGGCAAAGGATAACATTCTTTTGGGCAGTGCTTATTAAGATCAGAGAAATCTACACACATTCTCCAAGCCCCACTAGACTTTGTCACCATCACGGGATTAGATAACCAGGATGGGTAATGCAATTCAAATAGGATGTCTGCATCTAGAAGCTGTTGTACGTCAACTCGGATGGCTTCGTTCCGCTCCGGAGCGAATTTTCTCCGCTTTTGTTGTATGGGTCTTACACTGGGGTCAATATTTAATTTGTGAGTTATGACGTCTGGAGAGACCCCCGGCATGTCCAAGGGGGACCACGCGAAAACTTTAGAATATTCCCGCAAGGTCTGAATGATGGCATTATGTAACCACGGCATATCAGCAGCGCCGACGGTTATAGTTTGCTCAGGTTTAGCTAGATCGAGCGGCACCTGAACAGTGTTGTCCCCGAGTGATATAGATGAATCCGAGGTGGGAGCCGAGGTTGTTACCTGAAACTGTGGCTTGGGAGGAACCTTTGTTGCCTTTTTGAGTGCCACATACATGCACTCTTGAGAGACTCGCTGATTGCCGCAGATCGCCACCTCGCCATGTGGTGTAGGGAACTTCAGCGCGAGGTGGTATGTGGAGCAAACGGCCTTCGCCGAAGTGAGCCAGTCTCGACCCAAAATCATGTTGTATGGTGATGGGGAATTAACCACATAGAAATCCACGAAGATGGTTTTTGTCGCTGGATAAGTGCCAAGCGATGCAGGAAGGTTGATGACTCCTTCAGGTCGGACTTCACCCTGGGTGAAGGTCTGTAGTGGCCCGGGGGCCGGTCAGAGTTGTTCACGAGGAATACCCATTTTCTGAAAACAGTCGGTGAATATGACGCTAACTGCGGCTCCGTTATCGACGAAAACCCGCTTTATCGTAACATTAGCTACGGCCATGTCGATGACGATGGCGTCGGTATGTGGGGTGAGCTCGGGAACAGGATCCTTGTCGGTAAAACTTACGGTTTCAGATTGATGGAGGCGTTTGTGTCGCAGCTCCTCGGGAGGAGGCCTGCGCGCTTCCGCCTTCAAGGCACTTCGGGAAGCCCCAGTGGGGATGGCCCCATAAATCACATTTATGACGTGAGCAGGTGGATTGTCTCCGGATCCTCCATGAGGAGGCGGTTGCGGCAACAAGTGGGGTGGCTGACGACTTCCTTGGTCCTTCCGTGCATAGTTGTTGTACCCAGGCCTGTTATTTTGCCATTGCGGCTTGTTTTGCCGTGGACCGCGATCATTGTAGCCTCCACGGTTTTGTTGCGAACCTCCATTCTGGCTTGACCGAGGCCTGTCTTCGGTCCGAGCGACATACTGCCGTAAGAAACCTCTCTTTAGACAATCTTCGATTTCTTTTCCAAGCTCTCTACACTCCTCTATTTCATGTCCATGATCATGGTGATACGCACACCACTTGTCGCGGTTACGCTTTTCTGCCGGAGCAGTCATCCGCGGACATAGCCGCAGATCGTTCTTGTGAACAGAAAGAACTTCGGCTCGTGATTTTGTAAGCGGAGTAAGTTGGGGGATATCTCCGCGAGGGTCCGGACGTCCTCGGTTTAGACGAGAGAACGCACTAGGCCGAGTATTGGGCCCGGCTTATGTTCTATCTGATTGCCGTTTGCTAGCATGCTTCTCACGTTTACGGCGAGTCTGCTCCTCAGCCTTGGCGTACCTGCATACAATGTTAAACGAAGCCCGAGTCATAGCTGGAGGGTTCCGAACCAGCTCGGTGTAAAGCGGTCCGGGGCGAAGGCCATTCATGAAGGCATTGATGATAACATCGTCCGACCGGCTCCCCACCTTAAGACTCTCCGCCGTGAAGCGATCAAGAAATTGGGTAACAGTTTCTCCATCCCGCTGTTCCATATTCATGAGGTCGGCCAAGGTGGCCAGGGGCTTTGCCCGCGTATGAAAACGCGCCCAAAACTGTTCGGCGAGATCGCGAAAAGAAGTAACGCTACCCCGTGGTAAAGAATCAAACCAAAGTCTAGCCTCGTCCTGGAGATACTCAGGAAACACCTTACATAGGTGGTGAGGAGTGCAATTGCGGTTGAACATAGCATACTTGAAGGCGTTCAAGAAATTACTTGGATCTCCAGTGCCATTGTATACGGCCACTGAGGAAGCTTGAACCCATCGGGGAGTGGGACAGCAAGAATCTCGTCGGAGAACGGGGTGATGATCTCCCCGTCAGCATGAAGGCCCAAAACCTTGTCAAGCTCCGCGGCAAATTGGGCTTGCTCTTGTTCCATGGGATCCATCACGCAGGATTAGTCTAAGCGAGCACGCTTCGAGGCGTCTGCAGGTCTTCGGCGATGTACGCCTTCGTGGACGTCTCGGGGCCTCGACCCATTAGAACTGCGGTTATCCACTGGAGAGACTGTCCTCTGTCGTCGATGCTCAAGCCTCGCTCGATGAGGGG
The DNA here is from genome assembly GCA_958295605.1 of Ajuga chamaepitys. Lineage (NCBI taxonomy): Eukaryota > Viridiplantae > Streptophyta > Magnoliopsida > Lamiales > Lamiaceae > Ajuga > Ajuga chamaepitys. Next base: position 10,806,513 of record OY282504.1, read on the forward strand.
GATCTTCGTCCAATTCACGTGACAAATCACAGGGTGGATTCCTCACTTTTACCGCGCCATTGTTGGCACGCTCACCGGAGTGGGCGCGCCGATTGTTCCATTCTTGGAACAAAGCGGCGTGTTCCTGAAGGAAGGCTCGCTGTACCTACGACAACTCGGGGGCAGGCGGAGGATTAACTTGCGCCGGATCATCAGCAGGGGGATGATTCGGCATGTTTGTGTGTTCCGCGGGCAGATCTTGGTTTCGTTGACGGGGCGGCGGATTCTGGTCCACAGGAGGATCACGACGGGACCGGGTAGGATTAGCGGACCTACGAGTATTCACCATAGCGATTGCGATGACGTTGAAAGAAACTAGGGTTTTCTTGCCAGTGGTTCCCACAGACGGCGCCAATTGATAAGGCACAATCCAGTTATCAAGAGAACTCGAAGTAAAATTTTAATTTGTAACCCAACCCAATACAAGAAAATTAAAGAACACAGGATATACGTGGTTTGATCCGGAGATCTACGTCCACGGGCGTCAAATATCACCTGCCGAGGTGTTTTTTACTATATTCCTTTCAAGCTTACACGTCGTAGTTTAGGAATACAAAGTGCGAACCCTAAATCTGAGAACAATTCTGCTATTTATACTACTTAACTCTAACCCTAACTAAATCCCTACAATTACGCCCACCAAATCTGCATGGAAGTTGGCCGGAGATCGTGGGGATCTCACTTTCTGAATACGCCACAACTGGGTTGTTCACGCCTCTGGGCCAACTTGGTTGCTGAGCTCGTTCTTCTGGGCTCAGTTGCTCTGGGCCGTGTTGATTCGACCCGAAGCTACTGGGCCGTACCTATCAGGCGCCGTTGCTGGGGAACGGTGATTAAAATAGAGTTGATTAGAAGGAGTTGGCTAACACAAGGGTTGCTCAAGAGCCCTTGTTCATCACCTTCCCAGCTATAGGAAACGACACTGCTTTCGAGTTGAAATCAGGACTCATCCACCTATTACCTTCCTTTCATGGGCTGTCTGGAGAGGACCCTCATAAGCACCTCAAAGAGTTTCATGTGGTTTGTTCAAGTATGAAGCCATCGAGGATGACGGAAGAACAGATCAAACTTCGAGCATTTCCATTTTCCCTGAAGGATCTTGCTCGGGATTGGCTATACTACCTTCCATCCGGATCAATCACCGCCTGGGAGCAGATGGAAACCCAATTCCTTGAAAAATTCTTCCCAGCTTCTCGAGCCACCACCATTCGAAAGAAGATCAGTGGAGTGAGGCAGATGCAAGGGGAAACACTATATGAGTACTGGGAACGATTTAAGAGACTTGTCGGGAGTTGCCCTCCACATCAAATCACTCCACAATTGCTAATTCAGTACTGGTACGAAGGACTGTGTCTGACGGATCGAAATATGATAGACTCGGCGAGTGGATAAGTTTTATCTGATAAGACACCTACCGAGGCTCGAGCATTGATTTCAAAAATGGCTGCCAATACTCAGCAGTTTGGATGTAGAGAACCGGTGAGAAGAGTCAAGGATGTGATCGACTCGACTGTGGAAGAGAGGTTGGACCAACTCACCGACTTGGTGAAGAAAGTAATCTCGGGTGGCCCGCCTACTCCAATGCCTTGCAGAATTTGCCAAGTCACTGAACATTCCACTGACACTTGCCCGGTTCTAGTAGAAGAGATGGAGGCCCATGCCAATGCGGTTCACAACTTTAATCCCAACTCATCTGGGAGGAAGTGTGACCCTTTTCACAATCATACAACCCGGGTTGGAGGGACCATCCGAATTTCAAATATGGCAATCAAAACTCGAGCGATAATCAACAAGGTGATCACAGTGGGCAAAACCGACCCCCTTTTCCTAGGGAAATGTTCCAGCAAAGACAGTCACCCGAGCAGGTACCCTGTGATCCATCTCTTTCTCACATAGTGAAAAGCCTAGCCACTAGTACGCTCCAATTACAGAAGGAATCAAGTTCCAGGTTTTAGAGTATCGAAAATCAAGTCAGTCAGATAGCATCAGCGGTATCTCGATTAGAAAATGCACAAGGAGGAAGATTACCGGCTCAACCGGAAGTCAACCCGGAAAATGTGAGTGCCATCGTTGTTATGAATGAGGAGTTACTTGGAGAACCTGAAAAGCCCGGGGATACTTCACAAGGAAAAATTGAGGACGTGAATGACAGTCCGAGGAAAGAAGAGACATCAAGTCCCCATGTGGCTGAAATTAAAATTCGGACACCTAAGTGGAAGATTGCCAAGGAGTTGCGAAAACAAAAGGAGGCATTAGCTGAATGCTTCCCCGACCACCTTTTCCTACCATGAAATACTCTCCACAAAGTGAAATTGAAAATGTCAGTGTAGGGGTTTTGAGAAGCGGGAAAGTCCTTGAAAAGGGGAAGTCAAGAGAAGGAGAAAGAAGAGTCGAAAGTGAGAGGGAGTATGCAAAGCACGAAATCTCGGCCGAGATACATCAAGATCTCGGCTGAGACGTTCCACCTCGTCCAGCAGTCGAAATCCCCTGTCCACTTGTCTCGGCCGAGACACAAGAAGATCTCGACCGAGATTCTCAGAAAGCCAATATCAATTCTGAAATTTTATCACTTCCGTTTCCGAGTCAAATGAAGAGGATTCCAGACAGAAATAGAGACAAGGAGACAATGGAGGTATTCAGAAAGGTTGAAGTCAGTATCCCCTTGGTGGAGGCCATAAAATAGATTCCTGGGTACGCAAAGTTTTTGAAAGATTTATGCACTAACAAGAGGCGGTTGCATGGGAATGAGAAGGTCTTAATGGGAGAAAATGTCTCAGCGGTTTTTCAAAAGAAACTCCCTCAAAAGTGCAAGGACCCGGGAATGTTCACCATCCCGTGTAAGATTGGTAATTGTCTAATTGAGAAAGCTATGCTTGATTTGGGGGCATTGATCAATGTGATGCCCCGTTCCATTTTCAATAGCTTAAACTTGGGTCCACTAAAAGATACGAGGGTAGTCATCCAACTGGCGGACCGAAGCACCTCGTTTCCGGACGGGGTGATTGAGGACGTGATAGTTGAGGTGGATAACCTCATATTTCCAGCGGATTTCTATGTACTGGATATGCATAGAAATTCGTCAAATTCCACTCCAATCTTGCTTGAAAGGCCGTTCTTGAATACCTCCCAAACAAAGATTGACGTGCGAGAGGGAACTCTTAGCATGGAATTTGCTGGCCAAGTGGTGCAATTCAATATCTTTGATTCAATGAAGTATCCTGAGGAATTGCAATGTGTGTGTTCTATTGACGTCATTGATGTTATTGATCCCTTTGTGGAGGAAGTGTTTGAGTGTTATTTCAGGGATCAAGAAGCAATTGAATTGGCGACTGATCTAGAGAAGATAGAGCCAATGGACACCAAGGAAAAGTTGGTGGGGATAGTGGAACAATCACCATTCTCCAAGCCTTTCCGAACCAAGTCCTTTCCCAAGTTCATCCTAATTCAGGATACACACAAGAAGATGTTACCTTCTACGGTGGAGGCCCCGACTCTTGAACTCAAGTCTCTTCCCGACCACTTGAAGTATGCTTACCTAGGAGCGAATGAGACACTACCGGTGATCATCTCATCCAAGTTGTCCCCAAGCCAAGAAGCATCCTTGATAGAGGTCCTTGGAGAACACAAGGGAGCGATTGGGTGGACTATTGCCGACATCAAGGGCATTAGTCCATCTCTTTGTATGCACCGCATTTTACTTGAGGAGGACTCAAAACCAAGTCGGGAACCCCAAAGGCGACTTAACCCACCTATGATGGAGGTGGTGAAGACGGAAATCATCAAGCTACTCGATGTTGGGATTATTTACCCTATATCGGATAGCAAATATGTGAGCCCAACACAAGTCGTGCCCAAAAAGTCGGGAGTGACAGTAGTGGAGAATAAAGACGGGAAATTAGTTCCCACCCGTTTGCAAACCGGTTGGAGGGTGTGTATAGATTACCGCAAGCTGAACGCCATGACCCGCAAGGATCACTTTCCTTTGCCGTTCATTGACCAAATGCTTGAGAGGTTGGCCGGGCGTTCATTCTACTACTTCTTAGATGGATACTCCGGATATTTTCAAATATCTATCTCTCCAGAAGATCAAGAGAAGACCACTTTTATATGTCCCTTCGGTACCTTTGCATGGAGGAGAATGCCATTTGGGCTATGCAATGCCCCAGCCACCTTTCAAAGGTGCATGGTAAGTATTTTTTCTGAATATGTAAGGAATATTATTGAAGTTTTCATGGATGATTTTAGCGTGTATGGTGAGTCTTTCGAAAAATGTCTTGATAATCTTACTAAAATTCTGAAAAGGTGCATAGAAACAAATCTTGTGTTGAATTGGGAGAAATGCCACTTCATGGTGGAACAAGGAATTGTGCTTGGCCATATAGTTTCTAGTAAGGGAATAGAAGTAGACAAAGCAAAAATTGATATTATTTCTTCTCTCCCTTACCCCACAAATGTGCGGGAAGTGCGTTCTTTTTTGGGCCATGCAGGACTTTACAGGAGGTTTATCAAAGATTTTTCGAAAATAGCTGCTCCTTTGTGCCGGTTGCTACAAAAAGATGTGGAGTTCGATGTGAGCAAGGAATGCAAGTTGGCATTTGATGAGTTGAAGAAGAGATTGGTTACTCCTCCAATTATTCAACCGCCAGATTGGGAATTGCCTTTTGAGCTGATGTGCGATGCTAGTGAATAAGCCTTGGGGGCAGTTTTGGGACAGAAAAGAGGAAAAGTGACCCACGTCATCTACTATGCCTCACGTACTTTGAACCCAGCTCAGATGAATTATACTACCACAGAAAAGGAGCTGCTAGCTGTTGTGTTTGCATTAGAGAAGTTTCGGTCTTACCTTGTTGGGACAAGGATCATCGTATATACCGACCACGCAGCATTGAGACACCTCATGGCTAAAAAGGAGGCAAAGCCTAGGCTTATTCACTGGATATTACTTCTCCAGGAAATTGACCTAGAGATCAAGGATAAGAAAGGATCAGAAAATGGCGTTGCAGATCATCTCAGCAGAATAACCCAACCGGAAACGAACTTGCCTCTCAGGGAAAGCTTTCCGGACGATCAATTGCTAGCAATGACAGGCGCGAAGGTTCCTTGGTATGCTAACATGGTGAATTATTTTGTGTCCAAGAGGTTTCCTATTGGGATGAGTAAACCACAGAAGGATAGGTTGAAGAGTGAGTCGAAGCATTTTGTTTGGGATGATCCATACCTTTGGAAATATGGTTCAGATCAGGTAATCAGGAGATGCATCCCCGAAGACGAAGTGCAATCGGTGCTGAATTTTTGACACTCATATGCTTGTGGAGGCCACTTCGGGCCGAAGAGGACGGCATACAAAGTGCTTGAGAGTGGACTATTTTGGCCCACAATATTTAGAGATGCCCTTACTTTTTGCAAGTCATGTGACAACTGCCAAAAGACGGGAAATTTCTCTCAAAGAAATCAAATGCCCCAAAACCCGATTGTAGTTTGTGAAATTTTTTATGTTTGGGGTATAGACTTCATGGGACCGTTTCCCTTGTCTTATGGGAATTTGTACATATTGTTGGCTGTTGACTATGTGTCCAAGTGGGTGGAGGCGAAAGCAACCCGAACCAATGACTCTAAAGTTGTGGCCGAGTTCGTCCAATCCAACATTTTTGCTCGGTTTAGGATACCAAAAGCCATCATAAGTGATAGAGGCACACACTTTTGCAACCGAACAATCGACGCATTATTGAAGACCGTGCAACCAAATGGGCAAGTCGAAACTTCGAAGCGGGAAATCAAGTCGATATTGGAGAAGACCGTGCAACCAAATCGCAAGGACTGGAGTTTGAGGCTCAATGATGCATTATGGGCGTATAGGACAGCCTATAAAACTCCAATTGGTATGTCTCCCTTTCGACTCATTTATGGAAAGCAATGCCATCTCCCGGTTGAACTTGTTCATAGAGCCTACTGGGCTATTCGGAGATGCAACATGAACCTTGATGAAGCCGGTGTACACCTAAAGCTCCAATTGCAAGAGCTCGAAGAAATTCGAAATGAAGCCTTTGAAAACGCCATGATCTACAAGGAGAAAATGAAGGCTTTTCATGACTCGAGAATTACTCGGAAAACGTTTGTGGTTGGGGAGAAAGTGCTATTATATCACTCTCGGTTGAAGTTATTTCCGGGGAAGCTCCGTTCGAGGTGGGTAGGACCCTTTGTTGTCACTAAGGTGTTCGATCATGGAGCCATCGAAATTGAAAGTCATAAAATCGGAAAAATCTTCAAGGTCAATGGGCATCTTCTCAAGCCTTATCTAGAGCATATTCAAGAAAGCCCCAGTGAAGAAGAACGAGTGGAAGACTCACCACCAAACTGAAAGAGCTTCCGTCGAGCCAATGACGTTAAACAAAGGCGCTTGTCGGGAGACAACCCGGCGGTTACTCGTTTCCTCGTATTTTAAATTCATAGTTTAGTAGTTTTACTATTATTTACATATTTTGAATTGTGTTGGTCAAAATGTGTGTAGGTACCAAACAAGCAAATCAAAGCCAAGACATGGTGTAGAATGGGGGTGAAGAACACCAAAAAGGTGGAAAAATGCAGGGGAGGACAATCTCGGCCGAGACTCCATGTGGGTGAAAAGTGCAAATCTTCCCTGGAAGCATTTCTCGGCCGAGACACATGCATCATCTCAGTCGAGATTCAAACAGGCCAAAAAATGGAAAATTTGCTGGAAGATAATCTCGGCCGAGACACTACATTATCTCGGCCGAGATTCAGAAGGGCCCAAAATGGAGAAATTTCGCTGGAAGAGCATCTCAGCCGAGACACTACAGCATCTCGGCCGAGACGGGTTTGAATGAAAATTGAGCCAAATTTGCTGGAGGATAATCTCGGCCGAGACACACATGCATCTCGGCCGAGAACCACTTGTCCAGAATGGGTGTAAAATTACTGAGACCTCGTCTCGGCCGAGATACTACAGAATCTCGGCCGAGATCCACGGCTGGGCCAAGTTGTCCTGAAAGCGAAGAACGCGTCTCGGCCAAGACACTGAGCCCAAATTCGAATCTCGGCCGAGACGCAGAACAGGTATAAATACCCATTCTCGCAGAATTAGGTCAGTTCTTCCCCAAAACTTGCGATTTTCACACACTCACGCACACACTCTTCCAATAATCACCATTGCACTCTCTTTCCACCTATCAAATTCACACCACACCTCACTTACATCACCACACCCACTCCTCTCTGGAAAATTTTGATTTGGAGCAGACTTGAGGTCGAGTAAAAAAGGGCGCGAACATTCCAAATTCAAAATTTTCTCGATTAAACTCGACTGGTAAGTACGGATATCTCACTCTTTTGTCTCTATTACTGTGTATTATTGAATCCATTGTTGAGATTGGGGGTTAATTTTATGTTTATTTGCATGTTCATTGAAATTGGTTATACATACAACTAGTTGTATTAATTTTTTGCCAATTGATAAGTGTTTATGCATTTAAATGATAGAATTGACATGATAGTTCGTATAATTGCTTGATGATTGAGTGGGTGGATTGTTGAGTATAGTTTTGTGCGTTTTGAAAAAGCTAAATTCATTGTGGCAAATAATCTAACATGTGCTAGGTGTTAAATTGTTGTGCCTAAGTTAGCTAAATTCGACTATATTCTCTAGTTTTTAAGACAATTGTTGATATTATTGTAATGTATAACCTTATTTGAGTGTGATTTGGTTGTCATTGCATGGTTGATACATTTTGCCTTGTTTTTGTTGGATATATAGTCGGATTCAAATGAACTTAGGCATTTCCTACTTGAACTTGAACTCGTTGTTTTGCCACTAGTTTGATGATTGACTTGTTGATGCCACTAGCTTTGATGATTGAATTTTTGATTTTAGGTACCCATGGCACCTCCAAAAAACCCAAAAGGCAATACTCAAGAAGGCACTTCTGGCAGAAGAGTCACACAAAAAATCAGAAGAAGCCAAGCTAAGGGCAAGGAGAAAGCTGTTGAGCCTACTCCGCAGGTTCCTCCGCCGGAAGTTCCACCGACTTCCACTGACAAGTCCACGAAACCCATTGATTTTGATATAGTGCTGGAAACGGAGGATCAAAGAAAACAATTTAACAAATTGATGAAGAGGGGGGTGTCAGCTACCCGCTATGGCGATCCCAAGATCTTGGACGCCATGGGAATCCGGCAAAATGTTCTGGAGCTGTTAGACACAGCAGGTCTAGTTCAGTGCCTCGCACCCCGCCCAACTTTCCTCAAATTTGTGCTCGAGGTTTTAGCACACTCAAAATCGAGGAGGAGGTCATTTCCGGCTCAACTACAATTCACCATTTCAAATTTCAGCTTCTAAACGAAGAGAAGATACTACGCCATGATAGTTTGCAAAGCATTTATGGCTTCAAGAGTCCAGCTGTTTATGATAGCCGTGTGTCGAGAGAGTTCAACGTGCAACAATTCTGGGGGCAAATCACTGCTGCCCCTGGAATAGTTGCACCTCAAGCATATGATCCAAGGAGCTCCAGCCTCACCGCCATTCGAAGCCCCGTCGTGAAGTATCTACATAAGCTGTTGAGCTCCACCATATGTGGACGGAAAGAGATCAGCTCTCCCCGGTTATACGAGATGGAGATTCTTTGGGCCATCGTGGATCGGAAGAAGAGGGACTTCAAACAAGATCTGGTTTCAAGCTTTCAGAAGATAGTAAAAGAACTGAGGACAGAGAGGAAAAGAGAAACAAAGATGCCCGACCCGATCTACTGTGGGGCGTTGATAACCCCTATACTCGAGCATTACAATATCCCCCTTCCGGAGTACACACCTATCACTGCTGATTACTACTTGGATTGGGAGGAGATGGAGAACATGCGTATCGCCATGCTCGGGTACAAAGAAGGAATATCGGGTCCGGCTGTCCCTTACGTTCTCCAAAACGAGGGACCTTACCTCCACCTACCCAACCCCGGACTGACATACATCACAAACTTGGAAAGCAAGCTAAACTTGGAACTGAGCTCCGAGGCACACCTCAATGCCTCCTTGGAGCCAAACCGTGAAGAATTGACCAAGTCCAAGCGAGCTAAAAAGCCACGTCCGGTGGCACGGGTTCGGAGCATGGGGGTTGAAGGGGAAGGCAGTAGCCAGCCAGAGCAACCGTCAAGGAAGAGATCATCCAAGGCCGTTCTATCTCAATCCGAGTTCCAGGAACGGCAAGAGGGCATCCATTGGAGCTGAGCTGAGAGGGATCAAGGAGACTATCCACAAAAATCAGGCAAAACTCCTCGATCTCTTCAAGTCCATCAAGGGATGTTTCACCGGCTCGAACCCCCGACCTTCCCGCTCTCTGTGTGTAGAGTACCGAGAAGTCTTACCTTTTTGTCCCAAACTTAGTTGAAAAACTAAGTTTGGGGGAAAACAAAGAGATAAGACCATTTCGGCCGCTTGAAACCCCCTACCCCTCGTTTTTCTTCTTTCACTATCTTTACTATTGGCCTGTGAGCCACTTGGCATGACTTGTTTGATGGATTTCATGTGATGGCCTGTGTGCCAATACTGATTTGTATATTGATTGCCTTTTTGATATGTGTCTATTTTGATTGTTGGTAATATTGCCGGCCTGTGAGCCAATTGTCATTTTCTATTAGTCTTGGTAGGTGATATTATTCATATACATTTGGATTTTTCGGGTTTTTGGATAATCATTGGGTGCCTTTAAGTCAAATTGTTTGTTTGTTTTGATAAGTACACACACTTTTTTCTTTATTTTTATAGAAGTAGGATTATTAATGAATTAGTTCATTTAGTTAATGATTGCGAATAATGGTGCAATAAAATGGTTAAGTTCGGCGAGCCACCAACTTGTACTCCTCTTTTTCCACAAACTGAGTTTGCAACTAAATTTGGGAAGGGGGTGGGATTCGTACAAATTGGCAGCTCGAGAAAGCAATTGGATGAGTTTAGGATGGAAAAATGTGGCATTGATTAATGATGAAAAATTTTGACAAATATTTTTGAAAGAAGCACATGGTAGAGCCTTTGATCAAAAATTTTGAAGCAAAATCGAACTTACACTCAAAACCTTTGATAAAAAATTTTGCCTTGTGAGTTTTTGAGCCTTAAAAGATACTCCCACAATTGGAGTAAATTAAACTTTCTTTTGGTGTGAAATTCATTGAATGCATTTAGTTGTCTCTAGAACTTGCCTCAATTCTCTATTTTGAATGATTCGGTGTGTGACTTAGAAAATGATCTTAGGCAATTCTTGAAATTTTTTAGCCTTTTTGTAAACTTGAAAATGTCACACCTTTTCACCAAAAATTTGAAAATTGCCCCTAGTTACCCCCTTGAGCTTTGAACCTCTTGTTCGATAGCCCAACTCTACAAGCCAAGTACCTTTCGACTTAGCCTTTGACCTTAATTGGACTATTTGAGTATGAGGGAGGCGGTTGGAAGGTTGTCGGGTAATTTGGGATTGAAAGGGGTAGTCTATGGGGAATATTGAAGGGTGAAAGGAAATGAAACAATAGGAAAAGAATCGAGAATACTAGTCCTCTCCAATTTTTGTTTACAATAAAAGAACAAAACAAATAAAAAAGGTCGAAAAATCATAAAAACAAAAGAAAAAGTTAGTTGTATATACTCAATTGTTGCTTTTGATTTGGAGAGGCTAGTAATACAAATGCCTTTTGATAGATGTTCTCAAAGTGGTAGAAATTCAAAAGAAAATACACTCCAAGGGAGAATTGAGAAAGCAATTAGGTTGTGGACTTTGTGGTAAGGGGAAGATACCAATTTTTGGGATTTATTTACTAAGGAAGTAAAGAGTGAGGTAGAGTGATTGTTGTTTGAGGGGTGGATGAGATTAGCTTACTCATTTAGTCCATTTTATAGTCACTTATACCAGAAATTTTCCCACCTTACCCCAAGCCAACATTACAACCTATTAAAGACCTTTTTGATTTTTTGTCACACATGTCGGTATACATCGAAGTTTAGATGATTGGCAAGCCTATGGTAGGCATTTTATGCATTTCAATGTGAGCGTATACACTTCCCTTTTGATACACTTGAGAGTCGAGAGTTACACTCACCATGTGAGGATCTTAAGTTGAGAGTGTTTTGCCTCGAGAGTAGTGGATCTAGTCTATCACACATGCTCACTTTTATCATAACCTCTTACTGTTTTTCATGAGAATTCTGAAATCAAATGCCACTAAACTTTGCCCTAAACACGTGTCCTTTTGTCTTTCTCTTTGTTGTTCGGGACGAACAAGTTTTAAGTTTGGGGAGATTTGGTACACGTGTTCCGTACATGCACTTTAGGGCACTTTTAGTGTCATTTTAGTGTCAATAATATGCATAATTATGTGTATTTAGTGCTTTTATATTCTAATGGGCAAAATAATGCGTTTGTGCTATTTTTGTATTAAGACAGGTGAAAAAAGGGTCAAAAACGAACATCAAACGACCGCGGAGTCGAGGGATTGATCGAGGCAACAAAAGGAAGGGCCAACTGAAGATCTCGGCCGAGACAGGATGCAAATCTCGGCCGAGATGAGTCTTCAGAGGATCTCATGAAGAATTGCAAGATTGAAGATCTCGGTCGAGATGCAATCCAGTCTCGGCCGAGATGAGTCTCCAGGGGATTTCATGAAGAATTGCAAGATTGAAGATCTCGGCCGAGATGCAATTCAATCTCGGCCGAGATGAGTCAAATCCTAAAAAGCCCTAAATTCCTCTTTTTCACGTCTCGGCCGAGATGCAACCCAATCTCGGCCGAGATCAGCCTTCGACCCAAAATTCTTGAAAACCCTTTTTCACGTCTCGGCCGAGACACACTTTCGTCTCGGCCGAGATTCACTACCCTGTTTCGAAATTCCGAATACGTTTTTGCCTACTTTTGACTAGCACCCTCTCTTCTTATATATATATCATCCTATTCAGCCACCAAGGAAGGAGATTGGACTAGAGATTGAAGGATCATCTTCTCCAATTGACATCTTTGGATTCATCCATATCAGTATCATGTTTCTTTATTTTTCCATTTATTTTCTGATTGTATTAGTTAATATGGGTGGCTAGCACCCTTAGTTCATCCTTGATCGTTGTGGAACCTTGAGTCGAGACATTGATGTGATTATTACGGTTAATGTTACCGAGATTATTGTGTATTTAAGTGTTTTGTGTTATTTGCTCTTATTGACTCACATTTATGAATTGATTATTGGATTGATCACCCTTTAAGGGATTTGTGAATGTGTTGCTAGAATAGGAGATTACTATCCGTAATTGTAGGATTCCGATTCCCGTGTAGCAAACAATAGTTATTTATTGGGGATAACACAAAGTTCAACCACTAAAACCGAGCTTTCGAGTTTTATGTTGAATTTATCTCGTTGTCCTAGTGTTTAATGCATTTGGTGATTGAATCTAAGAGAGCTTGTTCGAGGATTCGGTTAAACTGAATAGGGTTAGTCGAAGAGTTTATTTTGATTAACTAAGATTAAGGGACAACTAGGCTATTAGAGCTTGTTAATAGTCTTGAGATAAGGGCTTGAATCACAATTTAATCGGGCATTAACAATAGTTGCATCAATTGTCTAAGACCAATGGGAAGCATGATCAAGGGTGACTTGTTTTACTATTTGAAAACTAAAACCGAAAAAGATCTCTTCTATTGTCTTTGATTATTTGTTTCTTTTAATTGTGTTTAGTTGCTTTTAATTATCACTAGTAGATTGTTAGTTCCTTATCAATCCCCCATCTTTATTGCTTTCTTAAATATTTATTTCTTGAATACTTAATCATAAACTGCTTGACATCATAATCAAAACTGTTCGGCCGTTCCCTGTGGGATCGACCCTTATTTACCATTCTACTTAGTAGGATAGTTAGTAAGATTTAAGTGTATTCTTCATAAACATTTAATTTGGTAGTAAGAAACGACGCTACCAGTTTCTGTTGTATTTTTTTACAAATATAGATATGTTTTTATTAGAATCAACATTGCCATCATTGATATACATATTCGAAACAAACATCTACGCACATTCATTGATTGATTGTATACAAAATTCGCATGGATACATTGTAAATCAATAAACGAATCAAACTATGCATATGATTTTATTCACTAACAAATAAGTTCAAACTAAGGGTATAAATGTATACCTCGATATCATGAAAACGCACTCAAAACTCTGAATTGAGCAGGATTTTTGTACGTAGGTATTGTGTTAGACCTGAGTAATCTCAACTTCAGTGCCCAGTCATGGATCTTAGCGTGAACTTCACTTATTTTAGCAAAAACTGGAGGCGTTTTTTAAATTTCAGATTGTTGTACTGTGAAACGGGACTGTGGTGAATGAACTTTTAAGTAATAGCAATGCATTTATATAGTTGTAAATTAGGGTTTTCAATTAGAATTTGTTTCCTAATTTTATGCAATATATATATATATATATATATATATATATATATATATATATATATATATATATTGCAGATAATTTAGTTTCCTAAATCCCTTATTTTACCTAATTTTGTTTCAAGATTGTAACATAAAAACATAATTTCAGATTTCTATTAGAGATGATTTATTTTCTGTTTCTTAAACAAATCTTCATACAACAAAAAGTGCTCAAAATATGGAATGAAAAGATTCACAGCCATTCAATTGAAAACAGTATTATCTCATGAAATAATTACTATTATAATTTATCTAATTAGTTGCTAAAAAAATGGTAGGCGGTGGGGGCCCACAAATCTGTATTAAAATTAAATAAAAAATCAATTTCGGAAAAAAGAATTACCAATATTAGTAACTGCAAATGGGCGGGAAAAAACACTTCTTTCTAATTCGAGCAAAAAGTCATTTTGTTTTTAGATATATATAGATATTAAATATTTGTTAATTATATTAGTTAAATATGTGTTTTGTACCTTTAGATACTTTTATTCTTGATCTTTTATATAATTATAAAGTTTATATAAATGGATATTATATTATCTAAATGTCTGAACTGTACTTGAATAAGTTGTTTGTCAAAATTCATGTTCTACATGCGACATTAAAAAATTATATAAAATTATTTATATTATATTTTTTAAAAATATTTACTACGATAAATTATATGATGTTAGGAGACTATGGTTAAAATTTTAAGGCATTTCATTGAGTTAATGATGTTTAATGAATTTTACAACAAAAACTGATTTTTGTTATAAAGTTGTCGCATCTGACCCTAGAAAATGATTTTTATAAAATTATTCCCTTGGATTTTTGGAAACATGTTATACTATGTTATATTATATGAAGTTAAAGTTTATATTTAAAATTTGAGAGATTTTTATGAAATATATTATTTCTAGTGATTTTCACAAGATAGGCTAGTTATAAGGCTTAGAAATAGGCAAATTTCAACTCTGGTAACAGATTTTTATAAAAACATATAACTGAAGTTCTAACAAACTATTTTGGTATGTTAAATTATAACATATAATGTATAGATATGTAAATAGTCATAATTTTAAAATGATTATATAAACTACGTGGCCTTTATACTATTGAGTTTGTACTTTGATTTGTATGTTCGCCTTTGGGCTTATGATTACTCCCAAGTAATAAGATAGGCTTTTGAGTCGTAAGATTGACTTCCTAAGTTGAATTCTTTCGAGTCCTATGATTGCCTCTTATGTGATATTAACAATATGGCTTTAAGTCATAAGATGGGTTCCTAGTCAAAGGCTTTTGAGTTGTACGATGACTCTTAAGTCAAGCAATATGACTTTTGAGTCATAAGATTGACTTCTAAGTCAAAGGTTTTTGAGTCGTAAGATTGGCTCCTAAAGTCAAGGATGCAATTATTATGGTGCATCTTCATTTAGTACAACTGCTTACAGAGTTTCTGAGTTCGCATAACTTATGATGTTGTGCTTAAACATTTTCAGGTCCATGGATGGCAGGGGATTTAGCTAGCTCGGGAAAGTTCCCAATAAGAAGGATAAAGAGTAAAGTAAATGCATTTAAAGTTAAGTATCAAATTAGAAGACTTTAATTTATATTGAATGAATCAAAGTTGCAAGAGTTTTTAGAAAGTAGTTTTAAAGATAAATATCAAAGTAGAATAAGCGTTCAAGTTATATACGTTTCGCTAAATTTATAAGTATTTTATCTTTTAAATATTTTAAAATTTGAATTTTCTAGTACTAATGATTTTGGAAAAGTATATTAGAATTTTCACTCAAGGATATGGGTTTTATGAGTTAGTTTTACGTAAAGATTAGATTAGTTAAAGAGAAATTTTCTAATTTGTATTAAAAGTCTTCCACTAATAAATTTTTCGAAAATAGAAGCATATTTTAGTGGCAAGAAGCAACTCTTCACTTGCTTGCAGGATTGGGGTGTAACACTCAATCTCGTTATTAATAGCATCCTTCTAGAACGGAGTATTTGGACTAGACAGAGCTTCGTTAATCGACTTCGGTTCATCCTCCAACACGTATGTTGTTAGTGAAAATAACTCTTGAACACACAACACCAAAGAACTTGAGAAACGTATGAGGAAACTATTTCTGTTCGGCCAGAGTTGTGGCCGAATGAAGCTCACGCAGAACAGGAATAAAAAATGAATCAAACACAGTTTTAACGTGGTTCGTTCAAGATTAACTACATCCACGGAGGCAAGGCACACCTCAATCCACTAAGAACTTCAATCAATTACAGAGAATTAGCTCAAGAAATGAAATGCCCAATTTTGGATACAAATTAGGGCACAAACACTCAATCTCTAAATACTCTCTCTAATCTAAAGTACAAGGGAATTATGCTACGTAGTGATCTTCTCCTCAATGAGAGCTTTACAATGATATATGGATTGAAGCTCGAATGCAACTGAACAGGAAGTTATAACTGCAAGAAGTTACGCTGAGCTACCGGACAAATGTGACGGTTTTCTTCGTCACTAACTGCAACTGCTTCGTCACAAACGACGGTTATCCCAAACTAACTCGAACCCGGTTTGTTCTGACCAGTTTGTCTTCTTGATGCTAAAACCCGGTTTAAACCGCCGGTTCTCCACTCCCTGACTCCGGTTCCACATTCCCAACACACCATATTACAAAGTATAAACTCACTTGATGAAATTGAACATCACCTCACAAATCTCCACCTCAATGAATCATGTGTGCCTCTTCCTGCCTCACCACTACCTTGTCTGTTAATGCTCTTCATGACATTGCTCAAGCTGCAATAGGCTCGAGCAATGCTCCACTTTGTTCCCAGGTACACCCTTGGTAAGAAAATCAGCAGGGTTATGCAATGTGTGTACCTTCTTCACTTCCACAGAACCAGAATCAATGATATCCCTAGCAAAATGCAACCTAACATCAATGTGTTTTGACCTTTCATGAAATGCTTGATGTTTCACAAGGTGTAGAGCACTCTGATTATCACAGTAAATTGCTACACATTTTTGCTTGATGTCCAAATCTCTCAAAATCCCTTTAAGCCAGATTGCTTCTTTGATAGCTTCAGTAAGAGAGATATATTCTGCTTCTGTTGTTGAAAGTGCTACAACTGATTGTTGTACACTTCTCCAGCTGATGGCTGTTCCAAATAAGGTGAACACAAATCCAGAAATAGATTTCCTAGTGTCTATGTTTGCTGCAAAATCAGAATCAGCAAACCCCTCCAATGCAACAGTGCTTCCATTCACTTTCTTCTCAAACTTCAGTGACAAGTTCACTGAACCCTTCAAATACCTCATCACATGCTTCAAAGCTTCCCAATGTTCAACACCTGGGTTTGACATGAACCTGCTTACTAAAGAAACAGCATAGGCCAAGTCAGGCCTACTACAAATCATTCCATACATGAGACTTCCAACTCCACTTGCATAAGGAATATTGCTCATATGTATGACCTCCTCTTCAGTCTTTGGGCATTGTTCTTTGGTGAGTTTCTTCTGTAGATTAACTGGAGTGGAGAGAGGTTTGGATTCATGCATGTGGAACCTCTCCAAAACCTTCTGTAGATATTGCCTTTGAGATAACCAAAGAACTCCAGCTTCTCTGTTCCTCAGAATATCCATTCCCAAAATCTTCTTGGCATCTCCCAGATCTTTCATGTCAAATTCAGTGTTAAGTCTGTCCTTCAACCATTGTACACTCTTCTTGTTCTTGCTGGCAATCAGCATATCATCCACATACAAAAGCAGGAAGACTTTATCTTGCTTTGAACACTTGTTCAAGTAAACACAACTATCATAAAGACTTCTTACAAAGCCAACACTGATCATGAAGTCATTGAACCTCTTATTCCACTGTCTTGGACTTTGTTTGAGTCCATACAGTGACTTCTTCAGCAAACAAACTGTGTCTTCTTGTTCAGGAACAACAAAGCCTTCTGGCTATTTCATATATATTTTCTCAATGAGTTCTCCATGTAAGAATGTTGTCTTTACATCTAGTTGTTGTAGTTCCATGTCCTCTTGAGTAACCTTTGATAAAAGCAACCTGATTGAGCAGTGCTTTACTACTGGAGAGAAAACTTCATTAAAATCAATCCCTTCCCTTTGTGTAAAGCCCCTAGCCACCAATCTTGCTTTAAACCTCACTTGTTTGGATCCTGCAGTCTCTAACTTCTTCTTGTATATCCATTTAGAACTCACAAGTTTCTGACCTTTTGGTTTATCCACCAATGTCCAGGTCTCATTCTTTTCCAGGGATTCCATCTCTTCAATCATTGCCTGAATCCAGTGTTCACCTTCTTCACAATCTAGTGCTTCTTTAAAACTACTAGGCTCTTGTGATTCCAGGTCTTCAGCAACACTCAAGGCATAGTAAACACTCCCTGCTTGACCATAGATGTCAGGTCTATTGATTGTTCTTCTAGGTCTGTCCCTTCCAATGCTATATTCTCTCACATTTTGTGAAGGTCCAGCTTGTTCTTCTTCTTCAGATGATGAATCACTTTTCTCTTGTTGTTGTTGAGATGTGTGATCATCTTCAGCAGGATGCTCCACCTGAATTGATATCTCTTCATTCTCCTTAGCACCATCAAGTTCTTCCTTAGAGCCTGTTGAAGTATAAGCCATCACATTCTCATTAAACTTTACATCTCTACTTGTGATTATCTTCTGTTTTCCCTTCTCTAGACACCACAATCTGTAGCCCTTTATTCCATCTGGATATCCAAGAAATACACATCTTAGAGCTCTTGCATCTAACTTGTCTTGCTTGACATGGACAAAAGCAAGACAACCAAACACCCTTAAACCTTCATAACTTGGTTTCTGTCCACTCCACACCTCTTCAGGTGTTTTGAACCCAATCACTGATGAGGGTGACCTGTTAATGAGATAACATGCTGTAGCAATGGTTTCACCCCAAAATACCTTTGGCAACCCAGCATCCAACAGCATACACCTTACTCTTTCAAGAAGAGTCCTATTAAGCCTCTCAGCAACCCCATTCTGTTGAGGATTCATTGGGACAGTCCTATGTCTCTCGATTCCTCTTTCTTCACAGAAGTTTGTGAACTCAGTAGAGAGGTATTCCAATCCATTATCAGTCCTAAGGTGCTTCAGCTTCTTCCCTTTGACATTTTCCAGTTGAATCAACCATGTTTTGAACTTATGAAAAGCATCACTCTTATTCTTCATCAACATGATCCACACCTTTCTACTGTAATCATCAATCAAAGACATGAAATACCTTGCTCCACCATGAGTTTATGTCCTTGCAGGACCCCATATGTCAGAGTGGACATAATCTAATGGCTCTTGAGTTGTGTGAACACCCTTTCCATAGGGCAGCTTCTTGGACTTGCCCAAAGCACACTGATCACAAAACTCCAGGTTTTGATTTCCCATGTTTCCAATTACACCACTTCTTGACAGTTCCTTCAACCCTTTCTCTCCTATGTGTCCAAGCCTCTTGTGCCATTTAACATGCTCAGAACTGCTCAAGACCATATCAACATTCCCAACAACAGGTGAACCAATCAAGATAAACAACCCATTATGCTGTCTACCTTTAATCACCATTTTTCCATGTTTAGTGATATGCAAGAAACCATCCACTGAGCTAAACTGACAACCACTAGTTACCAAAGAACCAAGAGATAGAAGATTTCTTTTAAGGCCAGGAACATATCTTACATTAGAGATGATTCTGACCACACCATCAAACATCCTTATGCTCACTGATCCAATTCCTTTGACCTTGCATGATTGGTCATTGCCCAGGAGAACATTTCCATCATCTTCTCTCTTCAGTTCATCAAACCATGACTGGTGTGGACACATATGAAAGGAGCAGCCTGTGTCCAAGACCCATTCCTTCACCATTCTTGATTCAGTAACATTTAATACCTCTGGAGGATCTTCTTGAAGGTCAATGGCAGCAGCTTCTGCCCCTTGGTTTCCTCCTTTCTTGTTTCTTTTAGGGCAATCCTTCTTCAAGTGACCAGGCTGCTTGCACTTGAAGCATTTCCTTTTCTCAACCCATTCATTCCCCTTCTTTGGATTAGAGTCTCCTGCCTTGGGGTCCTTAGAATTCTGTCCCTTCTTCCCTTGCCAAGGTTTCTTGAATTTAACATTCAAACCTTCTCCAGATTGCACCATGCCTTTATCATCTTGAGTCTGGAAGCATTTAGACCTCAGAGCCTTCACTATCCCATCATAAGATAGCTGCTCATCTCTCCCATACATCAAGGCATCCTTAAAGCTTTCCATGGATTTTGGAAGAATGTTTAACACCATCAATGCTTTATCATCCTCCTCCATTTTCACATCCAGGTCTTCCAATTCCTCAACCATCTTAATAAACTCATCAAGTTGGTCAGAAATTACCTTATCTTCAGTGATCTTGAAGGCCACCATCTTCTGCTTTAAGAACAGCTTGTTGGAAACTGACTTAGATTGATACAGCTCCTCCAACCTCTTCCATGCTTCTAAGGAACTCTTGCATCTTGAGACCTCTCTTAGCGGTTTATCACCTAAACACAGAAAGATAAGACTGAGGGCTTTCTTATCCACTGATACGAACTTGGGTTTCTCACTTTCTTCCCAAGAATCAAGAGGTATCAAAGCAAGATCAAGGCCATTGTGAACCAAAACTGCATTCATCTTGATCTTCCACAGTGTGAAATCATTTCTCCCTGTAAACTTCTCAAAGTCCATCTTCATACCAGCCATTCCTTCCCTTCTTCAAGCTGTGAGAGTTGTTTCCCATAGACGGCGCCACTTGTTAGTGAAAATAACTCTTGAACACACAACACCAAAGAACTTGAGAAACGTATGAAGAAACTATTTCTGTTCGGCCAGAGTTGTGGCCGAATGAAGCTCATGCAGAACAGGAATCAAAAATGAATCAAACACAGTTTTAACGTGGTTCGTTCAAGATAAACTACATCCACGGAGGCAAGGCACACCTCAATCCACTAAGAACTTCAATCAATTACAGAGAATTAGCTCAAGAAATGAAATGCCCAATTCTGGATACAAATTAGGGCACAAACACTCAATCTCTAAATACTCTCTCTAATCTAAAGTACAAGGGAATTATGCTACGTAGTGATCTTCTCCTCAATGAGAGCTTTACAATGATATATGGATTGAAGCTCGAATGCAACTGAACAGGAAGTTATAACTGCAAGAAGTTACGCTGAGCTACTGGACAAATGTGACGGTTTTCTTCGTCACTAACTGCAACTGCTTCGTCACAAACGACGGTTATCCCAAACTAACTCGAACCCGGTTTGTTCTGACCAGTTTGTCTTCTTGATGATAAAACCCGGTTTAAACCGCCGGTTCTCCACTCCCTGACTCCGGTTCCACTAGGGGCGGCAATTTCCGACACGACACGAACAACCCGACACGACCGAACCCGAATTTTGAGGGTTAGGGTCGACACGAACCCGAGTCGGGTCAGAAATGGGTCGAACCCTACTGACACGAAAAAAATATAGGTCGGGTCGGGTCAACCTGCGGGTCAACCCGCAACCCGTTTTTTTTTTAAAAAAAAAAAAAAAAGAAAAGAAAACTTAAAAGTTAAAACTAAAGTCACAGATAACAGATTCACTCCTCCGCCGTCGTCTCTCTCTCACTGTGTCACAACACAAACCCTTTTTTCAGATTTACAGACACAATTCACAAACCCTTTCTCCATCTTCATATTCGTCGATCTGCGACTGCGGCTGCATCTCCTCCGCGACTTCGCCGCCACAACTCCGTCCTCCGCAACTTCGCATTTTTCTTCCAATGAGTTTTCCGAGTTTTTTCTCACATTTTTATGCAATTTTTTTACAACTTTGACATTATGAACTGCAAATACATGATCCTTTACTGTAGATACCATGGTCCATGAGCCAAAGAAAAACACATATTTACAAAAAAAAAAAAAGTGAGTATTCATGTCCTCCTGCTTTACTTTTGTTGTGAAGAAGGGAGATGAGGAATGATGGAGTGTGTTTTTCCCTTGTTCTCCTATTGAAAAATGTGGGAAACCCAGTTTGCTAATAACGACGCCATTGGAGTAGATTTTGATGCTTTAGAGTGAGATGGTTGAGCCACTGTTGTTGTGTGGTGGCTCAGTATCATCATCGCTGCTGTCGGTGCCATCGTTCAGACGATCAATGAAAGCCTAGCGTCTATGTAAAAATTAGTCGGGATTTCTGCAACAGATGTGTGTGTAAGTATGTGAGTTGAAGGGAGTATGAATAGAGCATATAGAAGCTGGGTTGAAAGCTCAAACTGTGGGCGTTGTTACTGGTTTTAGATTTGTTGGTAACAAACTATGAATGATGAATCTGTCATTGTATCATAAGAATAGTTTAAGAAATTTGTCAGCTTTACATCTGGGCAATACGTGGTGACTTAATGTTTGGATTACATCCATACAATCAATGAAGGGAATAAGATTCATTTCACCATTTCTCTTCGTTTTCTACTTTGTTATAGCAGCTCCCCTTTAGATTTACTAATTTCGTGAATTTGACAAATTATATTAAGTTGATTTGATTATGCTAGAAAGATTTTATCATAACCTTTTTTCCTCTGTTTTCTTTTTCTTTATTGAAGTTAGATATGGATGCAAGTGCCTCAAATCCACTTGATGTTGATGAAAATAATGATAGCATGGAGGAGATGGAACTCGACGATTCACAATCTTCCCAGATTAATGATGGAGCAGGGAACCCGGACCAAGCACCTCGGACCTCGAAGAAGCGAACTTCTATGGTTTGGAAGTATTTTGAAATACTTAAAAGGAAAGATCCAAATGAGCCGTTGAAATGTGCATGCAAAAAATGTGGAAAAACGTACAATGCTTCTGGTCGATGTGGCACAGGTAACTTAAAAAGGCACATTCCAGTCTGTCCTAAAATCATAAATAAGGACATAGGGCAGATGATTCTTGGTAATCAAAAAGGTATGGTGGCTAGAAATCCAAACTTCTCTTATGATAAATTTAGGGAATTGCTAGTTCAAGCAGTTATTCGACATGATTTGCCATTTTCTTTCGTGGAATATGAAGGTATTAGAGAAGTTTTAAGCTACTTGGAACCACAAGTTGGACATATCTCTAGGAACACATGTAGGGCAGACATAAAAAAGATGCACAATTGTGGAATTGAAAGACTTAGTAATGAATTGAGAGAGTGTCCTAGTCGCATATGTCTAACTTCCGATGCATGGAGTTCTATTGTGACTGATGGTTATGTGAGTCTGACTGCACATTACATTGATCGAAATTGGGTGTTACATAAGAAAATTTTAGCCTTTTCTTATATGCCACCTCCTCACAATGGGGTTTGTTTTGCTGAAAAAAATTTCAGTTTGGCTAGTTCTTGGGGTATTGAAAAGAAGTTATTTGCTATCACATTGGATAATGCTTCTGTGAATGATGCTTGTGTTCAGATTCTTAAAAATCAACTTAAGTTAACAAATTCATTGGTGCATGAGGGAGTTTTGTTTCATGTTAGGTGTTGTGCACACATTTTGAATTTGATAGTGCAAGATGGGTTGAAGGAGATTGATTGTGCTATTGCTAAAGTAAGAGAATGTGTCAAATATATCAAGGGTTCTCAAGTTAGAAAGCAAAGGTTCACCAAGTGTGTAGAGCAAACATCTCTTGATAGTAAGAAAGCATTGGTTCAAGATGTTCCCACTAGGTGGAATTCAACATATAAGATGCTTTCTAGTGCTCTTTATTATCGCTTCGCTTTTTGTCACTTGCAATTGAGTGATTCAAACTTTCAAAGTTGTCCATCAGTTGAAGAGTGGGAAAAGGTTCAAAAGATTTGTGACTTTCTTGAGATTTTCTACACAGCAACTAATGCCTTCTCAGGGTCAAAGTATCCAACATCAAACTTGTATTTTCCTCAAGTGTTTTTGATTCAGCTTAAGTTAGTTAATGAATGCAAGAGTCAAGATGGTTTTATGAAGAAAATGGCTGAACAAATGTTTGTGAAATTCAATAAATATTGGTGTGATTTCAATCTGTTGTTGGCTATTGCGGTGGTATTTGATCCTCGATATAAGTTTAAGTTTCTTGAGTTCAGCTATAATAAGCTATATGGGGCTGGTTCTAAAGAATTGAAAAAAATCAGAGATACACTTTTTGCTCTCTTTGCTGAATATATGACATTTTCCCAAGCATCTAGTTCATCCCCTTCATCTTCTAGAGGTACTAACAATATGCAGACTTTTGGAGAAGTGCAACAACTGACAGATCCTCTTCAGGTATAAACACAATGCTCTTTGTTTGACTGAAATATTATTTTCACGTTATAATATGTTACTTATTATTTCTCTTTGTTGATTGATAGGAGTTTGACAATTTTGATAGTTTTGAGTTTGATGTTAGTAGAGACAAGAGCCAGCTGGAAATTTATTTAGATGAGCCAAGAACAAATAGGGCCATAACTCTTGATGTGCTTGTTTATTGGAAAGATCATGAATATCGTTATCCGGATTTGAGTAGACTTGCTAGGGATATTCTTTGTGTTCCCGTATCAACTGTTGCTTCGGAGTCCGCTTTTAGCCTTGGTGGTAGGATTCTTGATCAATATCGTAGTTCATTGTCACCCGAGATTGTTGAAGCATTGATTTGCACTAGGGATTGACTATTTGGAGAGAAAGGTATTTTACTAAATTGTTACTAATATTTGCCTAACTTGTTCACAACCTATTGATTAAAATTATAACTTTTTACTATTTTTTGTAGAAACCTCAACATCCATCATCAATGAAGTGATTCAAGACATTATGCATTTGGATGTCAATGACACAAGAGAAACTAGAGAAGGAAGTGCAGTAGATTCCAATTCAAATGTGGTAAGTTTTTACTAATATTTTTTATTTATATTTATTGATAATAAAATGTTTCTTGGATAAATTACAATTTGGTGAGTTTTGATTGATTTATATTACAAATTGTTTAATTGATTTTTTTTTTTTTTTTTTCTGCAGGTATCAACAGACTCATGAAGATTATGATGGATTGTGTTATTTTTTTAGCAACTTTGTGCAATTTTAGTTGGCCTTGGATTGACAGTTGACAAGAGTAGAGTAGATAGTGTGTGAACTATTTTCTCCTTTGCAGTTGTCAGAATTAAATTCTATTTTGGAGGTTGGTTTTTTGTGATGAAAATAGACGCAGATTTGAAACCTAAGATGCTGCTGAATATGGAGTTTTAACAAATTCGGGTTTAAAAACGGGTTGGCGGGTTGACCCGCAACCCGAACAGGTCGGGTTCGGGTTGCAGCTCTCGACCTGTTTTCATATTCGGGTCGGGTTCGAGTTAGCTATTTTTTTGTAATAATCAGGTCTCAACCCGACCCGCGAACCCGCAACCCGACCTGTTTGCCACCCCTAGGTTCCACATTCCCAACACACCATATTACAAAGTATAAACTCACTTGATGAAATTGAACATCACCTCACATATGTCATAAAGTCAGGACCGGATGTCTTAGTAATTCTAGTTCTCTTTTTACGTCTCGATTATTCACTCTCTCGAGTAGAACTAATGGCAATATCATGGGTCCTCTTCTTCGAACCTACCTCTACCATCTCTTTACAAGGATAGACATCTTCAAAGAAGATAACATTCCTTAACTCAATCATCATGTCTTCATTCATATCGGGTACCTCTGATTTGTGAATTAGAAACTGATAGAGACTACGATTGAGTGCATATCCAATAAACACGCAATTGACCGCTTTCGGGTCGTTTCTAACTTGTTTTGGACTAGGTACTTGAACCTTTGCCAAACACCTCCACACTTATGACGGTTTCCACCCCTTCCACAACTCATAAGGAGTTACATCCTTACCCTTTAATGGAATTTTATTAAGTATAGCTTCCCTCCTCAAGTTTTGTTGTAAAACTTAACAATATAGAAACCATGCTACATGGCTCAGGTCAAATTAACATAACTTCGCCTATAAGGCTCATGAGACTTTCTTCTAAGTCTTGAATATAAACTATTCATAGTGTATACCACATTGCACTCTTCAAGCTATCTTTCAAGCTCAATTGTTGTTCACATGTTCAAACATTAAACACAATAACCAAACTTTCTTTCAAGTTTAACAATTCGGCCATCTTTCTAGCCAACACTATTGTTGAAACACTTGTTCCAATACTCAAAATGTTTGAAGTACGACCGTCAACCTGTCACCAATACTATTTGGTTTCAACATGTTCATGTTCACAAATACAACCAATTAGACTTGATTATATTGGGTACCATAGAAACCTTGTTTAAACATGTTTTTATCCCACTATTTTCAGGCATGACCGAGGAAAGGTCATCTAAAACCCCCACAATTGTAATGTGTTATAACAAGTAGAAAACCTCAACACACATAACAAGTGGTGCTAGTGTACCACAAACTATTCTTTTGGGTTATTCAACATATTAGCTTCAAACACCACAACCAACAAATAAGCATTAGTCAGATCCATATTCAAGCACATTGATACTAGATTGTTGCTTTCCCTTCTTTTCTTGGGTTGGCAACAATCCTTAGCCAAATGGCCAGGTTTGCCACAGTTGTAGCAATCCCCTTAGAACTTCGTTGGTTTCTTGCCCTTGTCATTGGGCCTCTTCCTCTTATTAGAGGTACCATGTTCCATCAAGTTAGATTTGGCCTCCATTGAAGCACAAGCCGGCTTGGAGTCATTCCTTCTATTGTCCTCCTCAATTTTCTGAGGTTAACAATAAAATCCTCCAAAATCATCTCCCTACTCTTGTGTTTGAGATAACTCTTGAAGTCCTTCCAACTAGGAGGTAGCTTCTCTATCACATCACTAACTTGGAACGCATCCAGTAAGAACATGCCCTCAGTTGTGATATCGTGTAGGATCAACTGGAACTCTTGAACTTGTTCTATCACTGTTTGGAATCCACCATGTAAAAGTCCCAAAACCTACTGACCACAAATTTCTTTGTACCGGCTTCCTCATGTTTGTATTTCTTCTCCAAAGTGTCCCACAACTCCTTAGAGGTCTTTCATCACACTATACACACTGTATAGGGCATCACTAAGCCCATTTAGGACATAGTTATGGCACAAGAAATCTCCTTACAACGTTTATTTCGTTTTCCAAAAAAAATGGCGGATCCTCCTTGAGGAAACGTGCTAGGCTCTACGTCGTGAGGTAAAACAACATATTTTGTTGCTGCCTCTTGAAGTCAATGCCCACAAACTTCTCAGGCTTCTTGCCTTGGACAGGTGCAACCAATTGGAGCTTTAGAGGATAGCTCGCCATAATGAGGGTGTGTGCGTGAACTATATTCGTTTTGCAATTGTGGATTTATAGGTACACCCAATAATGGTTGCAAAGTTACAAAAATAAAAAAGAAATAATAATAGTATCAAACTATGACACCTTACAAAGCTCAAAAGCTACTTCTAGAAATCGACATCTAAACGACACTAAAGATGTTGGAAATCTTGTAAGAAACGATTGAAGAACACCAACTAGATTCTAGTATCTTTTGAGGTGTTGCAACACTTCTGGAAAGACTTGAACTGTAGTTCAAATCTGGATAAGGTGTTACAACCCTTTCTGCAATACTAGAAACTGAACAGATTCTAGACAGTGTTCCAACACCTTCTGCAATACTTAAAACGGTATAATGATGATAATGGTAAATTTGAGTCGAGGTTAGACCTCTATCTGCAAAATGAATATGTCCCAACTAGTGCCCATCATTTGACTTAACGTTTCAAAGATAAAACGACTTTCGTCTTCTGGATAGTAGCACCACAAATCCAGAAGCTCCTGCAAACTAGAAATATTGTAAGAGCAGAGCAATGTATATGCTAAACTTATTTTGGATGCAAGAGTTTCGAAGAGATGCTATGAGATGCAACTTTGAAATGATTTGTGTGATTTTTTTCATTTATCTCTTGCAAGAAAACATGACCTGCTTGTATATTCATCCTTCATTCAAATTAGGAATTGATTACACCCTTAAAGGGTTATTAAGACAATCAAAACCAGGTTGTAACGCAACTGTTACACCTTTTAACTTCTGGTGTTACAACAAGTTTGTTACAGCACCATAAATCAGGATTTACAACGCCGTAATTTTGGTGTTACATAACCTCCTACATCACCTTAAATGCAATAAGGATACCACCATAATACCTCTTTAATATGGGAATTAGCACCATAATGAGTCTTTACTATGTAGAAATTACTACTCCTTTCGATTACAACGAACCTAAACAACATTACGGTATTTCCGATGTAAGATAGGCTTTACAACATCATTCCATCTCCCACAAACGAATTCCTTTGCAAGTGAGCAACTCCCATGCATTAACTTCTCACTCATTAAAATTCGGTTTTTGAGAAAATTAACACACTACAATCATCTACTTGTAATGCCACTTCCAAATTAGTCAAAGCCGCGACTTAGCCACTTTCTTAAAACTAATTTCTAACAGTATCGTATAAACAACCATTTCATATTCAATTATTGTTACATTGAGCACACATATACAATTACTAGTAATTTAAATGTACTAATTCAATTCAACAAGGACCGTGATTAGCTATACCCTTCAACAAAATTATGCATTTGATGGATGAGAAAACCTAAGACCTCCGTAAAAGAATTGAACTCCATGTCTCCCACACGCATATTCAAACAACATGATTTTAGTATATAATATATCAAATTTTTATTTATAAATTTTACAATTTTACTTATTAGTATATAATAGAATTGTATATCAACATAATTTAGAAAGTATATTATGTTAGGAATGGTGCCTTGAATTTGGTTCGGTTTGGGTCGATGTTCGTGTCAAGGTGGAGGCTTAGATTTGAAG
The DNA here is from genome assembly GCA_958295605.1 of Ajuga chamaepitys. NCBI lineage: Eukaryota > Viridiplantae > Streptophyta > Magnoliopsida > Lamiales > Lamiaceae > Ajuga > Ajuga chamaepitys. The sequence goes on from OY282504.1 coordinate 10,834,908, forward strand.
TGCGTTGGATGAAATATGACAATGCCAGAAGGCAACGCGATCGCATCAAATTGCGGCTAGAAAGTGATACGGCAGGATAAGGCGACGCGGTTGCATCGCTTGTTGACGCGGTCGCATCATTTGTTGAATGCGGTCGTGTCACTTAAGGTGGCGCAGAAGATTGGCTTAAGCGTGTTTAGCCCAGTTTGATCTATTTTGTGTCTAGGTTAGGTTTGAGGGCTTATAAATAGTCCTATTATCTTTGGATTTTGCACATACAGGTAAAGAGGTTGTCTGTCTGAGATATTCTAGAGTTAGTATTTGTTGAGTACCTGGTACTCGTTTGGTCTAGAATATTCAGTTTATTTTTAGGACTCTATTTCTGGGTTTAGAGTCGTTTTATGAGAATAGCGTATGGAAAATTTATTTTAGTTGAGTGTCCATTGATTTGGTACTCAGTTTGTCTCCGTTTGTTAGGATGGAGAGTTCGATAGTTGACCTAGGGTCAAGTTTGTCTTTGTCCTATATTGTAACACTCTTTGATATTGAATTTAATTCCTCTCGTTTGGTCGTGGGCGTAGCTAACAAGTTTTTAGCGAACCATGTTAAATTCGATATGTTTTGCTTTGTCGAGTTTTGCATTTATCGTTTGTTCTTTCCCAATAAGTGGTATCAGAGCTTGGTTCAAGTTTCTGTTGTTTGGTGGGAAAGATATCTGGAGTAAACATGAAGATAGAAAAATTTGTGAGTAGATTTAGAATTGAGGTGGAGCTTTGTCCGAAGAAGTCGTATCGTTTTTGGATTCAAGTCAAGGTGGAGATTGATAGGATTTGTGCCTTGAATCTGGTTCAGTTCGGATCAACGTTCGTATCAAGGTGGAGGCTTGGATTTAAAGTGCGTTGGAAGAAATGCAACTGCGTCAGAAGGCAACGCGATCGTATCAAATTGTGGCTAGAAAGTGATGCTGCAGGATAAGGCAACATGGTCGCATCACTTGTTGACGTGGTTGCATCATTTGTTGAACGCGGCCGCGTCAGTTGAGGCGGCACAGAAGATGGGCTTAAGCGTGTTTAGGCCCAGTTTGATCTATTTGTGTCTAGGTTAGGTTTTGAGACTTATAAATAGTCCTATTGTATTTGGGATTTGCACAGACAGGTAGAGATTTTGTCTATCTGAGATATTCTAGAGTTGGTATTTGTTGAGTACTTGGTACTCGTTTGGTCTAGAATATTTAGTTTGTTTTTGGGACTCTATTTCCGGGTTTAGAGTCGTTTGGTCAATATAGTGTAGAGAATTTGTTTTGATTGAGTGTCCATTGATTTGGTACTCCGTTTGTTAGGATGGAGCGTTTGGTAGTTGACCTAGGGTTCAAGTTTGTCTTTGTCCTATATTGTAACACTCTTTGATATTGAATTTGGTTCCTCTCGTTTGATCGTGGACGTAGCTAACAAGTTGTTAGTGAACCACGTTACATTCGGTGTGTTTTGCTTTGTCGATTTTCGCGTTTATCATTTGTTCTTTCCCAACATATAATAATTCTAATAATTTGAGTGATGTGTAATATATTTACATACTATCTTTATTGAGCTTGCGTGGCACAATCAAGCTCTAGTAAGCTCTTGAACCATTACTATAATATATAAGTTAAGCTCGAATTCGGTTGTATCTTAACTAACAATCATCAAGCTTGTAGGGTTTCGATTCGACTCTATTCATTTTCATCCCTAGTTCCAACGATCGGTCCCTAGTTCCAGTAGTGGACAAAAATTTTTTAGTTTATTCATCTCGTTCTAGCCATCAAGGCAAGCTCGTTTGTTTCGAGTCGTAATACTTTCTTTATACATATAATTCTAATAACTTTTACCCCTTGTATTTTCATTTTTATCGTGTTTGATTTCATCATGTCATAGTTGAAATGAAATTCTTGCAACTGTTAAATTTAATATGCTGGGTTAATTACTTCAAACTTTGATATACGATTCACTTAACATTTTCTTTGCCATCTTCATCATTACAAATTATGATTGTTTAAGCCCGACCTATTAGAGTTTACCTGGATCACATTTCAGTTTTCTTGTTTTTCTCCCCTTGCTCTAGGCTTCACAAGTTCTCCTAATTGGTCAAAGGCAATTATGGGTGACAATTTGTAACATGATCTGATAATCTAACGAAGAAACCAAGTTCGTATATAGCGAGTTAGGTTGATCCTAAATGGTTCGATCATAAATGGTTCAACTCGGCCACAAAAGGAAAAACAGAGTACCGGGTTGACGTCCAAAATTATTTTTCTTTATTATAAAAAAGTAGCTTGTATATTTCAATATCATAAGTTTACAAGGATGATTTTGTAAAATGTTTGTGTTTTTAATTATAGTAGACAATTTTGTGTTAATTTCAGAATGTTAACTTGTTTCGTAGCTTGTACAATTGTATTGTGTTTTACGAATGCCCAATATGTATCCTTACCCACCCAATATGGATTTAAATGAAAAAAAAACATAATATTTTACAAGTATCTAAACGAATATTAAACCAGTACCCTAGCCTTTAGTAAAACATCAAATACTGGATAGAAAATTGGGATACAAGAAACTAAATACACCAATATGTCTACCAATATGAAAATGAAGAATTTACTAGAATTAGACAATCATTTAACATGATAACCGTAGATGGTATTTAGGGTTTGGGTGTTAATGCATTTGAGTGTTAATACATGCTCTTTTTAGATGAGTAATTATTAATGTGAACTAATGACTAGTATTTTCATTAAGTTGAGTGATGAACCAAGTGATAGGATGTTTGTCTTACGGAATGAAAGGTATAGGGGTTGACTCTTACTTGATATACATAAATATAAATTTGATAATCTTATCTCATAAAATCTATGCAGGTTCAAATAATGCGGGTACTCGAACCCTAACAAATACTAATGATTTTTTTTCCAAAGCCTTCTCAAACACGTTTAGGCTTGCCAAACTGTCTTCAATTGAATTTGAATTGACAAGTACCCTGTAAAACCGATCAGACTACCATCCCTAGTCGAAATGGGAGGGGTGGAGAACATAATTGAATATAGATAAAAATACAAGGGTACAAATCAAAGATAAAGGATCTGAAAGTACAATGGACAAAAATATGAAATGTAAAATGCACGGGCAAAAGACTTGAGGAAAAGAAAAGTATATGAGGGCAAAAAGTGAAAAATAAAGTACTTTGGCAAAGTAAAAAATAATTATAACAGCATTCGTGAGGAAATAATAACACATAACTACAAGTGGTCGATATATGTGTTTCTCCATAATCAATACATAAATATATATCTCACGGTACTCCAATTTCGCAGCTGGCACTTACAGCCTCTCTCTGAATTTTGTATCAAAATTAACATGGGGGAAACAAAAACGCAAGTTAACAATTTGATGATACACACTTACATATATATATATAATGACTCATGACCTCCTGTCACCATAACGTTTGTAAGGATCTTGCATCTTCTGATCCTCTAAAGCACCAAACACTCCATACACACTACTCTCATCTTCATAACCATTTCCATCATCATCACTTTCTTGATCAAGGTCCATTAGCTCTTCACCATACCTAACACTTTTAATCCTCAAATCCCTCCATTTAGCATTTTGGTTTTGTCCCTTTAAAAGGGCCACAACTTCCCTCATCGTCGGCCTCTTCTCCGGCTCACTCTGCACACACAATGCCGCAGCATCCACGGTTCGAATCACCTGGTCTTCGTCGAAATTTCCTCGTAGTTTGGGGTCCACAAGGTCCTTATACCTCCCTTTGGTTATGTGCGGCTCTGCCCATTCGGTTATAGTCCTCTTGAGCCCACCAGGAAGCTTCTCAATGGGTTTCCTTCCTGTGACGATTTCTAGAAGCAGGATTCCGAAGCTGTAGACATCACAGCTCTCGGAGACTTTACCCCACATAGCGTACTCTGGGGCTAGGTATCCGAGTGTGCCCTTTACGCGGGTGGTCATATGGCTAACGCCTTCCGGGATCAGCTTTGCGAACCCAAAATCGGCTACTAGTGGCTCGAAATTGGAGTCTAGAAGCACATTGCTTGCCTTAATGTCTCTGTGAATGATATGGGGTGTCACTTCGTGGTGCAAGTACCTGCATATTGCACGTTGTTACAGTGATCTGTGTTTGTTCCAATACAATGCCAACATGGATAACTGATTTAATACTGCTACCAGGTTACATTCGGGGTGAGGGATTTGATCGAACTGCAAGAATTTCAATAAATGGAATTTAAACTCATGCATTTGATCTCGACTTAAGTTGCTAGTGATCTAGAATTGATTGTAAATCCATACCCCCTCCCCCCTAAAAGAGCTAGTTTATAAGTGGAGGTGACGGGTTTCAAATCCATGACAATCTAAATAACAATCATTGGGTTTCTACCATGCATTCTATTAAATCCTTCATCCGAACACAACCCCATTTTTTTAACAGTAAGTGCCAATTATGGATTTACTACTATGGTTGAAATCCTTCGATCTAAAAACTGAACCTAGCTCCAATTGTTATCAAATGATTAAAATTTTGTTAGAAATGTTTAATATGAGCTAGTGATGAGACTTAATTTTAATGGAATATTAGCAAGCTTTGATTTATCCTTTAAGTGCCTTCAAATTTCATGCTTCTTGAAGAGAAAATTGAAAAGGTAGTCTCCTAACAATTAGACATTTGTAATTTCAATCTTTTACAAATTAAAATTTGCAATTAAGTTCCTGTAACAATCTAATTGTTTTGTCACAATTTTGGAGGGAAATTGATAACTTTATCTGGGAATCGATATGTGCAACTCGTGTGTATTGAGCGAGGTTAATTTCTGCTGCTAGTTGTAAAAATCACAAACTTTATGCCACAGAAAGGCATTCACAAATCTGGACTTGCACATGAGACTAGTTAAACTATGAACTGGACGTCAAATTAATTAGTCGGATCTAAGTTCAGGTAACGCAGAAGAGTTGACAGTGAAATTTGAAAAATTCTCCAAATTAGGACCAAATCTGTAAAATTTAGACCGTTTACAGGACTAGCTAATACCAATTTCTTCTCCACTGCGGCTTGAAAAGTTTGTGTTATGTTCTATGTTAATTTTTGTTGTGGTCATCTTCCTCTCTCTTTGATTTCTTTATAACTAGTGATGATGTTTCTGCAATTCCAGTATGTGATGACTACTAGATTGATCACATATGATTGTAAAAAGATAGAGTCTTACAATATGCCCTCGGCGGATCCGAGTGCAACCCTCATTCTTTTCTTCCAATCAAGCTGAACTTCGCCAGCGAATTGGCCGTGCAAATGAGAGAGCAAGCTCAGATTAGGCATGTAATCGTAGACGATGAGACGCTGATCGCTGCCAGCACAATACCCTCTTAGCCCTAATAGATTCTTGTGCCTCACCCGACCCAGAACCTCCACTTCGACCGCAAACTCCATTTCTGCCTTCGAATTCATCGACTTCAATTTCTTCACTGCAATCTACACACATAAAAAGTTTTTTAAATTAAAAATTGGGGGCTTGGAATCGATATTGATCGAAGCTGTAACAGTAAATAATTATGTTTACCTGAAGGCCATCTGATGTTTTGCCCCAATACACACTTCCAAAACCCCCTTCTCCAAGCTTGTAATCCTCACTGAATCCATTAGTGGCTACATGCAGCTCCTTGTACGTGAAAATCCTCCATGAATTGCTGTTCTCCCCTCCTCCTAACGTCAATCTAGAGAGAGAAAGAGAGATAAAGTAATGGTAAAATGTGTTACATGATTATTGCAGACCAAGTGTTCGAAGTTATGCATACCCTTCTTCAACTTTATCGTAACCGCAGCAACTGATGGATGATCCCATGATTTGATGAGAAAATCAACTGAGATTTCTGAGTTAAGATGATGAATGTTGTTTAAAGAGTTTTTTTGTCCTTTTTCAATGGTGATACTGCCGTCCTTAGCCGGCTGGTACTATTATTATATGATTCTAGTTTGAAAACTGCCTCAGCTTTCTTACAACGGGACATAGGCTATAAGCTGTCTCATATCATTTTTTGGCGAAGCATTCAACTATATCAATATATTTAACTACCTATTATCAATACAATATTTACAAGTACAGACTTAAGTCCTATATTTTGTCATTCGATGTCAAATCGTCAATCTAGGTTACTAGATAGGCGAAGATTGAGGTTCTAGTAATATAACAAGTAAAAAATAGTGTTACTCCTCGGATTTCAAAATTATTTGTTATCCTAAAATATAAGTCTAGTTCAAAAGTCAATGCCGCTTTTTATTAGTTAAGATAAAATTTTCATTTTTTTCATTTTAGGAATAAATCGTATATGATTGAATAAGTCAAACCAACAATTAAAGAAGTCCTAGAAAAGAGAATATATAATTATTAAAAAATTGTACCCTCATTAACTTGATTTAATAAAACACTGAACCTGTATGAAAGATGAATCTTTTTATGGGACTGCGTGAGTAATTTCTAGCTAAGATGTACTCGACAAATCTCGATAATGATGAAATGTCTGCTGTGAATACATATTAATGTGTTTATCTTGACATGTCAAAATAATGGGGAACTTTCATTTTTATCTGTAAGTTATGGCTTATCTAGCAAAAATTATGTATGTTACGTAATTTCAATTTTAGTCTCGTAAGTTTTGAAAAACGTCAACTTTAAAGACAAATTTCGTCAGGGAAGTCTAATTGATTGGAATTCATGATGTGGTGCACACATGGCTGGGACTTTCCAACCATTTTTAGAGATGTGGACAATATTGCTTATATATATATGCCACACAGTTGATATTTTTTCATAAAAGTGAAATTGAAGTAATGCCACATAACATAACAAATAAATAAATATAAAGAGAATTTTAGTTTATTCTTAAAGAAATATAATTCGTTCTTTTTCCTCTTTAGAAAATGAGTTGTAGTTTATTCTTTTAACACCTTAAAAATAATACTAAAATTTAATAAATTTTGGAACTCCAAAAAGAAAAATCAAAAATAAATTTTAACTAATCAATTCCAATTTTTCTCTCCTTTCATTTTTTTCATCTTCCCCAATTGCCATTATCTTTCTCCGCAAAATTTCATCCTTCGAAAAAGATAACTCAAACCATAATAATAATAATAATAATAATAATAATAATAATAATAATAATAATAATAATAATAATAATAATAATGATAATGATGATGATGATGATGAAGACCATCACTGCTATTATGTTGGAGAGGTCACTGTGCATGCAAAATTGCTCCTTGAACCACCAACAAAGTACCACCACAGCTACCAGCGGCGGGGCCTAGCCAGAATTAGAGCATGTCGATGCCATCACCCCCACACTGAAACGCAATTCATAAGTATCTCTCCCTTCTCCATTAGGAGCAATGACTCGATTTAAGGGTCATTTAAGAATGACTATCCAAAAAAAAAAAAAAAATTAATTATGATGAGCCTTTGCCATGTCAGCTCAAAAGGCAAAAATGGAGATGAGCTACGGGAGATGGTTAATTAGTATTATATGGTTAATCATTTTGTATTCATGGCACACACACACACATTGGATACAGAGAGTCATACGTAAAATACAATTAGTTATAACATCTTGTAATTCATTTGACTTAATAAGATGGCCACCTTTTCTCACTCTACTAATTACTTAGTGTAACATGGTATCATAAATACGTCCTGGAAAATTTCCGATGGATAATCAATTACGTAATCTTATGGTACGGTTAGCGCTTCTGGCCGGCCGGAATAGAGCACAATGTCTGATGCTAATTCTGAGACCTCATGGCGAAGAACTCTACATTAACTCCGAATGATCCTCTGTTTCAAAACAACGTACATCGATCACCTAGGATAGTTATAGTTAGTCCTCTACTGAACGATTCTAATTACATGTCATAGAAACACGAGATGATGCTCGCGTTGTCTTCGAAATGCAAGCTTGGCTTTATCAATGGAAGTATTACTGCGTCTTCCGCTAGGGATGAAGATTATAAACAATGGAAGCGAGTTGGTGATATTGTTACCTCGTGGATTCTGAATACAGTCTCTAAGGACATTCTGGATTCTGTCCTCTACTCCAAGTCAGCGTAGGATCTATGGGAGAATTTAGCACAAAGATATGTCGGTAATAATGGATCGTTGATTTACCAAATTCAACGGGAAAATGGTTCCATCTCACATGGAAATGATTCAATTGCAGCTTACTTTGGTCGTTTGAAGGCACTATGGATAAATATGTGTGTCTTCGACCACCTGCGTTTTGTAAATATGATATCAGTAAGGAAACTTACGGGAATGTTCAAGAACTAAAAATGATGCAGTTTCTTATGGGATTGAGTGATGTTTACGAGCCATTACAGAGCCAAATCCTAGCCATGGAACCAACACTTGGAGTGAATAAGGTTTACCCTATAGTTCTTCGTGTGGAGAAGTAAAAGTCAGTTAATAATATGTATCCTAATCATATTGACACTGCAACAATGATGGTTAAACCTGATCAATCCAACACTCCTATAGTGGGAAATACACCTGGCACCTATAGCTCGAGGCAAACCATTACACCGACACACGAATGAAGTGAAGGCTAAGCTAGTTTGTGAACAACGCACCAGGCCAGGTGGTACACGTGTTCATGCATGCATTTTAGGTTGAATTAAGTGTCGTTTTAATGATATTTGCATGTATCTTCGACCGTGTATTGTTCATAATTGATTTATTAGAAAAATTGATGTTATTAGACTCGTTTAAGAACAATATAGGTAAATTAAGACCAAAAGTCGAGTCTCAAAGAAGTTCAAGATGAAGAGCTAGCCAAGGATGAAAAAGAAGCTGATGCAGAATATGTTTCTTTCAAGTCGTCACGATCGCGACTCGAAGTCTCGCCCGCGACTAACCCGACGAGCAAACGAGCCAAAAATCTCAACAATGGTTAGCGACTGCGAGCAAGTTGATGAGCCAAAAACTTTAAATATGGTTCGCGGCCGCGATCCGACACCCTGTTTTCATTCTGAAACACGATTTGAGATACATTTTTAGCCCAAACCCCTTACCTCTATATATATAAGGTCCATAATTCGAATTTAAGTCATCTTCCACTAATATTCAGCCTAAATTCATCATTGGAGCAAGGGTTTGGAGAAAAGTAAAGATCAAGATCAAGGGATCATTGTCTTTTGGCTCTTTCTATCTAGTTTTTGTTTCTCATTATGATTTCTATTAGTTTTATCTTTGTATTAGTTGCCATGAGTGGCAAGCACTCTTTTATTCAGCCCTCGATTAATTGTTGAATCTTAAGTTGGGATGGTTATGTACGGTTATTATCCGATTAGATTGTGTTTTGGGATCTTCTATGTTGTTTAATGTTATTGATTCACATTTATGAGTTGATTTATGGTTTGATCACCCATTTTGAGGTTCATTTGTGTGTTGCAAGGATTAAATTTGTAATCCATAATTGTTATAGATTTAATCCCAAGTAGCAATAGGAGATCATTCTTCTAGGACAACATAGTTTACGACCAATGAAATCGAGCTTGCGAATTTTATGTCGTATCTACTCCGTTGTCTTAATTCGTAATGCATTTGACTTTTGAAGACTAGAGAGCTTATTCTAGGAGTCAATAAGTTGAGTAGATTAATCGAAGAGCTTATTTCGGTTAATTACACTTAAGAGACAACAAGGTTAATAGAGCTTCTTATTAATCTTGGAGTAGGGATTTTAGGACTAATCTAGCGGGTAATAGCATCAATTACATAGTTAATCCGGGCTAAGGGGATATTAGATCAAGGGTTGGATTCTTTTTAATATCTTAAAATAAAAAATAATTCCATTGCTTTTATTTACTTGAGTTGCTAGTTTATTAAGTGTTTCTGTTTAATCTTTGCTTTGGTTACTTGACTGCATTAGTGGTAAGTTATTTGATATCATCCAAAACCCTCGATCTTTATTGTTTTCTTGTTTTGTTTACATTTTTATCAATCAAATTGTTTAATACATAAGACAAGATTTGTTCAATCTTTCCTCGTGGGATCAACCCTTTACTTGCCGATCTACTAGCTAGAGTAGTGGGTTTAGGATAACTATAAATCACATATATTAATTTGGTGGATTATGTTCGACGACACGTAATAACATACCACCAGGTCATGATATATCTGAATGCTTCAAATTACATGGAGTTCCAAAGTGGTACAAGTCAATGGTTGAGCAGAGGAAGAAGATATATGCTAATGCAGTACATACTAGTAACACATTGGTTCGATATCAGAGTACTAAGCCATAGCCTCCAACAAACCTTCAGCTGATATCTCGAGTCTCATCCAAGCTGAGTTGTCCAAATTCTTTGGAAATAAATCTTCTAAACCAAGGCCTACTATAGATCCCACCAAACACTATGTGAATTTTGTCAATATTGCATATAATGCACGTTATCTCAGCTTGAATTCAAATTTTGGCAGTTATTGGGTGTTAGTAGGCATATATGCAATAATCATACTTTCATGTCCAAACTTGCACTCCTACCTAAACCTATCTCAGTAATATTACCTAATAGATCTTCTAAATCCATCTCCAAAACTGGAAAAGTGCATCTATATCACAACCACATCCTAATAGATGTATTATACATATCTTTCTTCAAGTACAATCTATTATCTATTCCTCAATTAACAAGAAGTTTACCCCTAAAATTTAATTTCAAAATCTCCCAGCGCTTGTTACAGGACCTGAGGACTGAGACTCAGATAGTTGTGCGTCATTTGAAGCATAAACTCTATATTCTAGATCATGCCGAGGTTTTTTCATCCATTGTTTCTACATCAATTGCTTGTAATCTGTCCTTAGAAGATTGGCATCATATTCCATGACACACTTCTATTACAGCAATGCAAAATGTACATGTTTTAAAGCCTCTTTGTACCTCTGAAGCTATAAATAAAATCATCTCATGTGAGTTTGCCACGAAGCCAAACAACAAAGATCTATGTTCCCTCGTTTCTTCATTCAAACTTATGATATTTTTTAATTGATTCATGTTGATCTCTGGGGGGCCTGTAGAGAGGAGTGCATTGCAAACTACTCCATATTTGGTTGATGATTACAGTGGAGCCACTTGGGTTTTTCTTTTACACCAAAATCCCAAAATCTCCAAGCTTTGAAAAACCTTACCATAATTGTGGATACCTAATTTCAAAAACATATTGAGACCATAAGAAGTAACAATGGGACTGAGTTTGTCAACTTTGAAGTATCTCAATACCTTTTTTCCTTCGGGGTTATACATCAAATTTCTTGTGCCCACACACCACAACAAAATGGTGTAGTTGAAAGGAAGCATCAACATATCATACAGATGGCTAGGGCTCTTATGTTTGATTCACGTGTCCCTATGAAATTTTGGCCATACTCTGTGTTGATTTGTGCCCACATAATCAACAGAATTCTTTCTCCTGCTGTGAAATAAAAAACTCCCTATGAAACACTATGCAAAGCCCCAAATTATTGTGCTTTACAACATTTTGGGTGTTTAGCATATGCAGCTAATACATAGCCTCATAAGCCTAAGTGTATGCCTAGATCTCACAAGTGTGTGTTCCTGGGTTAAATTTGTGGGAACAAAGGATATAACTTGTTTGACCTAGATACATAATCAATCATTATTCCAAGGGATGTTAAGGTTTTTTCTAAAATCTTTCCTTACCAACATACTATATCTCCACCTGCTTGTCAAATTCTTATACACTTTCCAAATTCTAACGATATCAATCCTAACTCCCCTTCTTCAGATACAATACCAGATATCACTCCCCATTATACCACTACAAATCCCATTGATGATCCTGCGAACCCAGGCAGGGGACTTAGACCCAAAACTAAACATGTCTGGCTTCGTGATTATGTCCCTACAGTTTCTGCAGTTTCTATTCTCTATCCATCTCTCGCCCATATCAAGTACGATTATTCACATTATGTTTTTGGGCACAATTTTCTAACTTGAAGGAGCCAACTACCTATCATCAAGCATCCACAGAGAATGAATGGGTAGAGGTCATGGCTCAAGAAATTGAAGCCCTTGGATCTAATAATACATAGGTTCTTACCACCTCACCTTAGGGGAAAAGACAATCAACTGCAAATGGATATAAGCATTGAAAGATACAAGACCGAGTAGGTGGCTAGAGGATTCACTCAAGTGCAAGGCCTTGATTAGAATGAAGAAAATTCACCGGTAGCCAAAATCGTAACTATGAGGTTGTTTTTTGCAGTGGCAACCATGAAACAATGACCCATATTTTAGTTAGATGTAAATAATACGTACCTACATAGTTTTCTAAAGGATGAGGTGTATATGAAACCTGCACCGGGGTATTCCAAAGTGCCCCTAGTCAAGTTTGCAAGATGCAAAGGTGTTTATATGGGCACTGACAGGTAGGAAGAGAATGGAATAATGAGCTAAAGAACAAGGTACAAGCGTTTGGGCTAGTTTAGTCAGCCCATGACCATTGCTTCTTCACATACAAGTTGTGGTCTGATTTTTTATCTGTATTAGTTTATGTGTATCACCTGCTTGTGATATTTTCTTGCCTCCAACTTATCTCTGAGTTCAAAGCATACCTAGATCAACTTTTTATAACAAAAGATCTTGGGCTGGCCAAGTATTTTCTTGGAATGGAGATTACTCGGGGTACGAGAGGAACTTATCTCTACCAGAAGAAGTACGTCCTTGATCTTATTACTGACACAGGGCTCGTTCATAGCGAGGAAGTCTCCACTTCTTTACCTCTTTGCCTGCATTTGACTAGAGATCAAGGCTCACTTCTCCCTTACCTAGATAAGTTCAGATTACTCATTGGACGACGTCTATATCTCAATCTAACAACACTAGATATTACTTATTCTATTCAGCAATTGTCTCAATTTGTTACTCAACCATGTAAGGCTCATTGAGGTGTATTTATTCACATTGTAAGGTATTTGAAATGGGCACCAAAAATGGATTTATTCTATCCAGCCACCGCTCAATTCTCTATTAAAGCATATAGGGATGCAGATTGGGTTGCATGTAAAGACTCCAGAAAATCTATCACTAGCTACTATATCTTCTTGGGCAATTCTCTGATATCCTAGAAAAGTAAAAAACGATCCATTATCTCGATCATCAGCCAAAGCTGAATACAGGGCCCTAGCTTCTATTGTGATAGTACTTCAGTGGCTACAATATATTTGTGCTAACTTTGACACACATATTTCGCTTCCAATTTCCCTCGATTGTGATAACCGAGTTGTTTCCCATATTGCTGCAACCCCCGTGTTCCACGAGAGGACAAAACACCTCGATATTGAGTGCCATATTTTCCATAATAAGCTGAAAGAAGGTTTCATCTAGTTTTCGTCATGTTTCTACTCGGATTCAGTTGGCTGATGCTCACTAAGATCTTAGGAGGAACTCAATTTCATTTCTTAATGTCTAAGATGGAATTGTCTTCTTTCACCAATGCGCAATATGAGGAGGGGATCATGAGCTTGTGCCACGTTAACTCAAAAGATAAAGATGGAGATGAAGAATGAGCTAAGAGGTGACAATTTTTTGGAGGGAATTTTTTTTCATAAAATAGAGTCGGAATCAGCCAACTCTGAATAACAAGAAAGACGAAGGAGCAAGCCAAGTCAAACAACTTGACGATAAGAACTTGGCTTGCTGAACAATAAAATAAGCAACATAATTTCGTCCCTACAAATGCAATAAAGTTTACGATCATGGAACGTAGAAAGTAGATCTCTAATCTCATCCATCTACGACAAAGAAATAGAAGAGCAACTAGAATTCCCTAAAGAGGCAAAAATAGCGATACTTGAGTCATCCATGATACAAAAACCAACCCCACCTAAGTCGAAAGAAAGCTTGACTGCCTCTCTAAATGCACAGAAAAGTGGATGCAACAACTCAATAAAATTCCCGTCCTTGGAGCAGCAAATATACCTGTGAATGAGCAATTACGAGTCTTTTATATACCCCCGTCAAAGAAAATTTGAACATTGGTAGCAGGGGGAACATCACACATTGGATCAAGAGCTTGGAAATGTCGTTCTAGGAAAGAGTTTGCACTCCAAAAATCTTTAAGAAGCCTTGTCACAAGCGAGAGAAAGACCCGCAGATCAATTTGGGTTTCTGGGAACAACACTCTATTTCGCTAGTACCATATAGAGTGTGATATTACGGTGAAATATTCCATAATGTTAAGGTCATCAAGAAGCAATATTTTATGGAACCACAACTCACATAGAGCTTGTCGGAATTGAAAGACAATACCATGTAAACCTATTGCAAGCCAAATAGAAGAGGAGATAGGGCACTCAAAAAATAAGTGAATAGAAGAGTGATTAAGTTGCATGAAAAGAGGGCAACGCTCATCATGCTGCAAGTGGTGGCGGGATAAGTTTTTCGATGTTGGGAGAGAATTAGAGCAACATCTAGATAAAAAATCTCAAACACGTCCAGGCAATTTAAGTTTCTACATGTGCTTCCAAATGGGATTCGAGCCATTACTGTTGATGGGATGCGAATGGATTCCGATCTGCTCGAGTTGGAGTTCATTATGAAGTGGTATACTAATCTGACATAAATTTTTTTTGAATTTGACTAATGCCAAGCCCATCTATCCGATGAATTATGAGCCCGCAATGGAATGGAAAGAATGGCTTCAACTTCCTAAGGAAAGAATCAGGCACAAATCAACTGTGCATTCCGGCCTTCCAAAGTTGCATAAAAAAGGGTCACTTATTGTTGCATTAGGTGGCAGATCTGAATAATTCGATCGGATAAATAAATATGGGGGTAGAGGGACCCATCTATCTTGGAAATTAGAGTGGAGGAAACATTGCCTATAATTTGACGACAACCAAACAAGGCTTGTGTAACACAAGCGTAGGCACAAACGAGTTAGAATAAAAAGGCTTCCCCAAGTAAAGTTTGGCCTCCATCCAAGAGTAGCGTGCAACACAAACGAATTAGAATAATATTAGCTTGTGTAATATGAGCGAAGATGCTCGATGAATACACAAGTAGGCACCAAGTCTTCTATGAAAGCATGCTAAATTAAATGCCCATAAATTTTGAAAGTCGAGTCCTCTATGTGACTTACTTCTAGTAAGAACATCCCAAGAATTCCAACGATTTTTTTAGAAGACCCATCATTACCCCACCAGTAGGACCACAAAAAATCTTCTAGGTCGTTAAATACTTGATCAGGCAATTTGAAACACGAGTTGGTGTACGAAGGAATTGCTTGTAAGATTAATTTTATGAGCACCCTCATTTTCGGCCTTGCTTCATTATTTTTTTCCATCTTGATATTTTCTTGTAAACTCAATCTTTAATCCCTGCAAAGACCTTCTTTTTGTTGTGACCGACAGTGGCAGGTAGCTCAAGGTATTTACCATGTGAAGCTACACGCCTAACACAAAAAATACGGCAAATAGAATCCTGAACGGCTTCTGATGTGTTACGAATAAACAAGATCCCGGATTTGTCAAAATTAATGTGTTGGCCTGATAACCATTCATAGAGGTTGAAAGCGAAGCTGGTGTGCTTCTTCATAGTGGCCGAACAAAAAACAAGAGTGCCATCGATGAAAAATAAATGAAAAACAACGGGGGATGGTCTAGATAGATGAATGCAACCACAAATCCATAAATCTTGTAATATACAAGATAGCACTTCAGCACAAATAATAAAAGATAAGGGGATAGGGGATCCCCCTGACGAATGCCTCGTTAGAGGTAAGGTTTCCAAAATTCACGTCATTTAAAAGAAAGCTAAACTGCATTGGTATAAGGCAAGACCAAATAAGATCACAAAATGATGCGAAAACCCATAGCAAGAATAACATGATACACAACACGGTCGAATGCCTTGCTCATATCCAATTTTATAGATATGAGGCTCTCTTTCCATGTTTTTTAAGCTTCATAAAGTGGTGTAATTCATAAGCAACCAAGACATTATCAGTTAGTAATCTACCCGGCATGGACGGGAGACATGGTCGAATTTTATTAAAAAACACCTTGGAGGCTAATTTATAGGCTACGTTGTGAAAGCTAATTGGGTGAAATTGGGAGATAAATTCTAGGTTTTTAATTTTTGGAACTAAAATATTGCATTTATCGCAATACTTTGAGAAACCGATAAAAGGTCGTGACAAGATTGCACATATATCTTATCTAACCCGGGGTCGAACACGGCATAATACTTTGATGACAAGGTTCAGGTGAGGTTCAGATGTGGAGAAAATATCTTTGAAGTGGTCCAAGATAATTTGCTTAATTTGTCACTTTGCTGAGCAGACAACACCCGCCGAATTTTTAAGTGAAATAATGAGGTTGATCTCTCTTCTAGAAGAGGTATGATGATTGAAGAATTTCGTGTTCCGTTCACCCTTGTGCATCTAATGTTTCTTGGCGCGTTGTTTCCAAGCAATATTCTCCTTGTCTAAGAGCAACTCGAGGCAATTCTAGAGAGTTTAAATATCATCTTTAACTTGCTCATCGATAAGTCAATTGCAAAAAGTAGTCATTCTGCTCTTAATCTTATCAATATCATCTTTTAAGAGAAGTAAACATGTCCTCGCCCCATTGGAGGAGACTAATAGCACAGTGTTCAAGCTGAGATGGGAAGACATTTGCTTTAGAAGAGGACCAGGAATTCCGAACAACCTCTTCACACATGGTGGATGTTATCCACATAGCTTCAAAATGAAATGACGAGTTGATTTATTATCAATATGGAGAGGTGGTTATCTAGAAGCAGTGAGATGGAGCATACTATGATCGGAGAAAAGGAAGGGATCACTGCTACTGTTATGAGAAGATCAAGATCACACAAGATAAATGAAAAACACAATTCGGACGAAATCAAGATGAAACCGGCCGAACATCGTTCTTACGCAAACACAGAAACAAAATCGACAAACTGAGGGATTTACGTGGTTCGATCAAAGATGATCTACATCCACGGAGGTTCTATGCACCTCAATTCACTTCACTACACAATCAATTACAAGAATCTCTTAGAAAACTAGTAAACCCCCAAATCACACACCGATTTGGAGCAGAAACCCTAGACTTCTAATTCTCTCAATTGTGTAATGTTTACAGAAGGAAAACTATATCATCTAGCTCGCATTTACAAGTGATAACAATATATATAAGTATTGAAGCTCGAATCTAGAAGACAAGAGAGCTGTAACCAACTTTAACTCAACTGCTACAAGTTGCAGAAATAGGTCTTCTACAACGGTTTTTAGTGCAACAGATTAAAACTGTTGTATCCGGCAGTTATAACCAACTTCAACCCGATTCCCTCTTAGCCTCATCACTGATTTGTGTTCAAATCCGGTTTTATGCCTCGGTTCTTCAAGTAACAAATCTAGTTCTGAAATCTTCACAACTCATACTTCATACAGAAAGTCACTTGATGAAATTGAACTAACATTCACAAATCTCCACCTCAATGAATTCAAGTGCATGTCCTTACCTCAACATGTCCTTGTCCCTTGAACATTAACCACATTGTTCAAGCCTAACTAGGCTCGAGTAATGCACTACCTTGTTCCCAGGAACTGCTTTGGTTAAGAAATCAACAGCATTGTCAACAGTATGAACTTTCTTAACCTCCACAGACCCTGCATCTATCACATCTCTTGCAAAATGTAACCTTACATCAATATGCTTGGATCTCTCATGAAAAGCCTGGTGTTTTACCAAATGAAGTGCACTCTGATTATCACAGAATATGGTCACAAACTCCTGCTTAATTCCCAAATCCTTAAGGATCCCTTTCAACCACACAGCTTCCTTGATTGCTTCTGTCAATGCTATATATTCAGCTTCTATGGTAGATAAAGTTACTACAGACTATTGTACACTCCTCCAACTCACTGCAGTTCCATATAGAGTAAACACATAAACTGTAATAGATCTTCTGGTATCTACATTCCCTGCAAAATCAGCATCTGCAAATCCCACCAATGGAATAGAAACATTTGCCTGTTTCTGAAATTTCAAGCCTAGATTCACTGTTCCCTTTAAGTATCTCAACACCTGCTTCAAAGCATCCCAGTGAGCTTTTCCAGGATTTGACATATATCTACTAACTAAAGATACACAATATACCAAGTCAGGTCTGCTACAGATCATGTCATACATCAAGCTGCCAACACCACTTGCATATGGTATATTTCTCATGTATCTAACTTCTTCTGCAGTTTTTGGACTCTGCTCCTTGGACAATTTAAGTTGTTGATTTACTGGAATACTCAAAGGTTTGGCCTAATGCATTTGAAACCTCTCCACCACCTTCTGAAGATAATGCTTCTGAGACAACCATAAGCTTCCAGAACTCCTATCTCTTATTATACTCATGCCCAAAATCTTCTTTGCATCTCCTAAATCTTTCATGTCAAACTCTGAACTCAACTTCTTCTTCAGCAAATGTATTTTATGCTTACGCTTACTTGCAATAAGCATTTCATCCACATATAGCAACAAATACACTGGATCAACATTAGTATTCTTATCAAAGTATATACAACTATCATACAGACTTCTGATAAAACCTGCCTTTAACATGAACTCATTGAATTTTTTATTCCACTGCTTTGGACTTTGTTAAAGCATACCTTCTCCTCACTTCCAGGAATAACAAACCCTCGGGCTGTTTCATATATATGCTCTCAACTAAGTCACCATGCAGAAATGCAGTTTTAACATCTAATTGTTGTAACTCCATGTCTTCTTGTGTTACCTTTGATAACAGCAGTCTGATATAGCAATGTTTCACCACAGGAGAGAAAACCTCATTAAAATCAATACCTTCCCTCTGAGTAAAATCCCTTGCAACAAGTCTTGCTTTGTATCTTATCCTTTATGAGTCTCCACCTTCAATCTTATTCTTATAAATCCACTTGGAACTTACCAGCTTCTACCCTTTAGGCTTATCAACCAGCTTCCAAGTACCATTCATTTCATGAGATTCCATTTCTTCCACTATTGCACTAACCCAGTAATCACTTTCACCACCACTGACTGCTTCTTTGAAGTTCTGTGGTTCCTGATGTTCTATGTCTTCAACAATGCTAAGTGCATAATGTACACTCCCAGCCTGCCCATAGAAGTCTGGTCTTTGAATTTGCCTTCTTGGTCTATCTCTGGCAATCCTATAGTTTCTTAAATTTGGATTTCTGGATTGCACATCTTCTTCTTCTGATGAGCTGTCACTTGAGTGTTCTCTTAAGTTCTCAACTCTTTGGGAATTAAAATCCATCTGAGTCTCCACCTGAACTGATAATTTTTCTTCTTCAATAGTTCCATCACTTCTTCTTGACTTCCAGTGGAGTGATATCCCATAACTAATTCATTGAACTTAACATCTCTGCTTATCATGAGCTTCTGATTCCCAGGTTCCAAGCACCATAACCTGTATCCTTTTATTCCTTTTGGATACCCTAAGAACACACACATGTATGCTCTTGGATCAAGTTTGTCTAACTTCATATGTGCATAAGCCAGACATCCAAACACCTTTAAACCTGTATAACTTGGAATTCTTCCACTCCATACTTCTTCTGGTGTTTTGAACCCTAGAGATGATGAAGGCGATCTGTTGATTAAATAACATGCTGTATCAATTTTTTCTCCCCAAAAAACCTTTGGTAGTCCAGCATCAATCAACATACATCTCACTCTTTCAAATGCAACACCATTCTGTTGAGGGTTCATTGGGACTGTTCTATGTCTTGTAATTCCCCTTTCATCACAGAAATTAGTAAACTCAGTAGATAGGTACTCTAAACCATTGTCTGTTCTCAAATGCTTGAGCTTCTTGCCCCTTAAAGTTTCCACTGAATCAGTCATGTCCTGAATTTAGTGAAGGCATCACTTTTGTTTCTTAAAACAAACACCCACACTTTCCTACTGAAATCATCAATTACAGACATTAAATATCTTCCTCCTCCATGAGTTTCAATTCTGGATGGTCCCCAAATATCTGAGTGGACATAATCTAAAGGTTCTTGAGTAATGTGTGCCCCCTTAGCATAAGGCAATTTCTATGATTTGCCTAATGCACATTTATCACAAAATTCAAGTGTTTGATTTCCAACCTCTTCAATTATGCCTTTCTTGGATAATTCCTTTAGTCCTCTTTCTCCAATGTGCCCTAACCTTTTATGCCACGGTGTTAATTCATTCTTGCCTAGAATATTTCCCACACAACCAACCACAGGTTTTCCCATCAGAATAAACAGACCATTACGTTGTTTTCCTTTGATCACCAGTGTGTTCCCTTTGGTTATGTATAATTGACCATCAACAGACTTGAATTCACACCCAGTAGCAATGAGAGATCCTAGGGAGATTAAATTTCTCTTAAGACCAGGTATATACCTCACATTGGTGATAGTTCTTGTAATTCCATCAAACATGTTGATGTTTACTGATCCAGTGCCTTGAACCCTGCAGGATTGATCATTTCCCAGCAAAACACACCCTCCATCTTCTTTCTTGAGATTCTGAAACCATTCTTCATGAGGACACATATGGAAAGAGCAACCAGTGTCCAGTACCCACTCTATCTCCATTTTTGACTCAGTAACATTTAGAACTTCTGGTGTGTCTTCTTCATGTTCAACCATAGCTGCTTCAGCACCCTGACCTTTCTTTTTCTTCATCTTTTGTGGACCATCCTTCTTTAGGTGTCCAATTTGTTTACATTTGAAACACTTCCTGGTTTCCACCCACTCTCCAGATTTCTTCTGAACACTATTTCCATTTTTAAAATTCTTTGAGGTTTGGCCCTTCTTCTTCTGGTAGTTTCTCTTGAACTTAATGTTCAATCCTTCACCAGAGTGATTTACTTTCTTATCTCCCTGATTCTGCAAACATTTGATCTTCAAAGCTGTAATAATTGAGTCATAACTCAACTTATCCTACCTCCAAACATTAGAGTGTCCTTGAAACTCTCCATAGATCTTGGTAAAGCATTTAGTACCATTAGAGCTTTGTCATCATCTTCCATTGTTACCCCAAGATCTTCCAGTTCATCAAGAAGCTTTGTAAACTCATCTAGTTGATCAGAAATTTCCTTTTCCTCCACCATCTTGAAAGCCAATAATCTCTGCTTGAGAAATAGCTTGTTTGAAACTGACTTGGACTGGTAGAGTTCCTCCAGTTTGGTCCAGGCCTCAATTGCATTCATACAACTGGATACTTCCCTCAAAGGCTTATCACCAAGACACAGAATGATCTGGCTTAATGCTTTCTGATCCATATCACCATATTTGGGTTTCTCAGTCTCTACCCACTCATTTTCTGGCTTGAGAGCATTTGCTAACCCATTCTGCACCAAGATCGCCTTCATCTTGATTTTCCACAGTTAGAAATCATTTTTCCCTGAAAATTTGTCCAGATCCATCTTCATTCCTAACATCCTTTCCTTCTTCTTGTGTGAGAATGTTTCCCACAGACGGCACCACTTGTTATGAGAAGATCAAGATCACACAAGATAAATGAAAAACACAATTCGGACGAAATCAAGATGAAACTGGCCAAACAACATTCTTACGCAAACACAGAAACAAAATCAACAAACTCAGGGATTTACGTGGTTCGATCAAAGGTGATCTACATCCACGGAGGTTCTATGCACCTCAATTCACTTCACTACACAATTAATTACAAGAATCTCTCAGAAAACTAGTAAACCCCCAAATCACACACCGATTTGGAGCAGAAACAGTAGACTTCTAATTCTCTCAATTGTGTAATGTTTACAGAGGGAAAACTATATCATCTAGCTCGCATTTACAAGTGATAACAATGTATATAAGTATTGAAGCTCGAATCTAGAAGACGAGAGAGTTGTAACCAACTTTAACTCAACTGCTACAAGTTGCAGAAATAGGTCTTCTACAACGGTTTTTAGTGCAACAGATTAAAACCGTTGTATCCAGCAGTTATAACCAACTTCAACCCGGTTCCCTCTTAGTCTCATCACTGATTTGTGTTCAAATCCGGTTTTATGCCCCGGTTCTTCAAGTAACAAATCCGGTTTTGAAATCTTCACAACTCATACTTCATACCAAAAGTCAATTGATGAAATTGAACTAACATTCCCAGATACTTTAGTGGAGCAAAACCATTAGAGCCAAAAAGAATTAGCTACTACTCGATCAAGGCGAGCTCGTTGGGTATGGGGCCTTGTCAAAGTCCTTGTCCAAGTAAATTTATTTCCAGAATAGCCAAGTCATATAGTTTGCAAATAGCCCGTAAACTTGTACCAGCAAATTCCAATGAGAAAGGGACTTCATTAAAATCACCGATGCACACCCAAGGCATAGCTGGAAGAGAGTGCAGCCCAATGAAATTATTCCAGGATGATCGTCTAAGGGAAACATCAGGTTTCCCGTAGTAGCCCGTAACTCTAAGTGGGCCATCTTCCAACTCAACAACAACATCGATGAAACATTGACCCATTAAACGAAGAGACATTTTGATTTTTTTTTTTTTTTTTTCCAGAGAAGAGCAAGGTCACTAGAGGAGATGATGGGGGGAACAGATACACCAAATAAAGAGAGACACATTTTCAAATCTTTAATGACAGAGGAAGAGGATTTCATTTCAGAAAAAAATATAATGCCAGGTTTCTTGATGCAAATGAACTTGCTTAATTCACGAATTGTGTGGGGGTTCCTAGGCCCCCGACAATTCCAACTTAGAAGATTCATGACGCTCCATTTGAAAGATATGTCGTAAAACTATTATAGGAATAAGTGTGGCCTCCAATTCGGATAAAGAAGTTGGAGTAAACTTGGCTCTTTTCTCAAGGGAGCTGGAGCCAATGATATCAGTGTCTTCATCAATGAGTTTATGGTTGGAAGAGATAGGGAGAGGAGGTGGGGTGGTTGACTGGAGATATGGAGGAGAGGTTTTAAGAATGCGATTTTTAGTTTTTTAGAACTAACGGGCCACCTTTCTAGTTGGTGAGTCTAGTGAAATATGGACGGGAACTAAAAAGTTATCATGAGGAGATGGGTGTGTTGTAGAGATAAGCATCGGAGATGGGGTAGGTCAGTGTTGGCTTTAGATGAGGATGGACGAGTGTAATAAGATGGGAGAGGTGAATTATGCATGATTAGGGGGGAGAGCATCGGAGGAGGTTATTAGGGTGGATGTTGGGTCGAAGGGAGCTTTAAGTCGGATAGAGGGTTCAGAGTTGAGTTTGAGATGGGAGTGGGTGATTTTCTCGGCGGATCAGAAGGGATATGGGAGTGAGAGGAGCATGGCTTAGTAGATGTATAAGGATGTGCTTCGGGGCTGATGGAGTAGAGATGAGATAGGTAGATGGATTAGAGGAGGTAGGAGGATGTTTGGCAGTAATACGAAGAGATGTATTATTATGGGCATGTAGTTTTGGTGGGATTTTTGCATTTGTAGTAGGTTTAGGCTGTAAGATAGACTTTGGCAGGAGCGGAGGGGTTGATGTATGATATGTGGAGGAATTTAGAGGTATAGGAGGATGAGAATCGGTGGAGTTGGGGGGAGGGCTTTATCAGCTGGGTTCGATGCTTGGGACGATTGTCAGGAGTTATTATAAAGTGTTGCAAACGAACTTTAATTAGCATAAGCATGCAACCAAGGACTGTAGGGGGGTGCAGATGGTGAATCAGTGGATCGGAGGGGCTTCGAGGGGCATTTGCAACTAGTATGCTTTAGATGACCGCAGAGAGATAGCAAAGAATAGGTAGACGTTCATATTGTAGATAAAATCTTGCAGCTTTTCCAGAAACTGTAATTGAAATAACTCTCTTCAAGGGATTGGTTATGTCAAGACCAACCCGAACCTTGAGGAATTTCCCGAACATCATGCCATCAGTATCATGGGAAGCCTCAAGAAACTACTGATTTGGGAAGCAATAGTTTTAAGATAGTTGTAAGACATCAATCCAAGGGAGAGACCATGGATGTGAACCCAAAGTCGAGAATAATAGAATTCTAACTTTTAAACCACAGTTTCGGAGTCCATATTACGCAGGAGCAACAAGAATTTTTCATGCAAGCAAGATGCTCCTTAAATCACTCTAGTAACATCATCCTTCTCGGTAAAAGGGAATAGGTATATATTGTCTCCTACCATTTTGACATGCAGAGAGCCAGATAAGTACCAAAGAGGACGAAACATGTCATCAATCTTCTTGGAAGTAAACGGCCGCGGAGCAAAGAGTTTACCGATCAGATGTGTGCCACGGTCAAGATGCAATAAAGCATCACTTTCCAATGGAACATCTGCAATTTTGGACTCATTCAGGATGAGTTTGGCATATATTTTCTCTAGAGAGAAACATAATATGTGAAGAACAAACCTGCAGAACAAAGAAAGAAACAATAGGAAAAAGAACGAAAAGAATGAGAAAGACAAGCCTTAGATGGAACTAGACGGAAGGCGCTAACGGGAATACCTTAGGACTGTAAGAGGAGACAGTTAGTTAATATTGTATGGTAAATCATTTTGTGGACATGGCACACATACATTGGATAGAGTGAGTCATAGGTAAAATGCTATTGGTTGACAATTGACATAACACATGGGTGGGCTATATTTGCCAGCTTACATCTTGTAATTCATTTGACTTGACATTTTCTCTCTTTACAAGTTACTTAATTTAACAATTTAAGATCATGACTCTCAGTACGCAGAGAAATGGCGGTGAAAAGGGACATATTTCAACCAAGATTTGAGAGCATTCCAAACCAAGAGAAATTAAACGTGAAATGAGACCATTTCTTGGGATTGTTGCAGTTGCAGAGGCAATGACTAATGGGTGAGGGAGGGTGGGTAGGTGGGGTTCTTGGTAGGGATTGATTTAGAATTCATCCCAAATAGATGAGTCGACCCCCTCCCTCCCTCCCCCCCCCCCCCCCCCCTCCCAACTTATTCACACACTATATCCAACCATCCTCCACTTCAGCGCTTGCAATGTTGAACCCATCAGCAATCGTGACAACCCTCTTACGATATTGAGTGGTGTTGTATTGGGGAAGAAGAGAAAGTAAAAGCGGAATAAAATTAATCAATTAAGAATTATTTTTTATTTTTAATTTTGAATTTTAATGATGCGAACCAAAGTTATCAATACTGTTTTGGTAGCTATTCTGAATTTGCAACTAGAATGAGATATTTTGGTACCAGAGAATTTCGACGTTCCGTTTCAGACAATATATGTGTATGTATATATATTATTGATTAAATAATATGGTCAATTACCAAAAACAACCTGTACAATTGACATTTTATACTTTTGAAACTTAAACTTTTTATTTTTTTTCGATGACAACCTATACTATTTGTTTTTTTTTTTCGATTTTCAACCTCCAGCGATATTTCCGGCTGTATAGCCCATGTCATTTGCACATGTTTCTTTTTGGACCAATAAAATGACAACATGTGGCGAATAATAAAATATAAAAAAAATTAATAAATATTTTAATATTTTAGAAACTTCATTAATAAATCTAGAAAATTAAAAAAATATTTCTGAAATTATTTTAAAAATTCTAAAAATTTATTTAAAATTCAAAAAAATTATTTATAATCCAAAAAATAAAATAAGAAATTCCATAATTAATTTAAAATTTCTAAAAATTCATTCAGAATTCAGAAATTTCATTTATAAATTAAAAAAATAAAAAAAAATTATTTCTAAAATTTATTTGAAAATTCTGAAAATTTTAAAATATTTATTATTTTTTTACATTTTATTAGTTGACATGTGTCGCCATCTTATTGGTACAAAAAGAAACATGTGCAAATCACATGGCCTATACAGCCGAAAATATCGCCAGAGGTTGAAAAAAAAAAACAATTAGCGCGGTTTGTCATCGGAAAAAATAAAAAGTTTAGGTTGCAAAAGTAAAAGAACTCATTGTACAGGTTGCTTTTGGTAATTGACCCTAAATAATCTATTGATTAAATATTATATAATTTTTTCCAAATTATATGTTAATTTGTAAGATTTATTCAATTATCGTTAACGATTTTGGTTTCTAAATTTAAGACTGCACTAAATTCGAAAGAATGAAAATCAGAAAAATCACCAAAATATCAGTTAGTTGTAGTTTATTATAATGCTTCAATCTCTCATTTAAATAACACATATGCAGTTGGAAACAAATTACTCCCCCTATCCCAATTATATAGTCTTGTATTCCTTGTTTGGATGTTCTAAATACATAGTTTAGTTTCTATATATAGTAGCATCTATATAACCTATTTACTAATATACCCCTATACATATGACCATTAAATAATATATTGAATACTAGTAGTATATATCTCATTAAATATGGGTATATTAAGAAACTGACTGTATATTTGTCTTTTTCATTCCCCGTTATCTCGGTCATCTAAGGAATTTCGGCCGTTTCGGCATCATTTTGGCCATCTCGGATTGAAATGGCCGAGAAATTTAGCGAATCGAGATGAATGGGCTGAAACGAAACGGAATTAATAACTATGACACGAACTATCTATCTAGGTGACAAATTGACATGTCTGTTGTTTCACCGAAAACACCTAAATTAATTGGTCATGCACTAGTCACGTAGTGATCTCATGTCGCCTTTATTTTTAAATTGGATATATTTTAAAGCTACAAGCATAAAATTAAAATTATGTAACATTAAAAAAAAAAAAAAAAAAAAAAAAAAAAAAAAAAAAAAAAAACTTAGTAGATCCTAACATACATAATGTATTATATGATCTTGACCTATAGGTGGGTACTATATTAGACACATGCCCACCTTGGGAAGATGGTTGTATCTCCGATTGTAAGGGGGAAAAAAGTACAAATGGTCCCATAACTTTTTACTTTTTCGGATTTAGTCCCATAAGTTATTGCTTTTTCGATTTAGTCCCACAACTCTAGTAATTGCTCAATTTTAGTCCAATTTTGACCCAATATTGATCAACTGACCGGAAAAGGTCACGTGACTTTCACGTGCCGGCGCGGTTTTGGAAATTCCGGCTAAAATGGTCCCATAACTTTTTACTTTTTCGAATTTAGTCCCATAAGTTATTGCTTTTTCGATTTAGTCCCACATCTCTACTAATTGCTCAATTTTTGTCCAATTTTGACCTAATGTTGACCAACTAACCGGAAAAGGTCACGTGATTTTCACGTGCCGGCGCGATTTTGGAAATTCTGACGACTTATGACACGTGTCGCCGGACTTTCGAGGTGGAATTTTAATTTTTTTTATTAGGAGACCACATCAGCAAATTATTTACCTTGTCAGCTTATATTTTTCTTTTGCCTGAATTGAATTAAACTCCAAAAAATACAAATGCAAAATAAGGAAATGTAATATTTTATCGATCTAACCCTTAAATCAGAATTAGCATCCCTTCTTCTTCGCGTCGGCACGTGAAGGTCACATGACCTTTTTCGGTCAGCGAAATTTTCAAAATCGCGTCGGCACGTGAAGGTCACATGACCTTTTTCGGTCAACTGGTCAACATTAGGTCAAAATTGAGCAATTACTAGAGATATGAGACTAAATCGAAAAAACAATAACTTATGGGACTAAATTCGAAAAGGTAAAAAGTTATGGGACCATTTTAGCCGAAATTTTCAAAACCGCGCCAGCACGTGAAGGTCACGTGACCTTTTCCGGTCAGTTGGTCAACATTTGGTCAAAATTGGACCAAAATTGAGCAATTACCAGAGATGTGGGACTAAATCGAAAAAGCAATAACTTATGGGACTAAATCCGAAAAAGTAAAAAGTTATGGGATTATTTTGGTTTTTTTCCCGATTGTAAGGTTATAAAATTTTAGGGTACTTCTATAGTGCAACCCTTTATTGATATAACGATTCTTTTACTTACTATAACAGGTAAGAATAAATAATAACTTATATTTTATTTAGTAAAGTAGGTCCTACTTTTAATTATTTATGTTTTTCTTCCTTGTCCAATAACAGATCCAACAACTCTCATCCTTTTACTAAATTACGCAAAGTTAATTTATTTTACTATATTTCTCATTTTTTTCCTTCCTTGTCGTAGTATTAGTTTTAGCTTATTTACATTTAAAAAAAATATATCTCATTTTTCTTATCTTTCTTATTTTTATTTAGTTTTTCACATACCCCCAAAAAATTGCTTTTCCACGTTTCTTTTGTTTTTTTCTTTTTGGTTTAACCTTGTTTTCTCTAATTCTTTTCATTCACTTGTGAAATTGTTAAACACATTTAGGTGTTATAATGAAAGTAGTCAAACAATGAAAAATGTTACATATAAACATTAAGATTAAATCAAATTATCTACATCAATTCCGAAAACAAAATAATCACAAGACAAAAGAATAAACATAACACAATTTGGTATTAAACAAAATAACACTATCACATAGTAAAACATTCATATTCGATATAGATAATCCATAAGTAAGAAGAAATTATATCATCATGGCAACGATTTATAATGACAAAAAAAAATCATTTGTTCTTAAAAGCAAAAAGGAAGGCAATCAAGAATATGGAATGTCTCTTCCCGAAAATTTATTACTTAAAAAAATAATCGAGATGATCCACTAGCGTATGTTATCTCACTTTTTTCTTTTAATAAGGAGTGAACATGTAATAATTTCTTCTCTTTTATAATAATGTTAGTATTGAAATATGAATATGGATATTAACACACCGTATTTTAAAATTGATACAAGTTTTCAAACTAAGTTTATTATTGTCAGCTTTTTTTAGAAAAAAACAAACACACACCAATAAACAAAAACACAGATAAGACTCATTTATATAAAAATTATTGACATTTGTTAACATTGATTTGGAACCATGATATGTGTTCATTCTAAGTTCTTTAATTTTCTTAAAAGCTGGAGTCCATAATAATATCTTTGCATTTCAATCTTACAAGAGAAAATTGCTTATTTTATTCAAATTTCTAAACGAATAATGTTTATATTTATTGTTTATTTTTCTTCATAATTAACTTATGACTATCTCTTTTCATTTATCTGATGTGAAGATTTCCAATTGTCCAAAGTTGTGTCCGTCATCATACAAGATTTGATGTAATTTAAGGTGATAGGATGAAAATAAAGGAGGTGAAGTGCTTTAGTTACCTATATAACAAGTAGCAAGTTATCTATTTAATGGTCAGATCAAAAAAATATGATTTAGTGATTATTATCATAGGTTGTATTAATACAATGATTGTCCTATAGAAAGACCCAAAATTTTATTATACGCTTATAAAAATTTACAATAATTTTCATATTTCAGTATCAATTTTGTATTTGGCTAAACTGTAAACACCACCTTTGGTTAACTATATTAGTGGTAAACACTGACACCACCTTTGTGTTTTTTGACACCACAATTGTGGTCACTAATAATAAGTTATTTGTGACCACTTATTGTCACAAATCTCTCTACAAATTATTTGAGACAACTTTAAGAATATTTTTAGAGACAACTGTTGCAAAAAATATTTGAGACGCATTTGAGACCACTTTTGTGGTCACAAATATATTATTTGCGACCGAGTTATTGAGACGACAATAAAGTTGTGACAAATACTCATAAGTTGTGACAAATACTCATTATTTGAGACCATTTTGTTTAAGTTGTGACAAATACTCATTATTTTATACCACTTTTTTTATCTCAAAAGACCCTTTTCCTTGTAGTTTTGAGACCAGTGGAATAAACATTGCTCTATATATAGGACATTTGGCATTACGGAGATTAAAGATTTTTCACCCTGTCGATTTAAAAATAGGACACGGCAAATCGTTTATTTGTATTAGCAACTTGGGCCTGTGATTATGCTACACTTGGACAAGTATTATTTTTTTGCTTTATAAAAATACTTACGAACCAAATGGTCACGTCCTTTTCATT
The DNA here is from genome assembly GCA_958295605.1 of Ajuga chamaepitys. Classification (NCBI taxonomy): domain Eukaryota; kingdom Viridiplantae; phylum Streptophyta; class Magnoliopsida; order Lamiales; family Lamiaceae; genus Ajuga; species Ajuga chamaepitys. The sequence goes on from OY282504.1 coordinate 10,864,915, forward strand.
TTATAGGAGTAGATACTTAACTATGATTTTTATAATTTTAGTTGCATTATTTTAAAATATAGAACACCGCACCAGGTAAAAATCAAATTAGGAATAAAAGAATGTCTCGAATCGCATAATATCTGACTCTAAATTAGTGTTTTAAAAATCGCTAATCGCTAATCGATCGATTTATCGGGACCTAGCGTCTAAGTGGCACCACCTTACATGAATAATTTAATTATTTAATAAATAAAAAATACATAAAAATATATTAAAAATAATAAATTAAACACAACTACTTTCAAATTTTAAAATAATTTACAGTGAATTGAGGAAAATTACTAAATTAGGGGTGTGAGAAGAAATTAAAATTTTAAAGGGCTCGATCACCTAAAGTCAAACACACAAATAAATAAAAAAGAAATACAATAATTTTAATTTTTTTAAAAAAAAAATAAAAAATAAATTAAAAAAAAATGAAAATTAAAAAAATAATTAAAAATTAAAATTTGGGCAGTTAGACGGATTAGTCGGCGTCTAGGCGGATTAGGCGCCAACTAATCGCTCTAGTCGCCGCCTAATATGCGGACCAATTTTTTTGGCCGATTTTAAGTTAATTGGCTCGGCCTAGGGGTACCTAGCGCCTAGGCGGCCGCCTAGGCCAATTTTTGGAACAATGCCCTAATTTAAAATAGCGATATACTTATGATGCAATGTTGGAGATGCTTGTCTCTAAAATGTATTGAGCGATTTTTCATCTCTATTAATTTTCATTTGTATTATGAAATTAGAAATCAAACTATCCACATAAATAGAAACAGATTATTTCCATCTTTAATACTTTCTCCGTCCCATAAAATGAGTCTTGTTTGAAAATGTATAATATTGTATTTTTTGTCATTCCTATAAAGGCACTACTCTCCAAAAACCACTTATACACTTAGGGGTGAGCAAAATTCGGTTTGAACCGAATTAACCGATCGATCCGAACCCAAATTCATTATTCGGATATGTTTTGAAGAAAATGGTTTGGTTTTCGATTTTAGTTTTTAGGATTTTCGGTTAATTCGGTTCGATTTGGTTTCATAAAAAATTTACCAAATTAATCGAACCGAACCAAAATTTATAATTTTTTTTTTTATATTTTGTATACATATATATTACTCTCTCCGTCGCACCTTATCTTGTACTCTTTCCTTAAAACGATCGTCTCACATTATTTTTTTTATATAAAAATTATATACCAAGACTTAAAGTCAATTATGTTTTCTTATGTAGATGAATGAATATAGATTTATTGTTTCATATAAATATATATATGAAAATCTATTTTTTCTATTAAATTTTTATGCACTTTAATGGATATTTATATAGGTTTATTTTTTAGTATGAATAATGATTTTCTTTTTGAGAAAAAGTTATTTCGGTTTAATCGAAAACCAAACTGATTAAACCGAATTAATTCGGTTTGGTTGTAATTTGGTTCTTAAAATAATGGATTGGCTTTTTGTTTAGGTTTTTTAATTCAATTTGAATTTTGGATTCACTAATTAAATTCGATTCGGTTACCGAACCGAATTTTGCTCACCCCTAGATACTCTTATGCGACTTATATTGATTTTTTTATTTAACATTTCAATCATATCTAACTAATTTGTGAAATTTAGAAATTTAATTTTTTACATGAACTAGTAAAATAAGACATTAAGGTTTGAAACACGACCCTTATTTTAGTTGAAGAATTTTTTCAAATGGGACTCTTTTTATGGGACATATGGAGTATTCAGTTGATGTTTTGTCACTAATTGAATACTAATGATATAAAAAGAAATTTTGTCAGTTTTCGCCACTATTATGGCGGCGACTATTCACAACCCACAAAATTTCTTAACGCAATCCACTAATTTAATAAATAAAATATTATCATAAAATGACTAGAATATCCTTACTGGAAATAATATCATAAATAATTTAAAATAACAAAAAATAAATTTTGAAAAAAAAAAAATTCCAACTCTTCTTCCTTCCTTCATCTTTGACCAGACCAAAATTAAACATTAAATTTGGAAAGAAAAAAATTAATTCTTCTTCCTTCCTTCATCTTTGACTGAACTATCTTTAACCCTAATTTTTTCAAGATTTCATCAATTAAGAACCTAAATAGTAAAAACAATGTTAGAAATCATCCTATTTTACTACATAAACCCTAATTTGTTCAATATTTCATCCATATCAAGATTAATATCAAGATGGTTGCTTCATCATAAACTTCCTCAAGATATATACCTCGACATACGAGATTAGCCACATAATTTTCTTTTTTATAATATTTTAGGTATTTTGTTTATAACATTTTATGTTAAATAGGTTTTAATTCTAATAAAGAAGGGCACATTTAGTATTAAGTGGACTGTATGAAGAATTTTGTGTTTATTTTCTAAATAAAAGTGGGCTGTATTGAGAAGTGGACTGCATTAAGAAATGTTGTGGGCTGCTAATAGCCCCTGCCCTATTCTATTTCTATTATGTTCTTACTTTGTAAGATATTTTCCGTTACTAAAAGTATATCAGGTCGGGGGTTGTTTGGTGAGAAAATATATATGATATGCGTAAGTGTTAGTTATGGAATAATTGATTATTAATTAATGTATGCTTTGAGAATTGTACTTGAATGATTAAAGTATGTAATTCCCCAATCCTAATAATCTCAAGTTATTGAAGGAAACCAAATATCAAATGTCTCTTTATTGGCCCAATCCACAATGAATTGAACAAAAGTTTAAGCAAACACACTCATAAAAAAAAAATTATTTTTTTCCCCTAATCTAAGAAAGAAAGAAAAAACTCTCCCCTCCTCCTACGGTAACTTGAACCCAAGACCAAATGCTTAGGTAGTAGATGCTCTGCCACTTGAGATATCCAACTTAAGCAAACACACTCATAGTTTCTTGCTTAAATAGGCAGTGCTTTATAATTCGAAGTTTGGTGATGAAGATCTTAAAAATTAAAATTTTGACAACAATTTATTATAAAACGTAGATGTAGTCGTAGGTGAACTAGAGAAGAAATGTTCTTTCTATAAAAGATACCATGAAATGAAATAAATAAAAAAACATATATTAATGGGCCAAAAGACCCAAACCCAAACGTTTCCAAAAGAAAGAATCCAATGAAACCTAATCCATAAGCCCAACACAGCATGAATACCCAACATTAAGCCCGAGCGGCTACCTTAAATTATAAATGGATCAAATGACCCAGTTAAAGAAATTTAATACCTAACTCATAATCATTATCTTTAGCAGCCTAGCAGCTAATTGTGTGATTAAGCGTTATCACTTGTTATTCATCAAACTTTTTGTTTTTCTTTTTTCCTTTCAAAGCTTAACGAGAAAAATCGCAGAGAGAAGCAAAACTGTGGAAGAATCTTCTTTATCTACAAGGATTAGAACTCTTGAAGTTATTTTGTCTTTCCATATTATCTATGCACACAAATTATTTTGTCGAGTACATTACTCTTTTATTCCATGTTAGGCTTAAAAGATAGTATACTAGTTAGAATTATTATTATCCGTGTGTGTTTGGTTGGGTTTGTGTAAAATTTAAAAAGGTTGGCACAGACCTGAAGTTATGTTTGTTTGGTGAGTTTCCCTAATCTCTCTAATTCCTTCTATTTTAATTAATCAATCACAATTTTTAATCCTAATTTAATCATCAAATCAATCTTCAATTAACAACTTCTTACATATATCACATCACATTTTACAATTAATTAACAGTTATGCTAAATGGGCACACTGTGCCTATGCAGAAATTCTAAAAGAAAATCCAGAAAGCTAGTTAAAGTAGAAAGACTTGTATACCCCTATGGGGTTCTAGAAGGTTACTATAGCATTTTGGTGAAAATTTTTGAATCTTTGAATTTGGATTTAAAATTTGAATTTGACTTCAAATTCAAAATAACTAATCACACTCTTTTTATCCCTCTTACATTCCCCACATCACTTTTTATCCTTTGTCAAAATCCCACTGCTCTTGTAGCTGCCGAAAACACCCTCCTTCCATATTTACCCATTTTTCAGCCTCTTTGTTCATAATTTCTTAGAATTCATGGATCTGGTTCCAAACAGCAATAGTAGGAGTTCTAAATTTTATGTTGTATTTCGAGGAGTTTGCCCTGGGATATATTCCTCATGGGAGGAGTGTGTCGTTCATGTCCTTGATTTTAATAGGACACTTTTATCATTCTTATCCATCACGTCGTGAAGTCGTTGATGCCTTCAACGAGTTCTAGAGACCTGTGAACCAGGCGGCTGAAACAATTTTTATTCGTTGGTACTCATCCGCCCAACCTGAGACCAGCAATTCCGTCTCGGAGACTAGATCGGCGGCGTCTGGAGAAAGAAGTGGAAGTTGTACACCCGTTTTGGCTGGGGCTGTTTGTCCTCCTACGGTGGTGCCGGAGTGTGTTTTAATTTTATTAATTGGATTTTTAATGGGGTTAGTTGTAGGGTTATTTTACCCGCATTAGATTAAATTAGATTTGTAATTATTTACTTCTTATTATTAGTAGTAATTATTATATAAAGAGATTATTCATTTTCTACAAGTTTAATGTACCTAGTGTGTCTAGAGACTCCCAATGTTTTAGTTTGAATATATGGTTGTGTTCTATATATCCCTACGTTTATGTAATTTTATTGTTGTTGATAAATTGTTTTATGAAGAATGTATGACTGTTCCTTCAATAATAGCAACATAATCTGGGCCCTTTAACCCATTTTTTCCTGATCACAGATTATGTGGGGTGGTAAGTATCAGTGGTGCAATATAATCGGGCCGGTAGAGTGAGATAGGTCAATGTTACTGTCATATGATTGTTGGTTATATTTGCAAGACTTGAATGTAGGTGGGCTTCAAACTCGGTTCACATTTGTGGGTTTGGCCAACTTGTGATATTGTTGCGGTCCTTACATTATTATTTATAGTTCTTGACTTGGTCCCACCTACATTTCTATTTGTACGGCCAATTAATTAAAATGAAAGCCCACTGAATGTTAGAAGAACCATCCACACCCTACCGCTCTCTCCATTTCAAAATAAGTGTATTTTTTATCTTTTATTAAAAGAAAGAGTTTTAAATAGTAAAAAACATAAGTGTAAATATGTTATGAGATAATCATATTAACTGGTTTAGGGTATGAATATCTTTGTTATCCTTGTATACATGTATGTTTTAACCTTCAAACATGGTTCACTCTTTATTGAGTACTCCCTCCGTCCCACCTTATCTTGCACACTTTCCTTAAACGGTCGTCCCACCTTATCTTGCACAGCCTAAAAAAGGAAAGTTATAACATAATCTCCACCCTCAAAATCTTCACTTTCAATCTCCACCTTCAAATCACCTTTGAAAAGTCAACAAACAACCAAAAAGCAACTTTTCTTAATATCTGTGCCGACCCCCCCTGTGCAAGATAAGCCGGGACGGAGGGAGTATTACTCAAACTAATCTTTGAGGATAACTTCATATTTTTCATTTGTTTATTTATTTTTTAAATACCAATATATAAAATTTTGGGACAGCTAGAAAAATTACATTAAAAATTTGGTCAACCTAATGCTTCTTTTTCTAATTATTTTTCATATTTGAAATAAATATTAACCTTATTTTGTCAAATGAAATTAGTTTATTCATTAATTTGGTTAATACAGTGAATTATTTTTCATTCGTTGCAGCCGAAAAATTCTTCATTAAAAACAAATAATAAAAGCAAACTAAGTAATCTAACCCCCAATTGACCACTTCGAGTATTCGTTTGACTAAGTAAATAACTTTTTGCCTCGATTTCGCCCTTTGAAAGACCGATTAGCAAATACTTAACCCTTTTGGCTCATAGGGTTCTCAAGTACTATTTGATCGTGTGAATGTTGAGTCAATTGCATCAAGTGTAACATGTTTTGACTGGAAATAATGGAGTGGTTCAGGAACCGGGTTTATCAGTCGAAGAACCGGACCGGAGAACACAGTTCTGGAAGAAAACCGAAGTCACAACCACCGGTTCAGGGTAGTTATGATTCAGTTTCAGAAGAGCAGATAAAGACAACGGTTTTGAAACCGTTGCGAAGCGGTTAAGCTGATAACTTCTTCTCCTGGACGACTTGAGCTGATTTTTCAATTCAGAGCATTGTTATATGTTGTATAAATACTCAATTGACAGTTTTCCCTTTGGCTAATCAGTTTTCAAGAGAGAATTAGAGAGAAGAGTTGCGGTTATTTTCAGTTTAGGGTTCTAGCTGAAGGAGTGGTGTAATTCTTGTGTAATTCTTGTATTCTTGGAGATTGATAGTGAATTGAGGAGTGCTGATCCTCCGTGGATGTAGAACATTAGTTCGAACCACGTAAAATCTTTCTGTGTGATTGTTTTTCTTCCTTATTGTTTTTCTTTGTGTTCGATTTCTGGTTCGTCCAGAATTCGCTATTGATTCTCGATCAATTCCATTTTTCTCTGGCCGAACGTTGTGTGAGTGATTGTGGGTTGAATCCTTACAGATCGAGACATATTCTCTTATAATCATATAACAACTAATTCACCGCTTCGGCTTATCAATTGACTAAGTTCGTCTCATTTGACCCGTATTCGTATCTAGGATCATCTTTTACCATATTCTTGACCCGTTTGGCTCATCGAGTCCTCACGATCGACTATTTCATCGTTTGGGCCCATCGTATAATCATATAACCTCCAATTGACTTCTTCGGGTGTTCATTTGACTAAGTAAATAACTTTTTGCCCCGATTTCGTCTTTCGGAAGATCAATTGCCAAATACTTGACCACACAGGGTTATAGGGTTCTCAAGTATTGCTATTTTACCAGACGTATTCTCATATAACCACGAATTCACTGCTTCGGCTTATCGATTGACAAAGTTTGTCCCGTTTGACTCGTATTCGCCTCTAATATCATCTATTACCATATCCTTGACTCGTCTAGCTCATCGGGTCTTCACGGTCGACTATTTCATTGTTTTAGCTTCTCGTATAATCATATAACCCCCAGTTGACCTCTTCGGGTATTTGTATGACTAAGTAAATAACTTTTTGATTGATTTCGCCCTTCAGAAGACCGATCACCAAATACTTGACCCTTTTGGCGCATATGGTTCTCAAGTATGACTACTTGACCGAGACGTATTCTCTTATAATCATATAACCACTAATTCAACGCTTCGACTTAATGATTGACAGAGTTCATCCCGTATTCACCTCTAGGATCATCTATTACCATATTCTTGACCCATTTGGCTCATGGGGTCCTCACGGTCAAATATTTCCTCATTTTGGCTTCTCGTATAATCATAAAACCATCAATTGATCTCTTCGGGTGTTCGTTAAGGTAAGTAAATAACTTTTTGCCTCGATTTAGCCCGTTGGAACATCGATTACTAAATACTTGTACCTTTTGGCTCATAGGGTTCATAGTATGACTATTTGACCGAGATGTATTCTCTTATAATCATATAACGACTAATTAACCGCTTCGGCTTATCGATTGAAAAATTTCATCCCGTTTGACCCTTGTTCATCTCTAGGATCATCCATTACCATATTCTTGACCCGTTTGGCTCATCTAGTCCTCAAGGTCGTCTATATCATTGTTTTGGCCTCTTGTTTAATTATATAACCCCCAAATCACCTCTTCGGGTGTTCGTTTGACTAAGTAAATAACTTTTCCCCGGTCCCTATTTCTATCAAATTATGGGCCTAAACTGTCTATTTTTATAAAACTAATTGAAGATTCATGTTCTACTGATCGAGAGCTTCAATTTGGTATATGGGTTGATAGGGTCTGACAACTTTTGAAATTACTTTCGGTCCGACGGGTCGATTTGAAATGTTGGTCCGACATCTATTTCGACATCAATTTAAGATCCATAGATGATAATTTCTAATTAAATTAACTGAATACCGATGTTCTACGTAGTACGAGCTTCAATTAGGTATGTTGGTTATGGAGTCGGGTGGTCGAATCGTCGGAACGACGAGTCTAAAAGTAAGCTGATGATTAGGATGAAAGTTAAATAATAAGGAAGAAACTAACTTACTGCTTTGCTTTCCATAGCAGGTTCAGAAGAAAAAATAAAAGAAATGAGACCATGATATTCTAAGGTTTTAAGGGCACTCACAATGTAGGTCCAAAATGAAATAATTTGGGTGAGGGGAGAGGTAGGAATGTATCGGGGGAGGAGGGGTAGCATTTCAATTAATTAGGTTGGGTCCAATTAATTGGACCTGAAGAGAGGGGAAGGGGCCGCAGCGAGGGCGAGAGTGGGCGAGTGGAGAGTGGCGCCACTCGCGGGCATCGTAGGGGCAACGCGGGCACGTGGTACCCGCGCACGCCTGAGGTGCGTGACGCGGTGGGGCCCGCGCCCATTATTGCTTGTCTGCCACCATGCCTTTAATTTTAGTTTTTCATTTTTTTTATATAATTAAATTCATTTGAGTGCTTGTTTTTATGTTGTGTGAGATAAAATGGGGACATATATTACTATTGCCAACGGCCAAATCCACTGTTCCCGGCCATTGACAAAAAATTTAACAAATATTCTTCTCTATAAATACATGCAAAAATATTCATTTTTCCACCAACATCTATAATTTTCTCCTACTATTTCTTCATATTTATTTTTTGCAAATTGCTCCTATAATGGCAGGAAGATCTTGGGCGAGAAATTGGTTCAATAATTCTTCGGATGCGGACGAAAATTCCAATCCTCGTCCGCCAGCTTCCACCACCAGCCCCCAAAATTTTCCTATTCAACCCAACGTGATACCATCTCCAAATTTTCCAGTTCATCCATATCCTCATATGAACCCCATGGCTACCCAGGGTGCTCCTTATGTTATGTATCCAAATGAAGGCTTCCAGTATCCTTTTATGTCGCCTCCTCCTTATGGATTTTCTCCTCAGAGTGCAACAACGACCCCCCCAGTACTCGTCCAGAAGAGCGAGTATAGACGGATCAAGTACCGACAGAGAACGCAACACTCCGTCCTCGGGGACAACTTCCCCATCCCACCATGCTCGTCTCATGTGGGGCTCGAGCATATTAACCTCGACGAAGATGGACGTTCCGACGACGTAGGTGATGTCTCACAGGGGAGAAAGGGGACATACAATCCAAGATAGAATGGACATAAAAAAAACAGCTAGCTCGATGTTAGGTGAATAACAGTGAAGATTCAACGATCGGCAATGCTCAAAAGTTGGATTAGATGTGGAAAAGAATCGCAGCCGACTACAACAAAAATCGTCCCGTAGGTTTCATTGAACGACCATGGGGCCTGATGAAGACACACTTTTATACTACAGCGAAGCACGTGTCTCTATTTAATGCAAGTTACGTTACTCTGAAGGAAAATTGGGCAAGCGGACGCAGCGATGCCGATATACTGATGGATGTGTTGAAGCAGTGGTCAATTACTAACAAGAATATTAACTTCAACAGACTTCTTGGAATGTGGAGGGTTCTCAGTGTTTGTTCGAAGTAGATCTACCAGCAAAAATGAGATCATCACGGTAAAAAGAAGACAAAGACTTCTGCATCGGGTGCGTACACATCATCTTCCAACAACGAAGATGACGATTGGCAAAAATATTCTACTTCTAAAATAATTCTTTTAAATTGCTATTTAAGAAAAATGTTGTGATTTTTATGCATTCGTCAATCAGAAAGAAAGCAGCAAAGAGGAAAGGCAAGGGAAAAGTTGATGCTTATGAAGAGATAAAGTCATCGATCGAGAGCAACATGGAAGAGTATAGGGCCATTTCATAGCAGAAAAATACCGAACTAAATGTTTTCAACAAACAAAGAGACTATGACATAATCATGAGAGACACCACAAGGATGACCCCGGAACAACTCCACGTGCACCTTCAAATGTGCGATGAAATAAAGAAGAGATGGGGCTGGGGGATGTAGTTATTTTCATAGTTTAATTGTTGGACAATGTGTCATTGTTGCTTGTATTTCATTCCTTGTATTTCATGTCCTGTATTGCATTTCTTGTACTTGTTGTTCTTGTATTCATGCAGTGATGTCTTGTTAATATCAAATATATTCTGAATTAGTTTTAAAAATTTGTCTTTACAAATTATTGCCGTTGGAAACTAGCCGTTGGAAACTACTTCTATAAATAGAAACTTGAATTGCATTTGCAGCACACCCCCAACAACAATTGCTTCCCTCATCTTCATTTTATACCCTTTCACATTAAAAGAAAAATGTGTTCAAACCACTCCACCAATAGCAATGCTGAAGACGATGCAGCAATGCACGACTATTTTATTGATGATGCCGATGATAGAATGTTCTTGCAAATTATTAATGAGCAGAGGCTATTGCTCAATGTGGTTGAAGGCTCTTCTGGTCCTCCACAAAGAAGAAAAAACGTCCAACGAGATCGTGTAGGAGCACACACCCGTCTATTCAATGATTACTTTTGTGAAAACCCAACATATAACAACGACGTATTCCGCTGACATTTTTGGATGAGGCGAAACTTGTTCCTTCGAATAGTCGATGCCTTGGAAGCACATAATCCATACTTTCAGCAGAGAGAGGATGCATTAGGAAGAAAAGGTTTCTCCCCGCTTCCGCAATTCGCCAATTGGCGTATGGTGTTCCAGCCAACCTCTTTGATGAGTACTTACGAGTTGCAGAAACAACAGGCATCGAATGCTTGTCTAACTTCTGTCGCTGCGTAATCGACATATTTGGAGAGAGGTACTGAAGAAAAGCAACTCCAGTGAATTGTCAACGTTTGATCAATATGAGAGGAGACATGGTTTCCCCGGAATGTTAGGTAATCTCGACTGTATGCATTGGGAATGGAAGATTGCCCAGTCGCTTGGAAAGGTCAATACATCAGAGGTGATCATGGAGTTCCGATGATCATGCTTGAAGTCGTCGCATCGACGCACTTGTGAATATGGCATGCCTTCTTTGGAGTTGCAGGTTCAAATAATAACATCAATATGCTCAACCAATTACCTCTGTTCAATGACGTTCTGCAAGGAAAAGCCCCGGAAGTAAATTTCATAGTAAATGGTACGACCTATAGTAGAGGGTACTATCTAACTGATGGTATATATCCGGAATGGGCAGCCTTCGTCAAAAGCTTTCAATGTCCTACTGATCCGAAAAGAAGTCATTTTAAGCAAATGTAAGAGGCTGCAAGGAAGGATGTCGAGCGAGCATTTGGAATTTTGCAAGTACACATAACATGATAGCTGAAAACGAAGGAGAATCGATAGTCAACTGGACGGACGAACCAAGCATCGACAATAACGCAGACACTCAATTTTTTCAAGGTTCAATTAGGGGTTTCAATGCATACATACAAAGAGGCGTCGATCTTCGAGATAAGGAAAAACACCATCAACTCCGAGCCGACTTGATTGAGCACATACGAGCGCATCATAACTCTACCTAGATATATTTCAAGAATGAAAAACATGTTTTCTTTTTTTAATTTTTATTTCGTGTTGTATTGTTTTTCCCCTCTTTGAATTTTAATATAGTTAATAATATTATATTAAAAACCAATTAATTTTTTTCGAAATTAATTTTATTTTTTAAAAAATAAATCGACAATATAATTTTTATCTACAAATAATAAATATTAATTAATTAATTATATATGTTAAAATTGTAAATAAGATTTAATTTAATTGAAGATGTGAAAATAAATAGGGTGGTTTTAAGGTGGGACCCTCAAATAGTGACAAATAGTGTTAATTGGACATGGGTTGTATTGGGAAAAATATGTAGCATTTGAGTGGGGTTTGAACTTTTGATGTGATAGTGACGTGGCAGTGGTGTGTCAATTAGTATTTGTATTAGGATTGTGGGTGCTCCAAATAGGGAAATATATTCGTATCTGGGTCATCACCAATTGCACACACTTAATGGCACGCGTCTGCTGTAGCTGACTGTCCCAAGCTATAATCTGATGACTAATGAGGACTACTATTGGTGGTAATGATGACTATCTATCCTACATGTACCTTTATACGTGCGCGAGCGCATATATATATATAGGGAGACAAGGTATAATGCCCCTGTCAGAGGGTGCCAACCTGCTTTTTTACTTAGTTGACTTTTTTCTTGATAATATGCCCGAAATGACCAAATTGCCCTTTTGTCCTTTTATTAAAAAATGCTCTTCATTATTCTGATTTTTCTTAAAACGAGCGAGCATATTTTTATTTCAATTCAGTCCTTATATGTTTATCCTTTTGGTTTTGTCCAAATAAATTTTCGTCCTATATTTTCTTAATTATAAATTAACCCCAAAATTAATTTTTTCATGCAAAATTAATCTTTAGTATTAATATGGAAATAGTCCATTACGACCATATCAGGCCCATCATGCTTCCGTCAATTAACTTCTTGAAACATAAACCAAGTTTTGTACCTTTTTGACCGAATTGTCGTCGGGTTGTATCCACCGATTTTTACGAACTGCTCCTCACAGCCCAACCACTCGATCGCAACCTATGGTTCCAGACGTAGACTCCTTCAACAGCAACCAGCACAGCCTCGTTTCGTTTCCTACCTCGAGGCGTACAGTATTCTTCTTGGTTAATGAACAGAAATAAAACTTTTGGAAGATGATGAATAAAAGCCCAACTTTTATTTAGAAATCATGAACTTATTATTACATTAGTACATCTCCTTTTGGGAGGAGACGACTTGTTTAGCTACTCATGGTAGCTACACTCTCCTCACACATACACTCGAAAACTAGAATGGAAAGACTGGAAACTAGCTATTACAATTTTATTGTTGTAAGAAAACAGAGGGGAATGGTCGATGCCTTCTGCTTCCTTCTACCCTGTATTTATAGAGGTTTAAGACCCCTATCCTTGAATTATTGTGTCCAGTTGTAAGCTTTTGATTGGTCTCTCAAATTTTCTGGATGCAACATCTTATCTGGATCACATGCATGTGGTCCCTTCCTTCACATGGTTCACATGTTGTGGACCCTTGCCTCATATGCAGACTTCAATTATTCTGTTGTGAATGCCTCCACCTTTTGTCGTTTTGGGTGGATGCAATTCTCGTGACTCAACCCATCGCTGCTTGTCGGGGACCCCTTTATTAATTTTTTCTGGGTGGTCCCCTTGGCATCTTCTGCTTTCTCGATGGTTCTTTCTCGTTTCTCTTCCCTTTGTCATTGATGACAGGGAACGCTTGCCCGAATAGTGCCTTTTCCTGCTCTGGGCACCTGGGGAAAATCCGACTCGTCCACTCGTCCACAAGTTTGGTAGCCTTCAACGCGCTGTGGACTTTTAACAAGTCCTCATGTTGTACTCGACCCGCGACTTTGGCTTGAATATCCAAGTCGTTGATCCTCTTGTCAAGCTCCTCCAAACGTTCCTGGAGATGCCTGTATCCTGTTAGGATGGAGTTGGCTTCACTGGACTCCATCTCTCATTAGAAAGTCTGCAAGAACATTTTCATGAGACTTTATAATGACAACCTCATAATCAAAATATTGACAATCAGCTTGCCATCTAAGTAATCTAGCTTTCTCAGGTTTAGATTCAATTTTTTTTGTTAAGAAAGCTTTGACACTTGTGTTGTCCATTTTAAGGATGAATTTCTTAGGCAGTAGGAATAACGGCCATTTTCTGAAGGCCTTTCGCACTGCAAAGAATTCTTTCTCGTTGATGTGCCATCTTGCTGCTTCGTTTTCTGCAAAGAGACCGCTGCAGTATCGGCATGGCACTTCTCCATTCGGGGTAGCTTTGGTTAATATTGCTGCCCACCAATGATCACTGACATCTATATAGAGTACCAATTCTTCATCATCGTTCGGTATTGCAAGCTTTGGAAGATCTTTACAGATCTCTTTAAGTTGTAATACTGATTCTTGGTGTTCTTTTTCCCATTTGAAATCTGCATCTTTCTTTAACAATGGGCTAAACACCTTCCTGTATTTTGCTAGGTTTTTAATAAACATCCCGGCAAAATTGACAACTCCAAGAAAACTTTGAAGTTGCTTCTTGTCTTTGAGGTCTTCTGGAAATCCTTGCACCTTCTCCACTATATGTTTTTGAAGGATGATTCCAGACTCATCGATCTCGATCCCAAGGAACTCGATCTGTCTAGTGGCGATTACTGCTTTCTTTTCTGATAGCACTAATCTTTCCTTATGACAAACTTCTGAAAAGATCTCCAGATGTTTGATGTGTTCCTTCATATTCCTTGAAGCGATGAGTATATCATCGACATATACGAACATGAATTTAAAATAATCCTTAAACAGATTATCCATCTTCCTTTGATATATCTGGGGGGCATTTGCTAATCCCATTGGCATCACGTTCCAGATATAATGTCCTTGTGGTGTGGAAAACGCCGTATACTTTTTGCTGGCCTCTTCCATCTTAATCTGATAGAAACCAGATTTACAATCAAATTTAGAGAATACCTTTGCATTCTTGATGCAGTTTACCAAGTGCTCTCTACTTAGGATATAATATCCGTCGAATTCCAAGATATTGTTGATCCCTTTGTAATTGATCACCAATCTTGGCTATCCTCTCTTCAATTCTCCATGGTTTCTCACCAGAAATCCTGGGCTACTGTATGGAGAGATTCCTTCTGAAATCAACTTAAGGTCCAGATGTTCCTTAAGTATTTTCTTCATATCCTCACGATCTGCCTGATTCATAAGGATTGGTTTGTACCGAACAAACTCATTTTCTTTTCCGGTTTTCACCTTCAAAGTTGCTTTGAGTTCATTCTTGTCCCACCATGCTAGAGGATCTTCATTGAAATTCCTCTTGATCCTCTTCTTGACATCCTCTACAGATATTTGTTCTTCAATGGTGATATCAAGTTGTGGACTTGCTTCCATAGACGCCTTGAGGAATTGGTCTGTCTCTTTTGACATTCTCTCATCCTTATCTCCGCCTAATGTTTCAGCTTGATATTGAAGGAGTGCATCTCCATATCTTCGCTGATCCTTCATTTTTGGGTGACTTAGTTTTCCTTCATCACCACGCTTGCTGCGAAAATTAATGGGCATTTTCCGATGAAATGCCTCCCTTAATCTCTGAACAATAATCTTATGATCACATAGGGTTGTGAAAATAAGCTTTCTTGTTTCATTTTCTTGTGTAAATCGCTTGAATGTCTGTAGGAAATTGTTTCCTAACAGAATATCTGCCCCTGTATCATGGAAATAAATTGGTGGAGTCTTGACTTTGTACCATGGGGTATCTCCGGCTCCGCCAATCATGATTTCCGCTTGCTTAATTCCTCGTTTGAGGATAAGAACCCTCTTAGAGAAATCTCTTCCTGCAATAGCTGGTAGATCCTCTCCTACTCCTGTAGGAAAGATTTCTGGCTTCGCTGTGCATATTCCTGCGCCTGAGTCAATGTAGGCCGCGAGGAGGAGACACCCCAAGTGGTACCTATCAGTTTGCTAACCCAGAACACCATGGATTTGCCTTAGGTGATGGGTCGCCCTCTACGGAGAGTCGTGCTTTGTGTCAGATCACACGATAGAGGCTCGGGGTTCATTATAGCTCTGATACCATTTTTACGTTCGGATCGGATCTTGCATGATTGTTTAATTTAGAGGGTCAATTTATTAAATTGTGATAATTAATTAGGACTAAAATTTGATTTCAAAATTTTGTTTGGACTTAACAAAAATTTTAATTATAAAATCTGAATTGAAATGATTTTTTTTTTTAATACCTAAGGGCAAAATGGGTAGTTTGCTTGATAAAAGGGTATTCTATCAAGTTTAAAGTTAAATAAGTAAAATAGAGGTTTTTTATTATGACATGGGTACTAAACCCTATTTCCTCTATATATATATATATATATATATATGGACTATTTTTTGTATATAGATGTATTTAGATAAGTTATACTCCCTCCATCCCGACCTAATTTTCCTACTTTGACCGGACACAGAGGTTAAGAAAAAATCGATTTTGTGGAATCTTTGACTTTTTTAAAGGTGGAGATTTTGAGGGTGGAGATTGTGAGAGAAATTTGTCATTTATGAGCTGAAAAGTTAAGTTGGGACAAATCGAAAAAGAAAGTAGGAAAGTTAGAACGGGACGGAGGTAGTAATATAATGGATAATATGAATTGTGTCCAACTAATAAAGTGGTGATATAACTATAAATTAGACTAGTTTTTATAAATTATTAGACTATAAAATAATAGCGCGAAATTCATTGATATTAGTAAAACTATTCAAGAAAGAATAGTCCAAAAATATAAATAGCTAATTTTTTTTCTCGGGT
Source organism: Ajuga chamaepitys (assembly GCA_958295605.1). Lineage (NCBI taxonomy): Eukaryota > Viridiplantae > Streptophyta > Magnoliopsida > Lamiales > Lamiaceae > Ajuga > Ajuga chamaepitys. The sequence goes on from OY282504.1 coordinate 10,881,238, forward strand.
ATTACAGTAGTTGATTTGAATTTGGGTTTTTTAAGAAGTTGAGTTGAGCTTTGAAACAATGTTTTCCCAATTTTATCAGGCAATTGGTTTTCAAGGTTAAAATTCAGCCATATTTATAACGCCAAAATTTTCTCTTTCATAAACTTTCATCTATTAACTGTTAGAAATATCAAGTTAGTTTCATCTTTTGGAGCAGCTTCTAATTGATTGTGATGTTTCAATTATCTGAGTTTGTGTCGTCTACTTTCAAGTTGATTTATTCATCAATAGTTATTCATGCGCTCCATCGGCCAAACAATGACGACTAACGTGAAACCTTAAAAATTTAGAGTTCACGGAGTTCTAGAAAAAAAATACACGGCCCGGTTGAAGATGACAATATATATATATATATATATATATATATATATGTTATAATTTTTTATTTTTTTTTTACTTTTTTGAATTATATGTATATATTATTTGAATTGATTGTTTATGTTTTTCATTAAGGATGTTGCATTCTTTTACTAATAATATTATAATTTATTAAAATTAGTGGGTTGCATTAAGAAATTTTGTAGTCTGTGAATAGTCCCCCCATCTTTTTTTAATTGGATTACCTGCTATTTAGGCAACACACAGTTCAATCAAATGGTTCTCCCTAATTGTTAAGGCCTAATTGTAGGAAAATTCACCACCTTTTTCGAGATTGCAATTTAAACCTAACTTTTAGAATTTAGGAAAACAAAGCTCCACTTTACTTATGGTTGCAAACCGTATTATCGGCAAATTTTCTGATCACCGGGGTCCATGTGTCCGGTTTCTGTGCCATATCATTTGCCACGCCATTTATCAAAAAGATAGAAGAACTTTTAAATTTGTAAAAAAAAAAATACCACCCTTTTCAAGAAATTGCAATATAATCCTAAAGTTTCATATTTGTATAAAAAATACAACATTTTCTTAAATTGCAATTTAAATCTAAGTTGCCAAAAAAATTCTACTTCTAAAATATTTGCAATTTAAAACTTAAAAAATTTCAAAATAAAAAAAAATGAATCACCTTCAACTTGTAATTGTAGTATATATATGTAATTATTTGTATGATTGATTTGTTTTGAGTCGTGTACTATATGACATGTTGCAATATTTGTTAAAAGAATATAAATTTTCCTGTAAAACATAAAATAATTTAACATATGCCAATCATAGCACCACATAATTAATTACTAGATTATATCCATTTTTAGTCCCATAACTTGATCTATTTTCAAGAAATGCTACAAATTTGCAACTTCCAAAAATAAGGTAAAATGGCAGCCAAAGCCTATGTTGTTAAAAACCAAGTAGCTTCCAATGGAGTTTCTCCTAGGAATACACTTATTATGCTCAAAAGAACAAGTTGAAGGTAATTCATTTTTTCTTACTCTTATTTTGAAAATTTGAGGTTTGAATTGCACTTATTTTAGAAGTAATTTTTTTTTTCTTGGCAACTTAGATTTAAATTGCAATTTAGGAATATGTTGTGATTTTATGCAGATATGAAATTTTAGGACTATATTGCAATTTCTTGAAAATTGTCACACCCCGATTTTCGTAGATTTGAACAAAAGTTTTTTTAAAGGGATGTGAACTACATCATATTTTTTTGAACTTATAAAACTTGTTTGATTAATTGAAAGACATGTTCGAAAGTAAAATAGCATAATTTTTTTAGACATATCACATAAAACACCTTAGAAAAGAATATTTTGACGGAAGTGTAATTTGAATAGGACTCTATAACTTGACTCGAAATAGAAATACGAAAACTTCATAAAAGCCTTCTTTTTTTTTACACAAATAAATTTTTGACTTGAATAGATACGGAATATTTTGAGAACCTTTTGACCATAACATCCACCGCCTCCTCGCGCAGCAACCGAGCTCCAATGGTCTGTAAAAACTAAAATATAGAATGGGGTGAATAAGCCACAAGCTCAGTGGGGCATGTTTGTCAATTTTAAATACAAATCATGCTATAATTAATGAATGCATACAACACACTGTAAGATAGATGTTAGCGTAGCCAGCATATAGCATAGCATAGCATAACTTTGTTGCCTGTTGAGCATAGTGTAGTACATCACATAGCATAATGTAGCATAACATAGAATGTAATTAACCTGTTGTCTGTTGACTATCATATCATAACACAAACCATAGCATAACATATCATAGTATATAGCCGATTGCCTGTAGCCTATGAAATGTTGTGCTTAGACATTAAAATCACAATCAAAACATTTAAAATATGCAAACAACCCATAGTTTAGATGCATGCTCCTATTGTCCATAGTCTTCGCTAGTGTCGATCTCCTTTCCACTTAAGAATGCATGAACTTATCTAGTCATCATTATATATATATGGGATTTGAAAATCGGGGGGAAATTGGAAATTTAGGGCTTTGTAAAGGGTTTAGGAAATTTTAAAAGTAATAGAGAATTTGTAGGAATGATTTGTTGCTTAATAGTGAAATAAATAATTTATTTTTCATAATTAGTAAGGAATAATACTTTGAAAATTTTATTGTAGCTCATATACTGGATTAAAAAGATCATATTAAAATTTCAGAAGTTTTCACGAAGTATAACTATGGATGTTTTGAATTCTTAAAGCCGAATATGTTGAAACTTGAAATTATGTGCAACGCTAGTAAAACCTTTATAAATATGAAACTATCGATTGGATACCCTTGACATTTTAAAGTAGCATAAAGACATGTTTATGAAAAATATATCTAAATATCAGAATTTTTTAAGAAGTATAAATATGTATAACGAATTTAATAAACCGGAACAGAGAGATTTTCAGATTCTGCACTGAAGTAACATAAAAATCATATAAAATAAACTATACATTCAATGGAGTTGAAATTTTCAAAGAATATAAAAAACATAAAACAAGTATTTTGTAATTTTTGAAATTGTTTAGATTGGGGAATTTTTTTTCTCTCCCTAATACCTGCCTATTGGAAGAGTTGAGATTGAAAGACCCTAGCATGATATGGACGAAAATTTGAGTGAAAATTAGATTATTTGGACTGTGATTTTGATTTATGAGGTAATCCCATAGGCAAAAACTTGTGTGCACGCAACACACAATTGCACTATTGTGCACTCTCCTATTTAAATTGAAATTAAGAATATATATAAGGGCCTTGCTTGGATGAATTTAGAGCTACAACATGTGGTACAGCGGTGAGACACGCGCAGGTGCGGTTCAGGCGCGCAGGTTCGAACCCTGTTTTGCTCTGTTTTGACCTCTTTTTATGTTGTTCAATAGTATACTAGTGTCGTACCCGCGCGATGCACGGGAAGTACTTTCACACACTAATATTAATTCTAATTGAAATACGGAATGTTCTCTATCGTAGATAAGTACTTTTAGTTAAAATATATAATCTGATGTCCCTAAATAAGTTATTTGCATTCACGTAATCTATACTACATGATCTGATATGTATCAAGATAATACAAATAAATCAGTTGTCTAATTAACATGTAATATTTGACAAAAAATAAATATGACAAAATTTATGTGACCTATATGTATTTAATTGATCTGCATAATTTATCTAAGTTATGTGTATACACTCAATTTTCACGATCAATCCTATTCCCGAACTAATTGTGATGCCTTAATTATTTGTTTCTGAAGTAATGTTTTAAGAGTGGGAGTCTTGAATGTGGCAGTTACATAAATTTCATTCCGTGTGGCAGAACCTTATTTACCAAACCAAGAAAATAAATTTTACCATTCAGTTTCATTATACTTGAATTGACCCATCATATGGAATGAGATCAGTGTGACTGCAACATAAAGTAAGATTCGTGTGACCGCCACTAAAACTTTTTGCATGTTTTAATTATTTTGAAATTTGATATATTGATTCTTTAGAAATAGAAATCATTAAGTTGAATAATTCTTTAAAAGTGTGCACTTCTCGTCAAATATTCATTTTAAGACCACAACATCGCTCTTTTAAATAATTCTACCACCACGAACTTTCATTCAAATATTATCATGCAAGAAATACAACACCAGTAAAAATTTCTTAATCGTATGAGAATTCTCCAACAATATTACGTCTTTCATCTAAAATTCACAACATCTTCCCATTTAAACTCCACAACCACTTATCACGTTAAGATCCTCTTTGTGTACATATTTTGTTAAGAGTCGTTTGCCGCAATCTTCAAAATCTTTTCTTCGTCTTTCAAACTTATCCTCGTCTTCCTACTTAATGTGAACCTGCAAAACTTAAATTAATAACAAAAAAAAAAAAAAAAAAAAAAAAAAAAAAAAAAAAACATTGCAAATGGAGGGTCATTCATTAAGCCAAGATATTAGAGCTCTAGCCACCAAAATATATTCATATAAACCATCAACAAAAAAAAATTAAAATTCCAACATTGAACAAAAAAACTATTAACCAAAATAAAACCCATAAAACAATCAAATGGGGTTTGAATCTATGCAAGATTAGATATCTGTCATTTAGAGAGTTAGCCCGATATATAAGCAGCCCATAAATATTGAAAGTAAATAAAAACTTGATATTTGTTTAAGTTAATTTCGTATAAAGGCACTTACCTGTGTGTGCAGCTTTTGAGAGGTCCAGGAAGAAACTGTTGTGAGGATCGCATCTCATGTACTCAATGTCCTTATATCTAAGTACTTCTCTGTCAACATCACCTCTCTCTCTCTCTCTCTCTCTCTCTCTCTCTCTCTCTCTCTCTCTCTCTCTCTCTCTCTCTCTCTATCTCTATCTTCAAATAAAGTGAAAAAAAAAACAGAGAATTAATTCTTAAGGCTGAAGCAAATATCTGAGTTACAGATCCAGAATAGTTAATGAATGACGAAATTGAAAACTATTTAAATTATCACTGGAAAGATCGGATCTTGAATGGCTATGGACATGTTGGACCCGAAGAGCATCTCCAAAGAAACATAAGAATTATCAGAAGCCTTAATGCGAGCATGTGTGTGTAGGTTTCGAGAGAGACATGTGCAAGTCCTCGGATACCTAGAGGCGTAAAATATCACATTGAGCGCCATTAGATACAAAACCACTTAATCATTCCAAATTTAATTTTTTTTTTTAGCATGATGAATTAATCGAACATCTCAAGCTACCAACACCCTCGAGCTATAATCCTACATCATTTGAATTAAATAATGTGATAAAATTTCAAATGAACCGCTCTAGGGACACCAATAAATACATGTTGTTTGTGTCATTATCAAACCCAAACATGTTTTCCAAGTACTTAAAATGTCATTAAATAGATAGGAATCTCTGGAACATGGGCATAAAAAATTAAGTAAATGAAAAGTCTTACAATTTTAAATTATTTGCCCATATAATTCATGACAACATCAACAATCTCAATGACATCGATTAACAGTGAGGGATTTCTTACTCAACTGAAAGAGTATCCAGACTCATGAAAATTGCAAATTCAGAGTATTAACACGCTATATTTATTTATCATTTAGAGGCTTAAGTATGAGTTAGACGTTAATAATTAAACATATGTACCAGTCATATAGCTAATGCAGTCCTCCATTGACGATAGACATCACATTGTTGGCTTTCTCCTATCCACCATCATCTCCGTAATTGTTATTATCATGACCACCGCCAACGACGTTGATGTGGCCTCCTACTAAAGAATTGAAACTTGCTGCCTATACAAATACGATACTCAAAAGATAACAACTTTAAATTAACTTATCAACTTAAAAATGATAAAGTGAAATAGAACACAAACATACACGCCTTTTGGAGGTAGAGTAAGCGTATATGAGAGGCTTCTCTTTAGATCTCGTGGTAAATTAGAGTAGACATTAGGGAAGCACGGAACTTTCTACTCTTAAAATCAAACTGAAGATCGAGTGGAAAATTGAAACAAACTCAACACACAGGTGAATCAATAATTTAAAATTCACTCGTCATGATTTTTATGTTTTTGCCATGGTAACAGTTATCATCGGTCGACCTCTCACACAAAGACCAAAAAGAGGAAAGAAAACCACCATAGTTCAATTATAAGCTCGTTTAACACTGTTCTGAACCAAATATTCTTTATTCATAGCTAATTTGAATACTTAGATCACAATTCCCAATTCCCAATAGTGATGACTATAAGAAATGAAAAATAAATAGCAAGCTAGTGGTGCAAACAAAGTCTCAAAATTTGCTTTTCTATGTCTAAAAAGTGATCTTGAATTTTTGAAGATTCGTTTGTATTTCAAATCTTACATCTATGTAGAAACATTCATGAATCTCACATAACAAATTATTACTATTCTTCATGGAAAGAAGATCATTATACATATTTAAAAAAAAAAAAAAAAATCCAAAAAAGCATATAAAAAGTATCTTTTCAATCATATAAGAAAGCTCAAATCATAATCCAGAAGGGAGGAAAATGTTGACGGCATTACATAAAGCGGAACACGCATTGATCGCCACACTGGGTACATCAGAAGACTCCCACACGTGTTGCACACTATCTGGCAATGCACTCAACATTTTAGCTATTTTCTAATCGAAATTATCTAGGAAATGCTATATCATGAAATCCCAAAAAGCTTATAAAAGATAGAAAAAAAAAGGAAAAAGAAACTTGACTTTTAAAACTCGAAAGAAAATAAAAATAAAAATCGTAAAATAATTTCAACACAACACATTCACAATAGAAAATAATTTGTTCTTGGGACTTAAAAGGTGATTTACCAACAAAATCGTGGTTTGAATGGTCTCACTCTTTCGTCTCTTGATAATATAAGCCTCCAAGCACAACTTATTTGTGACCAAGTTTACCACAGTAAAACCGCCAAAACGAATGAGAGAGGGAGAGAAAGGGGACAGAGAGAGAGAGAGAGAGAGAGAGAGAGAGAGAGAGAGAGAGAGAGCTTACAACAATTAGAACAATTTGAATAAAAATCTTCCACATTTTCTTCATTAAATTAATGTCCATGGAAACAATAATATTTGAAGCCAAAATCTACAATAAAATTCCAATAAATAATAGTAATATGATTCACAAAATAGTTATAAGCTATTATAACTCAACATTCAGTAAAAATTGCATATGCATTATTTTATTAGAAATAGATAATGGGTAGGAAGAATGAAATCATAAAAACAAATAAAAATTCTAGAAGAATAAAGCATATCCTATAAAAAAATAATAATAAAAGTTTGAAACAAAAAATTAACAGCAACAAAACCACACACATATATCAACATCTTAGGTATTTAGACCACCTGGTATACAATATCTACGACCTCTGAAGTTTAATAACCAATATTGCTTGCCAAAAGCTTAAGAGAACATTACACAAAGATTATCTAATGATCAATATGTAATGACGGGCAAAAAAATCGGGATAGTAAAGAACATTATGACAAACTCGAGTAGAAACATAGGACATTCTATCATAAGCTTGCACTTAATCATAACAAAGTAATAAAAAGTGAATCGGTCAGATCCAATTCCACAATATTCAAAAGCTTGAGCTCTACCATATTAAACTTGAGTTGGCTGTTTTTTAGTACAACTCTAAATAACTCTCACCACAGCAACCCGTCAAACTTTTGTGACAAAGACGAGCAATTCAATGATTTTGGTAATAAGTAGACCATATCATACTCAATTCATGAGACTATTACAATATAAATCTATTCAAATAATGGGAATAGAACAATGTTCAGTAAATTGATACCAAAACAGTAGAAATCAACTTCGTAATTGCTTTCCGAATCAATTAAGAACAACAAAATAGACAAATTCAAAGTCTGGTTAATAAATTGAAGGATAACTCACCAATAAATCAAAGTCTGGGTACTATAGGAGCTCATGTTGATAGGACAACCATATAACGCGTGTATGATGCAAATAAGCACGCCACGGATATCGTTTCACTTGGATTTAATTTTGGAAAAGTAAGTCTGAAAAACAGGATAGAAAATAAAGAGCAATTAGAATATAAAAAGAAATAGTTAAACCATTGCATATACTCATCAAAATTACATTTCATATAGATAGATATTAAAAAAAGAAAACCAAGAAAACCAAGAGGTTTAAAGGTTTACAAATTACCAGATGGAGCAATGAATTCTCCGATTATGTTCTCCATGTAATCAACCGAGCCTTGTTCAAACACGCTTTTGAGGGGCAAAGCTCCCATATAAGAACGTGTTTAAGCTTCATATCTTGAGGCAAATTTGCTGCATTTATAAAACTAATTCATATTTTTTAAACATCTTCAAATGACAAAGATCATGTAAAAAGCAAACAATTAAATTAATTGATGGAGAAAAATGAATTGTTTTTTGCTAATATGTATTAGCACAACTGCTGAAAGAAAATGTCGCCTGGAAACAATAAGACATATTACATACGTCCTATAATTATTGAATTTCCTTAAACATAATCTCAAAAATCAAATTATTATCATTCTCATAAGAGAAAAACTAAGAAATGGGAGAAGAAAAACAGAGGAAAAAGAAATCTCACCTGACAAACAGAGGAAAAAGAAATCTCATCTTTGCTAAATTTTCCACGTCTTCGTCTTTGATCAGCATTCCTTCGCCGACCACCATTGCACCAGCCGTCATGCCAACACAATCGCGTAGCCTCACTCCATGAAGATATGGAAGGAATTCATCATGGCCAGCCACCCGACAACAACGGCTAGTAAGCCCCTCCAGATTCTCCATTCCTTTACGTCTCCACCAACTTTTTCAATAAAAAAGATAATAACATATGAATAAAAAATCGAAAGTTAAATAGATAAGCACAAAAGATCTCTCTAATGAAAAAAAAATTTGATTCTAATTGTTGCAGTAGAAAAAAATGACAAAGATTCATCACAAACTTTAGCTCTTTAACTAATGCATTTGTTAGGAAGCAAAATATCAGAATTATAGTCAACAATTTCATCAGAATTTAAAAATCAACATATTCTCATATGTGATACCAAGTTTATGAGGTCCTAAATTGCAGTCGCCTATTTGACTCCTGTATCACAACAACATGGTGCATAAATCATAAATAATAAAAATGAGAAAATCTAGTAAATCATACTGAAAACCTTCTAACAAAATGCTTAAAAAGAACTAAAAAGAAAGAGGAAAGTAGATTACCTAAAGCAACCACATATCGAAATACCTAGTGAGTTGCTCGAGCAGCTTTTGTTTTACGGGGATTGAAACAGAGTGCACCCGGCAAGATCATCTCCAAATGTTAAAGTTCCATAAACCAAATATGCAGTGCAAATTTAACTTGAACTTATCAAAATTGAAATGAATATGGAAAAAAAATCCTGAAACCTGAATTTGATGTTGGAAAAAGAAGAGAAGAAAATCGTTCAGATCATCTGCCTTAAGATCCTCAAATTTAGATATAGGCCATCGTCGCTCCACCATGGGAACTGAGATTCAGATTTAGCATTCAAAGTGCAGTTACGGAAATAATCAAATACAAAGAAAAATCTCACCAATTTAATATCTGAGAGTGATGGTTCATTCTCTTCTTCTCGGCACATAGTTGACAGTAAAGATAAAAAGCGGTTCTTTTTGTGAGAGCGATTAGAATGCAGAAGTAGAATTGAGAAAGAGGCCATTAGGTTTTTCTATAATGTGGGAGAGGTCACCTGGAGAAGACAGTCCAGAAGATGCTACCATCACCCAGACGCGAGGATGCACCATTTTAGGTGCTTCCCGTTAATATTCCATTCTTGGCAAGAATTGACGCGCAAACTTCTCCTAAAATTGGAAATGGAATCGATGAATCAAAAGATTCATAAACACCCAAAATAAAAAGATAGACAGAAGATGAAAACCTCCAGCGAGGAACACAACGCAAAAGCCGCCGCCACCAAGTTGTGCAGATGCGAGGCTGCACAATTCTAAGTCTGCCCATCGAATCCTCAAGCCCAACTGAGAGAAATAGAGCTAATAGGGTGGCCGAAGAGAGAGAAAGGCCAAGGCTTTCCCACAAAGGAAGAACACCATTATCCTCTTTCTGCTCTGCCATCTGTTGAACTTTCTTCTAGAACTCTACTACGTCTCCAGCAATTGCTCCAATGGAACTCACGGAGGCGCTGGCCAACGAATTCCAGTCGTCGAGGTCATCAACGCTGTCAATCAACATCTTCATATAGTCCCCGCAGTTGGCAGAAATGTAAGTGATGTCTTTCGACGAAGCTCCGACTTCTTGTTCTCTGACGGCTTCTCTTGCTTCTTCTACGCGTTTCTTGTGCGATTCTGGTTCTGAATCACGATTTTGCACAGCGGAGGGAAAGTGAAGGGAATTTCTGCAGTTGTTTTGGAGAAATTGTGAGAATAGGGAAGAAAGGTGCTATAGAGGTTTTAAGCTCTCTAAATTTAAGCGAGCTATTAAAAATTGTAAATCAAATTGTTGAGTAAAACCTGTTATACACGTAACTTAATTTAAATTATAGCATAAAAAAGTCAGTGAAGATTCGTTTTATTGATAATTGATTGGGTTATTTGTAAACTATATCTTCTTATAACAAATATTCCTTAATTTATGGGATGTAAAAAATCGCAGCAATATCTTACCAATAAGTTTTCCTTTTTTTGAGATACAGAAAAGTTTTTAAATTTGCTAAAAAAATGGTGGGCAGCGGGGGCCACCTTAATCAATTAAAAAAAAAAGAAATTCATATAAAAAAAAATTCTCAGATTAGTAATAACAAATGAGCGGGAAAAAAACAATTCTTTCCAATTCGAGCAAAAAGTCATTTTGTTTTTAGATATATATAGATGTTATATTGCGCAATAGTATATGTTATATCACGTAATAGTATATGTTATAGTTACATGTACAATTTTTTAATAATATATTCTGTTGTTTAATAGTATATATTATATTGTGTAATAGTATATGTAACATTATATTGTGTAATAGTATATGTTATGTTACAGGTATACACATTTTTTTTTTAATAATATATAAATTTTTTAAATATTCCGTTGTTTAATAGTATATGTTATATTGCGTAATAGTATATGTTATATTACAGGTATACACATTTTGTTTTAATAATATATAATTTTTTTAAATAATATATTACATTGTCTAAAATAATATAAAAAGTGCACATATATAAAAAATTGGAGAAGATGGGATTCAAACCCGTGCCCTAATATCTAACAATTTAGGATTTTACCACCTAGGCTAGTGTCTCTTATGTGATAACAAACATGTCTTAAAATATATATATATATATATATATATATATATATATATATATATACACACACATATAATATTAATTTGAATTAAAAAAATAAAATAAAATTGCGCACGCTGGCTGAGGCTCAAACTTGAGACCTCAACACGCCCTCCTGAGGGTTAAACCGCTGGGCCACCAGCCTTTTTGTTTATCCAAACGCAGCCCTTAATATATATATAATTCCCAAATTAAATTGGGAGTGCACAATAAGCTTATTGTGTGTTGGGTGCACCCAAGACCTACTCAATCCCATATATAGATTATATTCCTAAGGTTTTACGACTCGTGATTGGACTAAGAAAATCTTTTCTTGATCCCTAAGTAAAATTATGGGCTTGGGCTTTGATTATAGAACATGGTCTCCAATACTAAATCATAACATAATAAAAAGAAAAAAGAAAAAAATTAGACTCTAAAATAATATGGAACTCAATCTAATAATAATAACATTTTATAGGTGTTACAAAAATATTGGTATTTCTTTTACAAATTTAAAGGTTATTTTATATATTTTTTTTATAAATGATGTGGCACTTTTAGCGGACTCGTTGACTCCGCTGACAAATTTTTTTACCGATGATTCGATTTGCAATTGTGAGTAAAATTTATATATGTTTTGCTAAATTTTAAGAGTTAGACTTAAATTGCAATTTCGAAGAAGATGGTGATTTTTCCTGCAGTTAGGTAAGTTATTAATAATTTAATGGTTGTGATTTATTTGGGTGCCGGTATACCCGGTGTACTGTAGAAGCCTTCTTATTTTATGTTGGGTCTGGTGCAAAAACTGAGAGAAGATTAATATTCCACATTACTTTGAGGGATGAATGTTGGGATCTCTTATGAGTATTTAAGATATGTTTGTCCCACATTGGTTTTGAGATCAAGGTTGGAGGCTTTTTATGACTATTTAAGAGACCCATTAATTTTGATTTTAAGTACACCAATCAAATGCACTTTTATTCTCTATATTTAATTCTTCTTAAATTCATTTCTTGTATTCTTTGATATGGAGAGTTGAGAGAATGGTGTGACTCATAAATGGATGAATATGGGTCTTAGGTAATACCATTTTATACATACCTCAACAATTATCTGTAGGCTTAGCTTATTTAATCACATCTATACTTATTTTTTTGTCATAAGTAATGTTCAATTGTTTTCGTTTTCTTTTTTCTCTTTTTTTTTAGGGTCAGTAATGTTCAATTTTTTGTTTTCCTTTTAATGGCATCTCCCTCTAGCTAATGTTAACTTCGGCCAACAATGTACTACTACTACTACTAAGCAGCCTGTGAAAATGTATTATAGACCATTTCAAGATACAATGGTTCAACCAAAGCCAATAATGTGATAAGAACCAATCGTACGATGTACCATTTGACATATAATTATTTTATTGAAAAAATATTTTAATTTTTTATTTATAATTCAAATCTTAATATAAATAGTTAAATACACAATAGATATTGATGAACCAACAAACATTGATTATTTTAAATATAATATTTTACATCAAAATATTTAATATGTGCATCAAATTAAATATTGAGAAATGATGATTATTTTTTATCTGTTGTTAGTAAAAAAAACTAAATTAACAGTAAAACATTTATTCATGTTTTTAGGAAGTTGGATAAATATTTTCACGAAATTTAAAAGTGTGTGCGTGTGTGTCTGAGAGAGAGAGAGATAGTTACAAAACACAAAACAAATCTTTAATGTTTCTCACCCCTTACGTGGGTGTATGTTGTTCATCTACTATTGTTCTTTATTCTTCAAAATTCACAATATGGTACGGTTTCTTTCACTAAGAATAATCGATCCTAGCTAATTTCATACCAGCTGCAAAACGTGAGTACAGGAAAAACCACAAAGGAAGTCGAAAACAAGAAAGATGATGAATTAAGAAATGATCAAGGGAAGAAAGTTGAATGAATATAGTGAAAGGTCCAAGCTTGAAGTTGTACCCCCATCAAGAATACAAGAAAATCATCAAGACCAGCATACTTCACCTGGTCGATGTTGAGCCTGGGTATTTTCCAGTCCCTCACAAGCCCTCGCATCCCCAGGGTTTCCTACGCCACCGTCTCCACCGGCGTGTACCAGTTGTTGATCTTCGACACCTTTGCCACATCTCGCAATTCCACCAGTCATGCCACAAGCAGATGGAAGAATTACATGGATACTTGTTCATAAAAACAAATATTATTTCTTAGTAGTATTTTGGAAGAATGAAAGATACTTGGTTTTTACTATTTTCATGATATTATATTATTAAAAATAAAATTACATGGATTTGTTTATAGAATAAAATTAAGTTTTTAAAGTTTAAATAAAATGAGTTTTACTTTATTAAACATATGTAAGAAATAATTATTAAAAAATAATTTTACATTTTTTTTAATTAATTTTCATGTGTAGCTCAAAATTCAATTCAAATAATCCAATGCATACTACATAAACAAATCAAATTTAAACAATCGATAAACAATTGTAATTTCTTTTTAATGTAACTTATTTTGTAATATACTATACGGATGTCAAATTAAAGTTCAAAAAGATTATAATTTTTATTTGATTTTTTGTAAAAATGCCTTTCTTTATATATAAATCATAAATTATAAGCCTCCTATAATTTTCATATATAGCAAATTGTCAAAGAGTGAGTCTTGTGTGTGAACGGTCATACGTGTGACGGAATACATTTTTACAGACTTTTACAGGAAAAGGTGATGCTTTTACAGGAAAAAGTGATACTTTTACTACATTGATACTTTTATAGATAAAAATGATACTTTTGATACAAAAAGTGATACTTTTTTTTGTTCAAAAAATGTAATACTTTTACAGATAAACGTGATACTTTTACCACAAAAAGAGATACTTTTTCCCGTCACACCATGTGACGGCCGTGTGACGGTTACATACGAGTTTTTGCCGTTGTCAAAAGAAATTCGAAATTTGAAACTATTTTTTTGCATTATGTTTTTAGTAGATAAAGTAACAGGAAAATGTCCTAAATCTTGTTTTGTAGATAATTGTCTTTTATAATATAGTAGGATGGTAAGATATACTCGGAAATATATATATTATATATATATATATACAGATGCTATGCTGGGCCGTATGCTGATATATGCGGCGCTTCTTGCAACTGGTACATACAGCAAAATGGCCCACGAATAAAGTTTGCAGGGTTATTGGACTTGATTTTCAATTGGACTATATAATTGCTCAAGCCCAAAGAATATATACGAAACAAATAATACATTTAATTGTAAAAATATACGAGATATACTCATAATTTTGGGACGTTATGTCAAATAAAAAGTTAATGATGAGCATTATATTTGTGAACCGAAAGGAAATAATAGAACAAGTGCAGATGAGAACGAAAAACTCTCCAATATGATCCTCCATTATTTATGTTATTTTTCGATTTTGTGTTTATACATGTCTCATTTAATAATGGAATAAAATCGGTAATACAAAAATATATTACTACAAAGTAAAGGATTTATGTGGTTGAGGTTATACACATATTTATATCCCAATTCAACCATACTTTCCTTCCTGTATGATATAACATGGACCTATTCTATTTTCTCCTTTCTTCTTCAACCATATTTTGTTATGCTTTCTAATTGGTTGCTCAGTCACTAAACATTCTTGACTAAGATGGTAAATTTTCTTGTAATGATGATGGAATTTTTTCCGCAAATGCAAATATTTTTGTGAGTTAAGAAGGAAATGGTGTGTGTTATATGTTGTAGGAGAAAATATTTTTTCCCTATAAGTTTGTGTACCATGTAATTTATAACTCATCGAAAATTGTCAAGTGAATCACATCAAGTATTAATTTTGGGTACCTTCGTTCATGTAATTCACATGACACGACCTCAATCATTTAAAACGTGACTATTATTATATTTTGTCGGATGAAATTACCTATTTCATCTTCTATTTTAAATATTCTATTAATATATGTCAAGTGTTTGCCTCTTATATCACTATGATGTCATTTTGTATAAGTGTCGTTTATTGTCCTCCCACAACTTCTAAATATATCAACTAGTCTTTGTAGATAAGAAACTAAAGTATAATATTGTTGAAAAAAAAAAATATATTGCTCCCTTAAGTAAAATTCATGGTTCCGGCCGTGATTGTGACCAAATGGATTTCTGGCCCATTGCTTTAGAATGCGAAAGTCTTGTTACTTTCAGACCTTTAGAGCAACAATAATGTTGCAGGTAGCTTTCAGCTGGTGTGGTTACAACTATTATCATCAAATAAACTGATGAAATTATTTTCTGACGTCCAACCAAATACAACGCGCGCAGAGTACAACCATTGAAGCTAAGAAATGGTTTTCCATATAATCATCCAAGATAGAAGAACATATTACACACAACTTATACACGTGTATAGATGATTATAACGCACAACTCATTACAACGCACAACTCATTATGGATGATCTATGATCTATATACAGTTTCTGAAGTTTGAGATAGATGTTTTTCTGTTTTTGTTGTTCATTTTCTTGTTTGGATTTGGTAAATTATTGAAAGTGAAGAATTGATGAAATGAATGGTAGGTGTCAGCCTCAGGTGTGCATTACATTATTGTAGAGAATGTTTTCACCATACGTACATTCATATGAGTACAAACGGATAATTGGCATGCTTTGAGCTGTAAGCAGACTGTCCGCCAAAAGTTGATGATGACTCCACTTTTCACACTTTTCATTACTGCCCTTAAATAATTTCTACCTTATTTTATAAACTTGCAGATGGTGCATTGCCTAAAACATGGGGTGTTCAGCCAACCCGTGTTTCTTTTTTGGGGTTACTGGCAATATATTTACACATTTCACATCATTTTTTTTTATCATTTTTAACACTAATAAAGAAATCTCAACCCAATTCCCAACTAACAAAACCAAACACCCATTTATTTAACCTAACATTTTTCTTTCACTTTATTTCGCCCAGCCTACAGTATTCCTTCGGTCATAAGTAAACATAGCCATGATGTAACTTTTTATCATAGAGGTATCTGTATCAAATGTCGTTCTTTTTTAGCCACTTCTGATAGTTATGTCCTTTTAAACTTTGTAACAGAGTAGATGAAATGAATAAAAATAATGATTTTGGTTGAATGTTGTAATTGTTCTTTTCAGAATTAAGAATTTATTTTTTGCTTAAACTGACATCATCATTTTCAGTTGGTACAACGATGAATTGTGGTGGTACGAACCGGTAAACATAAATTGAAAGATAAACATTAAAAAATGGACAATCCTTTAGGTGGTGAAGGTAGCGGGTTGAGGCCCCCCATCAGCAATGACCCTCAAATCTTCTGTCTTCATTTATATGTAGTTTCGTATATATATTTAACATCTGCAGTAGTGTTCCAAATTTGCAGGGAAGGTTGAATGATGTGTTAAGACACGCGGGATGAAGCCTCTCCAGTGCTAAATTTTACCTTCATAGCTAGCCACAAATAGCAGCTAATTATCCGGACATTTCGACGTTTACCTTATTGAAGATTTTTTCCCAAGCAACAAGAATTAAATTTGTGAAAAATGATCAATTTATTTAATTGCATAAATGTTTGGATAAGAACAAGGTAGTAGGACCAGGAGGTGCTTTATAAGATGCAAAGCTGTGAAGCTATATAGTCACTTCTGAAAGCCTATAAAAAAGAAATTAATAAAAATGGCAAAGAGAAAATATCAATATCTATTATTAAAGAGATGGTGAAGAATGTGCAGGCAGACAGGTTGTGTAAAGGGAAGGCAGGTAATTGTTGAAGTGAAGCAAGAATAGTATCCTGGATCTGGTTGGTACACTTGTCATTCACACTGTTTCACCGTCCTATTGATGTACTGTACTACCAGGCAGGCATTTTCATGTTGCCGCATAAAATGTATTGTTTAATTACTATTTTCTCTTTATTATCCACTAATCACTGTTCCCCTTATGTGTCATTATACGAGTGTTCTAGTTTTGAATCAAAAATACATTTCTGATACGAGTGTTCTAGTTTTGAATCAAAAATACATTTCTGTGCGCCACTCGCATTTTTCTCAAAATTTGGATCATTAGATATTTAAAGATATTTTCATTCAGAAAGAATAAATCAAAAAGAAAAGAATCATTTGTGATATGAGACCTCCAATACATATATAAGATTCGTCAAAACTCTAGTTTTCTTTTTTCATAGAGGTAGCGGAAAAATGTACATCACCCCTGCAAAGAAATCCCTAGAGCATGTATGGCTCATAGCAGTGGTTTGGATGGAGAATCACGATGAGACCTTTAGCTCTGACGACCGTGAGGTGCAGCAGTTGTTGTCACCGCTGCAGAATGGAAAACAATATGTTAACCAAAGACTGGCTCAGTCCTGCACACTTGGGACTCATAATTGACTGACGCAGACCAGCTCTGGAGGATTGGACTCTGAAGGGTTGAACAGAGCTGAGGTCCCTGCAGCTAATCTATTGGCGCCAGACATCAGAACACAAGATAACTCTCCATGTGCTTTTGACACATGCTAGTTTTACATGTTTTTAGGTCAATTAAAGGTCGTAATTTGTGACCTATGCATGTGTATTTGGGCGAAAAGTGATTAAAATCCATCTTTTGAGCTAGATGACGTGTTTCTGCTTCTTTAGTGTTATTCAGGTATAAAAAGGCCAAGAAGTCCGTTTGGGCAACGTTCAGATGGAAAACAAGCAAGAAAAGTCAGAAATAGCAAAGAGGTGTTGAAGCATGGTCAGAAAGTCTGACTCGGTCGAGTTGTTTAGCAACTCGGTCGAGTGAGAAATGAAGAGGAAAACGTGAAATTGGTCAGAGACTCCAACTCGGTCGAGCGGGTGTCTGCCTCGGTCGAGTTGACCCAACTCGGTCGAGGGCAATTATGACTCGGTCGAGGCAACTTTCCGAGTCCAAAACTGAATGTGCGCGTTTTATGATTTTGAGCCCATCTTGAGCCCAATTTAGCCTTAACTATATAAGAAGGTTCCCAAACATGAAAAAGGGAGTTAGAGATCATTAGAAGGCATATTGAAGAGGAAAGCAACATCAAAGAATCAAGATCAAGACGGCGATTAGGGTGCTTATTCATTGTCTCATTTTTCTATTTCAAATCATGTTTGTCTATGAACATATTTGTGTTATCAATATGAACATGAGTGAGTAGTTCTTTATTATTCTAGGGTTTTGAAAGTAGGTTTTAACGATGTTTGATTAATTGAAGTTTTTCTATTCTAGTTAATGATTGTTATTCGTTATCTATGTGTTGTGATTTAGTTTCATGAATAGTTAACTTGATCACTTAACTACTTCTACATAATTCATAAGTTGGCTTTGAAAGGAGGAATTTGTGAATGGAAAGACATCATATAGCGTAGTTGTCTGAAAGGAGGTGAAATAAGTGCGTAGGCATTGGTCTAAGATCGATTGGGAGTTCGTTAGGTCTAGTCGACTTGAAAGGGTGGCTAGGGATAATGAATCTACAAGTTAATTGCTTCGAAAGGAGAGTTAATATATATAAGTGTCGTCTAATAACGATAATAATCATTGCTAGTTTAGAATAATTAGATGGTCATACTTAGTTATTCTCTTGAATTTGTCTTCCAATCTTGAGTATTTGATAAATTGTTTTCTTATTCTTGGATTAAAGTGTTAAGTAATAGTTTAGTAAAATTAGTTTAATACTAAAATAATCCAATTGAGAACCTAGTTAGGAGTGTTTTAGGATATTTAGAATATCAAACTAGTCATTAAGTCAGTCCTTGTGGGATCGACCTTGCTTGCCATTATATACACTTGCACCCGTACACTTGCGGATCGTTAGGTTATAAAATAGACGAACAAGTTTTTGGCGCCGTTACCAGGGACTGAGTTTAGTGTTTTAGTTTTTATTCTGATAACTAGAACAAGACTAGACTAGGCAACAATTTATTTTTGCACATTTAATTTCTGTTTTTATTTTTATCTATTTCGATTTTACATGGGTATTTTCTTGTTAGTGTTTTCAGGGATTGTGCATGCATACCAGGTCTAAGGGAAAAGAACATCTTCTTCCGTGCGATCCGGAAATTGAAGCTACAGCCCGAAGGCACAAAGCAAGGAGAAATCAACCAGTTGAGATGGAAAATCCACCGAACCAAGAAGAGGTTATGAACCGCATTTTGTTGGCACTGGCCAATTTGGATGACAGAGTCACAAGTATCCAACAACAACAACCTCCACAGAATCCAGTACTTCCAGGAGGAAATCAGAATACCAATGAGAATGACGATGAGGACACTTCCCCAATAAGTGACTGCCTTCGTCCTCTGCCTAATCAGAATCCTGGAGGAGTACAACCGCCACCGCTCAATGCACACAGTTTTGAGCTCAAACCAGCGCTCATCAATATTGTGTAACAAAATCAGTATGGCGGTACTGCTTTGGAAGATCCGAACACTCATTTAACGAAGTTTCGGAGACTTGATACGATAAAAATCAACCACGTACCGCATGAGCAAGTGAAGATGAGGCTCTTTCATTTTTCCTTAAAGGATAGAGCTCTGCAGTGGTTTAATTCATTAGAGGAGATCACTGAGTGGGATGAATTAAGTGAAAGGTTCTTATTGAAGTACTTCCCACCCAGCAAGATGCTAGAGCTGCAGAATAAAATCACACAATTCAGACAGTTGGATCAGGAGCCACTGGGTGAAGCGTGGGAAAGATTCAGAGACTTACTCCGCAGCTGTCCTCAGCATGGGTTCACCAGGAAACAACAAATTTGTAAGTTTTACAATGGCTTACTTGCACCAACTAGAGATCACGTAGACGCTGCGGCAGAAGGGAGTATGATGGAGAAGAGTGTGAATTCTGCGTTTGCTATTCTAGATGCTATCTCTAGAACCAGCTATCAATGGCCGAACGAGCGTAATCAGCCGAGGAGAGTGGCTAGTGTAGTTGAAGTGGAATCAAATCAGAATTTGGCTTCTCAGATATCAGCTTTGACGACCCAAATGAACTTGCTAACTAATTTGACGTTAGCACAACATTCTGAGCCATCACAGCCGTAGCTAACCCAAGAAGAGATGGAAGACGTGAACTTTGTGAATCAGCGAAATTTCAACAATTACCAAGGCAATCAGCCAAGGTATAACCAATATTCACAAGGTAACCAATATCCGCAAGGGAATCGGAATTACTCCAATTTGGCGTATGGAAATTCGAAGAATGCCCTCACTCCTCCACCAGGGTTCAAGGTCACAAACGGAATCATACATGATGGAAGAAACCCAACTCCAGAAGAGCTAATAGAAGCACAAACAGAAAAGTTTGATGAGAAGTTAGTTCAGTTGGAGAAGAAGATGGAAGGAAAACATAATGAGCTGAGTAAAAACATAGCATGTATGGGCGCAGAATTGAAAAGTGTGGCATTGGACATCCAGCACCTGATTAGAGCATTAGCAGCCCAACATAAGCAAGGACAGTGTCCCAGTGATACAGTGGTGAATCCAAGAGAGCACTGTCAATCAATTCAATTAAGGAGTGGGACCGAATATGAAGAACCAAAGAAGCCTGTGGTGGAAGGAGAACTTGTTGAGAAAGAGCACTTGGAAGAACAAGCTGAACAGAAAGGAAAAGGCAAAGAAGCGGAGAAACCGATAGAGAGGGGGATTACATTTGAAGGTGGCCCTAAATATGTTCCTCCCATTCCGTACCCTCAAGCACTGAGAAGAAAGAAAGTAGACGACCAGTTTGCTAAGTTCTTAGACATCTTCAAGAAGATTCAAATTAATATCCCATTCGTAGATGCACTTCAACAAATGCCCAATTATGCAAAATTTCTCAAGGAAGTGCTAGCGAAGAAAAGAAAGCTTGAAGATTATGAGACTGTCAACCTGTCTGAGGAGTGCAGCGCAGTGATTCAAAGGAAGTTGCCACTGAAGCAGAAAGATCCAGATAGCTTTACAATTGCTTGCAAGTTAGGTAATGTCACATTTGATAGAGCACTATGTGAGTTAGGAGCTAGCATTAATCTTATGCCCTTTTCTATTTTTGAAAAACTAGGAATAGGCACGTTTAAACCTACCACAATTGCACTTCAAATAGCTTATAGATCTTTGACCTATCCTAGGGGAATAGTAGAAGATGTTCTTGTGCAAGTAGATAAATTCATATTTCCTGCAGATTTTGTGGTCTCAGATATGATGGAGGATAAAGATGTTCCTTTAATTCTAGGTCACCCGTTTTTAGCAACGACCAGTGCTTTAATTGATGTCCAAAAAGGAGAACTCACACTTAGAGTAAATAAGGAAAAATTAACATTCTCTATTTATAAGGCCATGAAAATGCATGATGATGAAGAGGCTAATCAAGTTGAAACATGTAGTGTTATAGATAGTGTAGATACTACATTTCATGGAGAAATTCTTGCGCCAAGTGATTCTGAATGCACTAAAGAGTCGTATTACCAATTCAAAATTTTCTTTGAAAGATAGTGATGCTACTAATCTTGATCTTGTGGATGGGGTTAGTGCTTTGAATGATTTGCAGAAAAAGAAGCTGGAAGATGTAGAGAAGGAGGACATCACTGAGAAAGTTGTGGAAAAAATATCTGAGGAGAAGGTACGCGGACTTGAGCTAAAACCATTACCGGAGCATTTGGGAAATAAAGTCCGTGATCTTGAGAAAAAGCCACCGGAGCGCACAAAAAGGATCCATGGTCAAATGATAAAGAATCGACACTTTGAACCCGGTGAACAAGTTCTCTTGTGCAATTCGCAGCTGCGATTGTTTCCTGGAAAGTTGCAGTCACAATGGACGAGACCTCTCATAATCAAGCATGTTCGAAAGTCGGGCATTGTGGAATTGATGGATGCACAAGGAAGCACATTCCTTGTAAATGGTCAGAGGATCAAGAAACAATTCATCCCGAGTCAAGTTGCAACCGTAGATGAATTACGGTTGACCGAGCTGAACTAAAAATCCAAAAGGTCGTCGAGCTAAAGACGATAAAAGTAGCGCTTGTCGGGAGGCAACCCGATGCTTTTTGTTTGTTTTAAATTTTCGTGTTTTTGAAGTTTATGTTTTGAATTATCTTAATTTGTTTGTTAGTATGCATAGGAAATACGACGTCGTCGAAGAAGCAAGGAAATTAGTGAAAAGATGCGAGAAAAAGGAGTAAAAACGGAGTTAGAAGGCTAAAACAGGTGATATTCAGCGAGTTCAACTCGCCCGGGGCAAAAACACACTCGGCCAAGGCGAATTTGAAGGAAAAAAACGGAGCAGGTTCAGCAAGTTTAACTCGGTCGAGGCCACTGAAACTCGACCGAGTCATAGCCCCAAAACTCGACCGAGGCATTGTTAACTCGGTCGAGGCGTAGTTTAGGCCAAAACAAACCCGTTTTCAGAAACAATCTGGAATACTTAGTCAATCTGGAGACTACAACAATATGCGAGGTGTGCCTAACATGAGCAGAGACAAGCTTATCAACAACAACAATTGAATGCAATGGCTCAGTTCTGGCAGCCATGGGGTTTTACCCCACCACCACCTCCACCTCAGTAGCACAAGTTTGGGGGAGGGGGTGGATAGTGTTACGTCTTGGCCGCTTTTATTGTTTTTCCGTTGTTATTTCATTCGGTGTTATTAAGGTCATGATTGTTCTTGGTTGTGTTTCGTATTTTATATCTTGTTCGTGTTTATTGGTAAAGGGTCTGTGAGCCCTATGGAGTATTGAGTAGTGTCGGGTCTGTGTGCCCAAATAGCTGATTTGATTGATCCGTCGTATTAGTTAGTGCTATTTTATGTTTTGCATTTTAGTTGTGTTTTTAGGTTGATTTTAATAATTGTGTTTTTAGGTTGATTTTAAATTTCGTTGATTAGGAGTTGTTATCTTGGTTCTTGATAAGCACAAAAAAGGGTATTAGATGATGATTGGTCAATGATGAAATTGATTTTTTGGAAGAAAATGAGGATAGAACACATAACAGAGCATGATAGGCAGTTGGAGAAAAAATTGAGCTTAGACTTGAACAATAATCACAAATTAACCTGTGAGGTTTTGAGCTTTATATGTACTCTTATCTATAGAGTAATTTTATCATTCTTTCGGTGTGAAGTGATTGATCACATAGTATTTAGTCTCTAGAACTTGTCTTGCGTCTTTATAGGAATGTGTCGAGTACATGTTGTGGCATAGAAAATGATATTAGGCATTCTTTTGCTAAAAGCCCTATACTTTAGCCTTTAAAAATAATCTTTTGTCCCAAAAAGTGAAAAAATCCCTAGTCAGCCATTTTGAGCTTTAAAGCCTTGTTTTTCAAAGCCATACATTACAAGCTTATATCTTTCTTTTAGCTTTGGCCCGAGTAATTGGACTAATTGAGTAAGAGGGAGGTGTATTGGAAGGTAGAGGGGTAAGAGTAGCAAGGTGGAGTGGATGTTTGGGATGATGTGGTAAAGAGATTCGGTGAGGCAAAAGAGAAAAAAGAGAAAAATTCCCTCCTAGTAAAAGAAAAAAAAAAGAAAAAAAAAAAGAAAAGAAAAAAAAAAGAAGAAATAGAAAAAGGAAAAAAAAAAAAGGAAAAAAATCTGGAAAAGAGGAAGTTGGAGGGGTTAATGAAGAGAATATACATATGCCTAAGTGTGCTTAAGCTGAAAGAAGAACGAGTAGTCCCAAATGTGGTACTCGATCGGGTAGTCCCAAAGTGGTACCTGAGTGAAAGTGGCATAAATAATCTTGGTTGATGCATAAATGCTTTGGTAAGGTGAAGAAGCCATATTAATTGGTTTTTCTGAGAATTGAAGATTGAGATTGAGTGAACAAAGTTGAGGGGTAGTCGGGTTAAGAATAGCTTGATTAGTCCAATGCATAGCCACTTCTATCTAAATGTATCCCACCTAACCATAAGCCAACATTACAGCCAAAACTAAAGACATATTGATTCTTTGTCACACATGTCAAGTATGAGGTCTAATTTAGACAATAGGCAAGCATATGGTAGATGATGCATGTGATTCAATGTGAGCGCAAATACTTTCCATATCATACACTTGAGAGATGAGCGATACACTTATCCGGTGAGGATTGTTGTTTTAAGTTTAATGTCTCGAAAGTAGTTGAAACCTGCCATGTCATTAATGCTCAAATGTTATGTTGTTGGTCGTGAAAGGAAAAAAAAAAAGATTTCTGAGACTAGAAGTATCATTTGATTGCCCTAAAATTTTGTGGTCATTGTGATGTTATGCTTTATGTTATTATTCGAGACGAACAATGGTTAAGTTTGGGGGTTTTGACACATGCTAGTTTTACATGTATTTTAGGTCAATTAAAGGTCGTAATTTGTGACCTATGCATGTGTATTTGGGCGAAAAGTGATTAAAATCCATCTTTTGAGCTAGATGACGTGTTTCTGCTTGTTTTAGTGTTATTCAGGTATAAAAAGGCCAAAAAGTCCGTTTGGGCAAGGTTCGGATGGAAAACGAGCAAGAAAAGTCGAAAATAGCAAAGAGGTGTTAAAGCATGGTCAGAAAGTCTGACTCGGTCGAGTTGTTTAGCAACTCGGTCGAGTGAGAAATGAAGAGGAAAACGTGAAATTGGTCAGAGACTCCAACTCGGTCGAGCGGGTGTCTGCCTCGATCGAGTTGACCCAACTCGGTCGAGGGCAATTATGACTCGGTCGAGGCAGCTTTCCGAGTCCAAAACTGAATGTGCGCGTTTTATGATTTTGAGCCCATCTTGAGCCCAATTTAGCCTTAACTATATAAGAAGGTTCCCAAACATGAAAAAGGGAGTTAGAGATCATTAAAAGGCATATTGAAGAGGAAAGCAACATCAAAGAATCAAGATCAAGACGGCGATTAGGGTGCTTATTCATTGTCTCATTTTTCTATTTCAAATCATGTTTGTCTATGAACATATTTGTGTTATCAATATGAACATGAGTGAGTAGTTCTTTATTATTCTAGGGTTTTGAAAGTAGGTTTTAACGATGTTTGATTAATTGAAGTTTTTCTATTCTAGTTAATGATTGTTATTCGTTATCTATGTGTTGTGATTTAGTTTCATGAATAGTTAACTTGATCACTTAACTACTTCTACATAATTCATAAGTTGGCTTTGAAAGGAGGAATTTGTGAATGGAAAGACATCATATAGCGTAGTTGTTGAGCGCTCTGAAAGGAGGTGAAATAAGTGCGTAGGCATTGGTCTAAGATCGACTGGGAGTTCGTTAGGTCTAGTCGACTTGAAAGGGTGGCTAGGGGTAATGAATCTACAAGTTAATTGCTTCGAAAGGAGAGTTAATATATATAAGTGTCGTCTAATAAAGATAATAATCATTGCTAGTTTAGAATAATTAGATGGTCATACTTAGTTAATTCTGAAATCAATTCTCTAGAATTTGTCTTCCAATCTTGAGTATTTGATAAATTGTTTTCTTATTCTTGGATTAAAGTGTTAAGTAATAGTTTAGTAAATTAGTTTAATACTAAAATAATCCAATTGAGAGCCTAGTTAGGAGTGTTTTAAGATATTTAGAATATCAAACTAGTCATTAAGTCAGTCCTTGTGGGATCGACCTTGATTGCCATTATATACACTTGCACCCGTACACTTGCGGATCGTTAGGTTATAAAATAGACGAACAGCTTTGACTGACATCACCGGAGGCAGGTGGAGCCCTGCAACGGGAATATAACCATTTTTAACTTAGGGACCAAGATACGTGATCCCCAACCCTCCGACAAGAAGTACAGACAACTGAGGGAAAAAGTACAGACAACTGTGAGTTGTCCTAGAAAAAGCATTGTACCCTCTGACACCACCACGGGATATAGAGGGACAGTTAGCACAATGTTATTGGACAACCCAAAATGACATTTTGGCACTTTGCCTTAATGAACAGTAAGTATAAATAGGGGATCCATTCATTTCGAAAGGTTACACACTCAAAAATTTAATGTTACATTGCTTATGTTTCATCCTTCTAACTAAGCACTGACTTAAGCGTTGCATGGTTTACGCCAGGGTACCCCCTGGCTCTATTTTGCAGATACACGGCTGTGCAAAGGTGAGAAAGCTCATCCCTTTTTCGTGAATCTTATCAGGAATCGTTCGTAGGTATTCTTTCACACTTCAAATCTTCAAACACTGTTGAGGGCTGAATTTAGAACAACACCTATCAACTGGTACCATTTGTGGGAACATTGGGTGTAAGGTGTGAGGCTTACATTTATTCCACTTAACTAAAAATCGTTTATCACCCCTGAAGGAGAAGTTCCGAATTTTTGGAAATATAGTAAAGGTGTTAAGTTATCGTTTTTTGTATCGTTCATAGCATGGTTGGAGATAACACCCCTCGGAATTTGATGGCCGCCTTCGAGTAAGAGACGGCCGAAGGCAGTCTACCTAGAGCGATTGAGCTCACCCCTCCTAGAAATATCCCAACTGGGGTTGCTGTGGGCACCACCCCAACCACTGAGGGCCGAAGTGGAACTACCTTGCCCCCTCCACCGGGGAGCACAACTGTGACTATGACGATGGGGCACCTCAATTACTTGATAAAAATGGCCATTCACAGTGCACTGACCAACAGAAGTGGGCTCTCGGGGCCACCACCTGGGTTAGTGCCTATGGAGAACAGGGAGCATGGTCAGAGCATTGTCAGGCAGCCCATCCCTGTGGAGGATGTAACGCATACGGAAGTGAATTCGACTAGGATGGCTCTTTCTCACCAGGGGGGCCGGCAACCGGCAGCGGGGGAGCGTCGAGCCCCACAGCTTCAGAGGACACCGCAAGAAGGGAGGGTTGTGCCTCCTAGGGATGAGGTGGAGGAGACAAATGACTATGATGTGAGTTATGCGGACACTATGAATATAGTGAACCAGCAGTTGCAGGACCTTCGTAGGGAAATAGAAGACCTCCGGAGGAGTAGAGATGAGAATACTCTCAGATCATTTAGAGCTGTGGGATCTCTGTTCACTGAGGAGATTTTGGCACACCCATTGCCTCCAAACTTCAAGACGTTGTCGTACGAGTATGACGAAACTGCAAATCCACATGATCACTTGCTGAGGTTTAAATGGGGCTCTCATCCACGAGTACACTGACGGGGTAAAGTGTAGGGATTTTCTGACAATGCTGACGAAATATTCCCAACAGTGGTTTAGTCAGCTGTCAGCAGGCTTGGTGACTTCCTTTGCAGAATTGAGTTCTTTACTCGTGCACTAATTCGTCAGTGCAAGGAGAAAACAAAAATCAGCCCTGACATTGATGAGTTTGAAACAGGGTCAATCAGAGAGTCTTAGGAAGTATATGGGGACTGTTGATACGCAAATTTTGTATCCAATTAAAATGCGCTACGTAATAAAATATATGTTGAATATCAATTTTATATTGATTATTTTTAATATTAGGACTTGGGTAAATAAAATTCCTAATTTAAATAGTCAATTTAATTGGTGATTTACTATATATTTTATTGGCCAATGGGAAGCCGCCACGTGTCAAGATGATGCAGATATTACTAAATTAAATTAAATTAATTTAGTAATTATCCAAGAAGATGAGGATAAACATCAAGTCATGTTGGACCAATCAGAATGCTCCATGTGTCAAGTTGATGCAGTAATTATTAAATTCAATATAATTAATTTAATAATATCTTATGGATAATGATATTATGAAGGATCAATCATATTGCTCCGTTCAGACTCAAGCCCATTAGGGTTTTCTCCATCCTACCACTATAAATAGAGCCTCATTCTCCACCAAAAAACAACACAAGTCAAGAATCAAGTGAACAATTTTGGTACAAAGGAATATCAAGCGAAGAATTCCAGCACAAAGAAATTTCAACGTTATTCGAGAAAATCGACAACAAACGATGTTTAATCTAAACTTAAGCTTACAAGCTTTGGAATAGCGTTTTTCAAGTCAACAAATTTGAAGACATATATGAAGAGAAGAATCAGAGAGAAAATAGAGATAGGATCCATAAAGTTGTAAATTTTACTCTTTTTATCCAAATAATCTATCTTGTATTTCTTATCGTGTTTATATATTTTATACACGAAATTTGTTGTTACAGGGACGACTGCTGCATTGGAGGTGTCATCTGCCACCTTAGAGCTGAAAATTAACGCACTGGCGCAGGGATTGGTGGGCGGAGATTTTTTCTGGTCCTCGAAAAAACGCACGCCCCAAACTTTCGATGAACTCCTGGAGAGGGCAGACAAGTATATCAACGTGGAGGATGCTCGCAACGGTCGTAGTAGGGAAGAAAAAATGGTGGAGAAGAAAAGGGAGACAACGGATAAAGAGCGGAAGCCTGTGGAGAAGGGGAGGTCTATTGGGGGACCTCAGTTCGAGAATTACACCAGAGATCAAATACCCTACTACTACATATATGGGCCCCAAGCATCCGAGATCAGAGACATACTGCCGATACCATAATGACTACGGTCATGAGACGGACAAATGTTGTCATCTTAAGGATATGATAGAGAAGCTCATAAAAGGGGGGCATCTAGTGGAATATGTCAAGAAGGAGAGAGATAAAGGAAGAAATTACAAGCGCAGAGAGTGCGAGGATAAAGGAAAAGGGGCTGCAGAGGAACCTAGAGGAGGGAGGAGTCCAGCCAAAAGAAGGCGTATATTCAAATGATAGTTGGAGAACCCGAGGATGGTGACTCCCACCGTGCAAGGAAAGCCTCCGCAAGAGAGGGGGAAAGGTGCTCCAGAAGGGAGGTATCACAGGTGACCACAGGGAGAAGGGAGTTTCCTCGTATCGAGTTCGGCCGTGGCGATGCAGGGCTGACCAAGAATCCCCACAATGATGCATTGGTGATTACTGCTGATATCGGAGGTGCCACGGTAGCCTGGATCTTCATAGACACCGGGCGCTCGACTAACATCCTTTTCAAAGATTGCTTTCGAGGAATGGGGTTGAACGTAAAATTAACCCCTCTAAACACAACCATGTACGAGTTTGCTTGGGGAACAGTGCAGCCATTAGGGTAGGTCACCTTGCTGGTGGAGCTAGGTAAAGATCCGTTGCGGAGGGTGCAAATGTTGAACTTCTTGGTGGTGGAGGCACCATGTTCTTACTATGTCATCTTTTCTAGGCCTATGCTGAGCTGCTTTGCAACGATTATCTCTCTAACCCATATGAAGTTAAAGTTCTCAGTAGGAACCAAAGTGGGGGAGAGGTGATCAACTCACCACAAGGAGGTACTACGCTGATATTGTCAAAAGGTCTACTCATATAGTGTAGAGGGTTCCAGATCAGCAAGGCAGGGCTCCTGAAAAGAAGATGAAGATGACGGAGTTCGATGAGCCCAATCCAGAGCTGAGGATCAGGCTTGAAGAGGAGTTCATGCAAGTAGAGCTATACCCTAACAAGGTGGGCTTCACCTCTCGAATTGGGACTCAAATGAGCCATGAGGTCTCTGAGGTGGTGGTGCAGTGTCTCAAGAGGAACGCTGACCTATTTGCTTTTGAACCAAGGGATATAATGGGGATTGATCCCAATATAGCTCTCCACAGGCTGAATGTGGATCCACGGGCTAGGCCAGTTAAACAGAAGCTGCGATAATTTGGTCCAGAGAAGGACAAAGCAATAAAGGAGGAAGTGGGAAAATTGTTGGAGGCAGGACACATAGTGGAGGTGCAGTTCCCAAAGTGGCTCTCCAACGCTATGATGGTATCTAAAGGGTTAGGATTGACCAATTGGTTGATTCCTCGTCTGGATGTAAATTGTTGTCCATGATTGATGCTTACCAGGGCTACCATCAGATTCAACTCTACCCGGAGGATATCCCTAGGGTTTGTTTTGTAGTGATATGTGGGACATCGAGTATATGAAGATGCCCTTTGGATTGAAGAACGTTGGGGCAACTTGTCAAAGGATGGTTGATGCAGTGTTTAAGGAGCAACTGGGTTGTAACATGGAGGCCTATGTTGATGATATATTGGTGAAGAGCGGTGCAGCGATGAACCACTCCACATACCTGAAGGAGGTCTTTGGGATTATCCGGCAATGCGGAATGAGGCTGAACCCAGCCAAGTGCTCTTTTGGGGTGCAAACAGGAAAGTTCCTAGGATATATGGTGACTAGGCACGAGATTGAGTTGAATCCCTCCAAGGTTAGGGCAGTTCGAGATATGCAGTCCTCGGGGAATGTCAAGGAAATTAAAAACCGGAATAGGCATATTGCAACTCTAAGCCAATTTATTTCGAAGTCGGTAGAACGAGGCCTCTCTTTCTTCAAATTATTGAGGAGGGGTCAAAGTTTGAGTGGACAGAGGAGTATGAGAAGGCATTTCAGGAGTTGAAGGACCATCTCACCACCCTCCCCCTGCTAACCAAACCAGTGTAGGGAGAGGTGTTGTATCTATATTTCTTAGTTGGAGAGGCAACTTTGAGTATAGTACTCCTCAGGGAGGAGAACTCGGTGCAACACCCTATCTATTATGTCAGCAAAATGATGCAGGGGCTAGAGGTGAGATACTCTGAGATAGAAAAGTCAGCTCTAGCAGTCATGGTAGCAGCAAGGAGATTGAGGCCATTTTTTTTGTCCCACAAAGTAATCGTAAGGACGAATACTCAGCTTCGACAGACACTCAGTCGCCCAGACCTATCGGGGAGGATGGTGAAATGGGTTGTGGAGTTGGTAGAATACGATGTGGAATTCGAGCCCAGGGTGGCCATCAAAGCTCAGGCTCTGGCTGACTTCATACAAGAAACAACTTGGGTTGCTGAGTTGGAACTGCGGAGGATATTTGTTGAGGGATCGGTTTCCCAAGCAGGCTGTGCTGCAGGGGTAGTGTTGATTTGTCCTAGTGGTGAGGAGCTTCAGTTTGCAGTTAGGTTCGAGTTTCAGACCTCCAAAAACGAGGCCGAATACGAAGCCCTGATCCAAGGCCTAAGGATAGCTATAGAGCTGGGGGCTCAAAGAGCAGTTGTTCAATCGGACTCACAGCTGGTAGCTGAACAAGTCTAGGGGACATATGAGAAACGAAGCGAAAAGATGATTAAATATGTAGAACGGGTAGAAGAATGGAAGAAAAAGTTCACAGAGTTGAATGTCGAGCAAATCCCTAGAGAGGAAAACACTAAAGCGGATGCTCTAGCCAAGATGCCAGGACAATGAGTGAGGGTGCAAGGGGTAAGATCACCCTGATCACTCTAGAAAGAGGGACGTTAGAGATGGATGTAGCCGCCATGAAGGAGTAGGATGACTGGACCCCATTGTGCGTTATCTAACGACGGGAAGGAGTGAGATAGGAGGACCGCGGAGCTCAGCATATGCCAAGTACTGCCTCATGGGTGATCAGTTGTACAAAAGACTATTCACTCAGCCACATGCAAGGTGTTTGTCCAGGGAAGAAGGGAATTATGTCCTCCGAGAGCTTCATGAGGGTTGTGCCGGCAGCCACACCGGGCCTCGGGACATTGTAAGAAGAGTAATCAGAGTTGGATATTACTGGCCCACCATGGTCCGCGATACAGAGGAGCTGATTAGAAGGTGTGAAGTCGGAAGGAGAAGTCTTAGTTGCTTTGAAACCAAAGACATGGACCACACATCCATATCCCGGCAGAGGAGCTGGGGTTATGTATTCCTCGTGCCCTTTTGATAAGTTTGGGATGGAAATAGTTGGAAAATTTGTAGCCGCCAGGAAAGAAAACGTTCTTGATAGTTGCGGTAGACTACTTCACCAAATGGGTGGAGGCTGAGGCGGTGGTGACCGTGCTGTCGAGGCAGGAAAAAAATAATATTCCTTAACTACCTCTCCTAATTAGTAGAAGCGGTAAGTCAGGATCGATCCCACGAGAAGTAGTCCGATTATCCGTGTTTTATGAATTGATTTATTAAAATGAACAAAAACATAAACGGGGGTTTTGATTTGATTTTTATTAACTAAACTTATTAACCTAGAAGAATGAATAAACAATAAACAATAAACAATAAACTGATTTAACTTGAATATATAAAAGATTCAGCCCCCAATCTAGTTATCCCCCCAGTCTGATTAGCCCCTTATATGCAATCACCCTTAAAATAATTCTAGAACTTTACCCTTAAATCAACAATAAGCTCTGTTGATCCGAATTATCCCTTAATTATAGTCAATCAAAATAAGCTCTTTGATTAATCTATCTAACCAAACAATCTAAAATAAGCTCTTTAGACCTAATTAGCTAGACGCTTAAAGTGTTAGGACAATAGAGTAAACAGAGTGTTGGACACACAAGCTCAGTCCATTTAACCCTGATTTATGCTATTTGGCGAATTAATTCACTATCTGCTACCAATGGGTATGGAATCACAACGATTACGTATTATGAACCTACCCTAGCTGCTAATATGCGGTCAAATAATAAAGGAAATCAATCTCAATTAACTCTCCACATATAAGCACGGTTGAATCAAATAACATAAAAAGTTCTAAAAGATAATCCCAAAAGAAACTACCGTAAGAAATACAATTCGATCAAACTAGGGTTCAAACATAATTGGGGACTGAAATTAAAGTATTAGCCACACATATTGGCGTTCAAAATCATAAACAATATGTCTAACATTAAATTAAAACAGAAATTTAAAAAATCGGTATTGTCGACGGTCATAAATCAACTCTCCTGCCTCGTCTCAGTTACGTTTACCCCTTTTCTCCAACCCAAAAGTTGCTTTTTAAAAGGATTTCCCACAATGATGGGATTTAGCCCATTACCCTCAGCATTCCAACATTAACTTGGAAGCATACATGGACCTTGACTTTTCCAATTTACATAATGGACTTGGTCTTGCTTTCTCAAACAATTTCAAGGAGTCCATCTCCTTTTCATTATGGGCTTCGACCTCCACTTCTTCACATGATTTATGGACTTCGGCCCTTCTCAATGTGGTTTGGGCTGTGACACTGAGTTGCTCGGTGTCAAGCTCAATTCAATACGTGTCCCTCCTTCTTCATCTGAAAAATCATCAATTATATTAAAATACACACTAAAAGAGAAATAAAGTAATTCGGACCAAGAAAATCACATAGGTAGAAAAATGATGAATGCTATAACAAAAATTAAATAAAAATACAATCTTATCATCTAAATTAATGCACATTTTCCTACCTTCAAATTCCCCCAAACTTAAATCATTGCTTGTCCCCAAGCAACTTAGAATTAAAGCACACAAAGGAATAAAGTCAGGGGAGACACTTGCTTAGACACCTTATGAATCACACTCGGCTTCCATGTTTGGCAGAATTAAGCACATTCACATTTTTCTCAAGAACTCACAAATTCTAGACTGAAGTCAAACTTTCCCCATATCCTATTAGCAAAAGGGCATCGCAGTCCAAATTTTTATGCAATTGGTCAATGATCCATCAAGCGTTCTTTTTCTCTGTTTTTTTCCTAGGTTCCGACTTCGTAATAAGAAGCACCCCTTTGATTCTCCTCTCTTTTTTTTTTTTTTTTTTTTTTGGTGAGGTCGGAAGCTCCACACCACTTTTAGGTTGGTCCTAGTGCTATTATTGATTTGAGAAGTTTCTTCTCTTTTTTTTTTTTCTTTTTTCATTTCACACTAGGGCCCCTAAAAGCAGGCAGCTGATTCAGCCTCTCAGCATCTTATCACCCAAATTTTTTTCAACTACACTCCATTACCCCACAACTATATTTTCCAACCTTTTGGGGGGTGCTTCTACACCTACTCCATCTTCAAACTCTAACCCAAATCTTTTTCACAAAAGGCACAAGAGATTAATCAACAATAACAATCAAAATATGCTCGATGGACCAAATCACAATCGTGTATATAATTTAAACTATTTCAGTACTATCCCTGTACTTATCAAGGATTCGGGGTTGTTCAAATTCAGCAAATTTAACTAGAATATGTGTTTTCTATTTAACCATAGGGCGTTTCTACACAAACACTTTTAGCCACAAAAATCAAATTACACTTGCATCATCACAGCAAGTGTCTATTGTCCCTTTTTTTTTTCTTTTTTTTTTTTATTTATAAAATGAATAATAGACTAGTATACAAAAATGGAGAATAATGAAAATAAAAAGCAAGTAAATGAAAAATAAGGATGGGTAGCCTCCCATCTAGCGCCGTTGTTTTACGTCGTTAGCTCGACTGGGCTGTTTGTTTAATCAGTCAAGGGATCCTCAACTATCTCTTGTTCCAGATTAATCCCTTGAAAATTCTCGAAATACGGTTTGAGTTGGTGCCCATTAACCTTAAAGGTTTTACCATTTCCCAAGCTTCTAATCGTCACTGCACCATAATGAAATATATCAGTTATTACAAACAATCCAATCCATTGAGAATGCAACTTACCTGGAAACAACTTGAGTCGGGAGTGGTAAAGTAAGACCTTTTCCCCAACTACGAAGTCTTTTCTCGTTATCCTCGAGTCATGGAAGGCCTTCATCCTTATAAATCAAGGCATTTTCGAACGCCTCGTTCCGAATTTCCTCAAGCTCTTGCATTTGTAACTTCCTATGTAAGCCCGCCTCACCAAAATCCATATTGCATTGTTTGATGGCCCAATATGCCTTATTCTCAAGCTCAACTAGAAGATGATATGGGTTGCCGTATATGAGCCTGTATGGTGACATGCTGATTGGTATCTTGTACGACGTTCTGTATACCCAAAATGCATCCTCGAGTCTCAAACTCCAATCCTTGCGATTAGGCTGCACTATTTTCTCCAATATAGACTTAATCTTCCAGTTGGACGTCTCGGCTTGACCACTCGTCTCAGGATGATAGGGAATGGTGAGCTTATGGAGCACAAAATATTTTCCAAGCAATGCCTCCACTGCCCTATTACAGAAATGTGTCTCTCGATTGCTAATGATTGCTCTCGGAATACCAAACCTAGCAAAAATGTTAGATTTTACCGAACCTGCCACAATCTTAGAATCGTTATTCCGGGTGGTTGTCGCCTCCGCCCATACAGAGACATAATCAACTCCAAGAAAAATATATAAATTTCCATAAGACGGGGGAAACGATCCCATGAAATCCATGCCCCAATCATAAAAAAATTCACATACCATAATTGGGTTTTAGGGCATTTGATTTCCTTGAGAAATGTTACATGTCCTTTGGCAATTATCACACGACTTGCAAAATATGAATGTATCCTTGAACAACAAGGCCAATAGAACCCACTCTCCAATACTTTATGCGTGGTCCTTTTCGATCCAAAGTGTCCCACATATACATATGTATGACAAAAAATGAGAATGGATTGAAATTCGGTGCAGGGACACATTTCCTGATTACTTGATAAGGGAAATGCTTCCATAATTAAGGGTCGTCCCAGACATAGTACTTGGCATCACTCTTGAGTTTATCCCTTCTTGCTTTGGTCATCCCTGTGGGAAAAATTGTAGCAACGATAAAATTCACTAAATCAGCGTACTAGGGTACTGCAGAATCTGACACTGGGTGATCCAGTGCGGAAACTGACACTGGGTAATCCAGTGTCATACGTGTTTCTTCATTATGCGAGATTACGAGCAGTTGCTCGTCCTAAAAACTCTCCAACAAAGGAGTTTCGCTCTCTCCCCGCACTAGACGACTCAGGTGGTCAACGACAGAATTTTCAGTTCCCTTTTTGTCTTTGATTTTCAAGTTGAATTCTTGCAGCAAAAGGATCCTCCGAATTAATCTTGGTTTTGCCTCTTTCTTTGAAAGAAAAAATCTAAGAGCTGCATGATCAGAAAAGCCAACAACTTTGGTTTCGCCTTCTTCTCGATCGTAGCGTAATTAACTTAGGTTGGGTTCAACGTTCTTGAGGCATAGTAAATAACATGCGCTGCTCTCCCTGTTCTTTGCCCCCAACACTGCCCCTACCGTGTAATCGCACATGGTTTCGAACGGTAAATCCTAATTCGGCGGCTGGATTATCGAGGGTGTCGTCAAAAGTTCCTTTAGCCTATCAAAAGCTACCTTGCACTCGTCATTCATCTCAAATTCCACCTCTTTTTGCAACAATTTACAGGGAGAGGAGGCTATCTTGGAAAAGTCCTTGATGAATCGTTGGTAAAAACCTGCATGGCCAAGAAAAGAACGAACCTCCCGCACACTTGCGGGGTAAGGGAAAGCAGTAATTAGATCTAGTTTGGACTTATCAACCTCAATTCCCCTTTGAGAAACAATGTGTCCTAAAAATATACCCTGCTCTACCATAAAGTGACACTTTTCCCAATTTAGAACAAGATTAGTTTCCACACATCTCTTTAGAATTAAGACTAGATTTTCAAGACAACCTTCGAAAGTATTTATGTATATACCAAAATCATCCATAAAACCCTCTATGATATGACCCACATACTCGGAAAAAATACTTACCATACACCGTTGGAAAGTCATCGGTGCATTGCATAGTCTAAAAGGCATCCGCCAATAGGCGAATGTTCCGAATGGCAGGTGAAGGTCGTCTTTTCTTAGTCCTCAGGTGCTATGGCAATCTGAAAGTATCCGGAAAATCCATCTAGAAAGCAATAAAATGAATGACCTACAAGACACTCAAGCATTTGATCAATAAAAGAAAGAGGAAAATGAACCTTTCGGGTCATAGCATTTAACTTACGGTAATCGATGCAAACTCTCCACCCGCTTTGTACCCGAGTAGGTACCAACTCACCTTCGTGGTTCTCAACCACTGTCACTCCAGATATCTTTGGAACAACTTGTGTAGGGCTGACATACCTACTGTCTGATATAGGGTAAATTATTCCAACATCGAGGAGTTTTATGATTTCCTTCTTGACTACCTCCATCATAGGCGGATTCAATCGCCTTTGTGCCTCCTTGGTAGGTTTGGATTCGTCTTCAAGAAGGATGTGATGCATGCATAATGAAGGGCTTATTCCCTTTATGTCGGCTATCGTCCACCATGCATCCTTGTACTCTCTAAGTACACCATTCAATGATTGCTCCTGCTGGGGGGGTCAATTTTGTTGATATTATGATACGCAAGGTGTCGCTCGATGGGCTTTCTCTCGCCGATGATGTCAAAGATGAGGTCTTTGGCGTCGCTGCTATTCCGGCAGCATTCGAGCGCCGACGCCAAAAACCTTACCTCCAATTCGAGCAATTTGTTGCTTGTCACGTTTTTAGTACAGTTGTTAATATTACCCCAAACCCAGATTTGAGAATTTCAAATTATTGTGAAATCGAATTTCGTCGATTGGTTTTTACAATCAAATTGAAAAAAATGTTTCTACAAACTAGTTTCGAAAATTTTTTAACCCACAAATAATTAGAATGTTGAATCAATTACAAAGCGAGTCCCGAGTTCTGATACCACTGTTAGATATTCTTGATATCATCTAATGAAGCACAACGGAATACAATCTAGAATACGATCAAGATTTATAATTGAATTGAATGATGACTTTAATTACGCAAAAGTTAGAACATTTACTTTTCACGTAATTAACTTGGACCGATTTGTGCAACTGAATCCATTACTATAGGTGTCCACATGTATGCAGTCCGATGCAGGAACAATTCCTGGTACACTATTCCATAAGTGATTACTAGGAAATCACTTACTGAATTCTACGTGCTTCTATGTTTCTTTTTTACAAGATTAACTATTCTCTACATAGATATTATGTATATATAGTTCCATATAACCATAAGTATATGGGCCTATTATCCATGTCTGTTTTAATTAATTAATTAGTCTAACTTATTAATTAACTAAAGTCTATATATCAAATACATCCTAATCAAGTCCATATCTTTCAATTTCATACATTTGACACATAGAAGATTAAATAAACTAGAATTCCATGTCGTACGATGCACGATTTGAAATAAGTTTATTTGCAATTCATATCCAATGTAAATAGTTCAATTCATGAAAAAAAAAATTTAATTTACAATATTTTACATTATAAATGGAAAAAGAAAAAAAAAAATATATTTATTTTTTTATTATAAAGTGAATCAATCAAAAGTTATCACCTATAGTTTTTGTATATGGCAAACTGCCAACAAAATTTTAATTTGGAACAATTTTTAGGAAGACTTTATCACCTATGTGCAAATCTTTACCATATATATATAAATCTCTTATCATGTTTGTTATAATTTAAATATACTATTTTTGGAAGGTAAAATGACTGGAAAATATGTCTGATTTCCTTTTATAGAAGTTTTCTTTTACTACCTCCCTTTTTTAAGTTCTTTTAGCTTAGGAGTAGGAAATTAAGGAGGGATTGAAATGGACAATTAAGTCCTCAATTAATTTTCCTCTTTTTTTCTTTTCTCAATTTTTTTTGCCTCTTTTCCCTCAAACTTCTAAATCATATTATTTTTTCCTTAAAATTATATCTATTTCCAAATGTTAAAGGTTTAGTATTGGAAGAAATAAGGGAAAAACAAAAAGAAGACAATTATTTTAAAATAACTCACACAACCTAAAAGAACAACAAAAAATAATCGGAGATAGTATTATATAGTAAGATAATTTACAATATTATATAATAGAGCCATATATAAAAGAAAGTTATTTTATTCATTGTTAGTTTCCTAAATGGGAAACTTTGCCAAATCGTATATTCTTTGATTAGAGCATCCCCAATGGTTATACCCAAAAAACAGAAATATGTTTGCCACATCAGCGCCACCACAAAAGTTAAAATATCTATACCTCGAACAAAACTCCTCCCCAACAATGTACCCAAAAAGCAGGAATATGTGGAGGGGGGCCCACTTCAATATCCTATTTATCTTTTTATTTATTAATCTATCAACTAAATTAATTATTTAATTTTTGGATAAATAATAAGTGATTAATATTCCGACTATTGGATTTTTTTTTATATTTAATTATATTTCGAGAGAAAAAAATCCCAAAAAATGATTAATAAATTTTTATTCATATAAAACGTAAAAATACAAAACGAAGGCAAACACGGTATATTAAAAATTCTGAAGGCAACAAAGTAAATTTCGAGGGCTAACTTAATATTTTGCTAATTATTGCCGGATCGGTTCCAGACATGTTCAATTAAATCTTGTCGAAGCTGGTGATGTTTCTGCTTATCGCGTAGTTGAACACCTCGCCGGATGTAGTCATTGAATACTTCGGTTGATCCTTGCCTTACTTGTGGAGGTGGCTTACCGTAATTGGGATCATCGAACCAATCGGCCGCTGAATTTCCTTCATTTTCATTTATCATGTTGTGCAGTATAATACAAGCGAACATTATTATCTTTAAGTTATTCTTGTACGAGAACAACTTGGACCTTTAATCATTGCCCAACGAGCTTGAAGTACTCCAAATGCACGTTAGACATCCTTTCTAGCAGCCTTTTGCAGTACTTTGAAATGATTTCCCTTCAGATCTTGTGGACATGGAAAGTTTTTCACAAAAGTAGCCCACTCTGGATAGATTCCATCTGTAAGATAGTATCCTTGATTATATTGCTTGCCATTAATTGTAAAATTAACAGATGGCGCGCAACCTTGCAAAGTATCCTTGAATAAAGGAGACTGGTTGAGCACTTTTATGTCATTATTAGATCCTGCCACTCCAAAGTAGGCATGCCATATCCACAAATCGGCAGACGCAACCGCTTCGAGCATGATAGTTGGGACGGATCACCGCGTGTGAATTGGCCTTTCCAAGCAATTGGACAGTTCTTCCAGTCCCAATGCATACAATCAAGGCTCCCCCAGCATTCTAGGAAAGTCGTGCCTTTCTTCATGCATTTGTAACAGCCGTTGACAATCCAGGGCATTGGGTTTCCTCAAGTAGTATCCCCCGAATAGTTCAATCACACCACGGAAAAAATTAAAAAGACATTCAATGGCGGTTGTTTCGGCAGCACGTAGGTACTCATCGTAATGGTCAACGGGTCCACTATACGCCAGTTGACGAATAGCCACCGTGCACTTTTGTAGTGGGGAGAACCCTTTTTTCCCAGCTGCATCGACCCTCCACTGGAAATAGTCATAGTTGGACTCCAATGCATTCACTATCCGCAAGAACAAATCTCTGGACATACGAAAACGCCGGCGAAATACATCACTTCCGTATATCGGATCTTCAGCGAAGTAATCAAGGTAGAGTCTTGCATGACCCGCCTCACGACCTCTTTCCACATACGTTCTATGCTTCCTGACTCTGCCAGCAGAACTCCTGGCACCGCCAAGCAACTCCTGTTTCTTTTGAAGCAACGACTGTATTTCTGTCTCAGTCGTGTCATCAATTAAGAATTCAATAAGGCTCTCACTATCACTTTCCCCGGATAACGAGTGGGAAGACGAAGACATTTTTTAGGGAGGAATATAAACTCAATAGAAGAAGTACTAGTGAAGTGTAACAATTTGAGATGAGAGCTGCAACAGACTGAATGGTGTCTATTTATAGAAAATAAATGCACACAACGGCTACTTTTACAACGGTTAGTTTTATAACGGCTATTTTTATAATGGCTACTTTTATAATGGCTATTTTTATAACAGCTACTTTTATAACGGCTACTTTTATAACGACTATTTTTATAACGGCTACTTTTATAACGGCTATTTTTATAACGGCTACTTTTATAACGGGTACTTTTACAACGGCTACTTTTAACAACGAAACATAAGAAAGAACCATAGATTAACAACGAAAGCAAACAACAGATAGATTAAAAAAGGCAAGTACAAAACAGTTAATTTAACAACAACAACTAGACACACAACAGATAATTTTCAAATCTACAACCCCCAACTCTTCTTGATTTTATCACACATGTGGAGATGGATACGGAGTTGTTCTTCCGTCATCTTCGAGGTATCTTTCATGAGTATTTTGTACTCACGCGTGGCGGCATGATTCATTAGCCCTTCGAGTTTTTTCTTGTTATGTTCTTCCAGGACCATAAGCCTTTGCTCAATCTCATCCTTGTTATCTTCAGAGGATGTGCTTGCTTTTCCTTTACCCTTACTCATCCTCTTTGCCACTTTCTGGCCCATTGGTAGGGTGCGTTCTACTCTGAATTCCTCCCCATCGCTTGAATCAGTGTTGGAAGACGTCACATACTCTCCAGAAGCAGAGATTTTTGTTTTTTTAGGTCCACGAACTTGAACGTCTGGATCGGCAAACTTCGGACTATCTTTCAAGACATTCCAAGCACCCATATGCCTAAACTCAGCCCCCTCGTTTGTTGCTTTGTACTGGGCCTTCGCCTTCTCTATGATATCCGCATCACTAACGACTTCCCCAAGCTTTCTTCGCCTGATTGAAACTGCAACAAAACGCTTTCACCTGTTTCTGTAGTGTATAGTAATGTGTCTTCAACACATCATAACTCCTTAACGGCATGTTGTTGGTACGATTCCGGTTGTACACCTCACCGTTTCGGACCCACATTTGTTCCAACTTTTGTGAGTTGCCTACCACAGAGTCTGTACTAATATCAAGCCAACAGCTTGCAAGAAGAGTGTTTTCTGCATCAGAGTAAGTTTTCTTCTTTACAGCTGGAACCCTTGGTGGTTCATCGGCGGTTTCAAAATTTCCAAAGAGATTAATCCGCTCAAGTCGAACCGGAGAGAATTGAGACGAGAAGGGAGACGAACGTTGAGAAGTTGGAGTGTCTCTGTCTGTATCCGAGGAATCAGTGTTGGGTCTTCTCAATGAATTTGCGCCCATTGTCGGACGAAATCCGTATTGCGGAACTGGCCTGTAGGGACTTTGATCTGGATGCCCGTTGTATGATGCTCCAGATGAATTGAGTGGATTGAATTGAGTGTTTACACCTTCCGAAAAATTTGAAAAACTTGGACATTAGGCTGGATAATTTTGGGGATGAAAATTTGGATTTTCAGGCTGGTAGTTGGTGTTTGGAGGACGAAAATTGATATTTGGAGGCGTTGCATTTTCTCCATAATTTGAAGAATTGCATCATTAATTCCATGAATCTTTGTCCATTTTTCCAGAGGAGAATTGTGAATTTTTGCTAGAAGATTGAAATTTTAAGAGTAGTAGAGGATGAAGAAAATGGTGATTGTTGAACATATATTTATAGGAAAAAATTAATTTTTTTTTCAAAAAAATACTGAAAATAATTGCTAGTCGTTGAAAAATGATAATAATAATACAAAAAAAAAAGACGTTGCAAATGGCTATATTGTCTCCTAAAGGAATAAAAGAAAATAAAAAAAAAAGCAAAAAAAAAGAAAAAAATATAAAGATGGGGGGGGGGGGGGGGACAGGCACGGGCCCCACGCCGCCCGCCGCCCACGCGCGTGTGGGGTCCACGCGCCCTGCCTGAGCCACTCCCCCGCGCGCGTCCTCCCCCAGCGTCCCCCTTCCCCACTCGCGCCGGGCCCTCATCTCTCTCTAATTCCTGGTTAGTAATTCCACTACCTAGAAATAGTACTCCTTCCCCAAATCCCCCTCCCCATTGGTAATATTCCTCATCTCAGGTATTTATATCTTTCCAAGTCAACAAATACATCCCCATTGGGGATGTTCTTATATAAAAGGAAATCCTTTTCCGGAGAGAAGTTGCCCGTTCATTTTCAGTTTTTCAAATTGAAACTTTGTCAAATCTTATTATATATAAAGTGGAACGTTCTATAAGTCTGTTCATTTTTTTAGTTTTCCAGGGTGAAAATTTACCAACTTTTAAGAAAAACTAAAACAATGAACATTAGTACGAATTTGCATTTGGCGAGTTGGATTGACCAAAAAAAAAAAAAAAAGTGACCAAAGCATGATAGCATACGCCGGCCACTGAATTTTTCTTTTTATGAAATAAATAATTATTACATAATTTAATATTTTTACTAAAAATTAATTACGCAATTTATTTTATTTTATTATTAAATTAATAAATATAATATAAAGCGTGTGTGCCGTGCGAAAAATGGAGTTATGTAGAGGGAATGAGTTATAAAGAATAAATTTAGAAACATAACTGTTGCAGATTAAGAAAGAAAGAATATCCTTCCGTTGTTTTATTATGCATGTCATCAAATTGCAAAATGATATAAAGAAAGGTACATCCACATCATAATTGTGGAGCAGTGAGTGATTAATCCTTCCGCACTCACCAATTGGAGCACACCACTTGCATTCAAACTAGATTTCCACAATTAATGATATTTTAGTTACAACCCAAATAATGCACTCCACCCCCACAACAGATATATGTGCATGCTGTTGTGTACCTCACTACCCAAACCCCAATGTGGATACCATTAACATTTACATCAACTTCACTCTCTCGCTGCTACGTTTCTTTACCAATGGAGTAGTATTTGAAAAATTTAGACGTAAAAGTTTTAATTTTAAATCTAATAATTATTTCAGAAAAGAACGCTATAAATTGTCTTCCACCATATAGATGGTGGAAGAATCCATAAACAATACTCTATTCGTCTCAGCTAATTTTGTATATATGAAGAGGTATGTATATTAAGAAAAAACTAATTTTTTTTTTATTTTTTAGTCAACTTTTTCAAAGGTGGAGATTGTGGTGGAGATTTTATAAAGACTATGAGAACATTTTCTTTTTCAAGGGTGTGTAAAATTATGTAGGAAGGACCAAAAGAAAAGATGTGCAAAATTAAGCGGGACGAAAGTAGTATAAGAAATAGGATTCTTTAATTCTATGTGTATTTCATTTTTATTTTAAATCACCCATTCAATAACATTATAAATTAACTAATTAATATGTATTTATAAAAAGCGATGAAATATATAATGAAATGTCAAATATAAAATAAAGGACCTCCTCTGAATCTATCATTATTTAAGTAGAATTGAATTTGGACAATGGCTACCAATTTTAAATTTTAGAT
Source organism: Ajuga chamaepitys (assembly GCA_958295605.1). Lineage (NCBI taxonomy): Eukaryota > Viridiplantae > Streptophyta > Magnoliopsida > Lamiales > Lamiaceae > Ajuga > Ajuga chamaepitys. Next base: position 10,925,386 of record OY282504.1, read on the forward strand.
GTTCTCATTACCAACACTTAGGGGATTATTGGACAGGGATGGACACATCCGGATGTGGGATGGTCCATCCGTAAACAATTTAACTTCAAGTGGATGTGGCCCATCCACCCACATCCCCCCATAAAGTTATCACATTTCCCAATCAATCAATCATTACCTTCATCACCTATCACAATATTTTAATACTATCAACCACCCTAAAACCTACTGATGTGACATCTGCAGTACACATCCTATCCTACACATCCCTTTAAACAAAAATACCTTTTCACTATTTAAGTGGATGTACCATCCCAGGACGTGCCACAGCCGACGGGGCACATCCCACTACATCTCTGTCCAATAATCCCCTTATATTTAGTCATCATTTGTGCCACTATAGGAAGACATTACCACATTTCTCTTGAGATGATTAAAAGAATTTGTGGAAAGTCAAGTTGAAAAATCTGAATATTAGTCTGAAATCCATCAAAGCTAAGGTTTATTTAAACAATATGATTTATTCACATACACTCACTCAAATATATTTATATAAATCTATGGTATAGAAGACACCTGGTTTGATATCTAATAAACCTGAAATTACATATATCTAAGAAGTTTTAACTCGTTTGAGAAATGGATTGAAATTGTGGCTAAGTTAACAATTAAATAACTAAAGTAGTTTGTTGTGGATAATGTGCCACCACCACAGTTAAAATTCACCATGGGGTGTAGTATATATATTCATCAAATTCGCTCCTTATCTAGAAAAGTTTAGTTTACATTATTGCCATTAATTTGAAGCCCCAATGTTGGCACCAGTTTGTTTATATCGCACTCTTTTCTGTTTAAAGCAACCTCAATTTTGCGACAACCTACAGTGCATCATGTCCCACTTCATCTCTTCTATCCTCAATATTTTGGCTCTTTTCATGTCTCTAACTTTTGATTAAATTTATTTTAAACTGTATGCTTTGATATCTAATCAATCTAAAACCGATGATAAAGAAGTTGTTATACTGTTGTGGAATTCTAATATTTCGCAATTATGTTTTTAGGGGATAATTGGACTAGGATGTCCCCATCCGGATGTGACATGGAACATCCTCAACGTATTTCACTTTACACTGGATGGTCCATCCCTCCACATCCGCACCCTATTACCTATCTCTCCTTTTACAATTTCCAATACACCTTTTACAATTTTCAATACACATCCTAACCGCACCCTTAAACTAAAATACATTTTCGGATGTTTCGTCCATGAATGTGCTCCATCGAACGTGGTACATGTCACTACATCTCAGTCCAATTATCCCCTTAGTGTTATAATGGGTGGATAGGCAGCCAACTGATTTTGCAAAGCTGGTAGCGGCTATTGCCACTTTCAGGTTGCAGGTCGCCGCGACGGGTGAACAAACCTATTTGGAATAGTCCACGTGTTTATCCATGTGTCACGTGACAGCCTTTCAGAACAGCCACTTTAATGCATGTTTTCTGCTCACCTGACTCCAAATCCTTATATTTACTCCAACAACAGATAAGGTGAAAAAAGTCCATTAGATGTGCAGAATTGAATAGATAAAGATGGCTCACTCTTTCTACCTGAATAATTTACGCAAAAATTGGATATTTTCCAAATTCACTTGTGAATAAGCGTACAAGGACAAATCATTAAATTAACATACACAGATATTATAACTCCTCCAAAAAGTATTTACATTTCCGGGAACCTCCTAACAAAAACCCAATTTAACACAACTGAGGGGTTAAAAAAAGTGTTAATGGACCTGATCTGCTGCTACTGCTTCGTCACCATTTTCCTTTTTCTTGTCTTCACAATCTTCCTCGGACGACGTCGTACCTTCACTACTGCTAGTCGTACAACTACTCTTACTCCCAAAAGATGACGCCCTGCTCGACATCTGTGTGGCTAAGAAAGTCGGCTTTTCTTGCCCCGCCATGATCACCAGGAACTTCTCTTCCATCACTGGCGGAGCTGCCTTGGCACCGCCGTCAGCCTCACCTGCCTCTAGATCCCTCTCGCCGTCGTCACGGTTTTCAAGATACCCAGAGAGTTTCCAGTAGGAGCAGGCCAGGATCAAGAGAGCAAAAGCAATGAGCCCCAGCATCGCCGCCAGTCCTCCGAAAAGGTACGGCACTGGGGAGTGCCACGGTGACCGCGGCATCGGCGATGGTGGCGTTGCTAATTCTCCGTAACTTGCCATCTTTTGTTATGTAGTGTTGGATTTTTTACTACGGTGTAGAAATGTGAAATATTTGTGTGTGGTATTGCAGAGGAATGTGAAGAGAAATCACGGTGGTTGTGAAGTGGTGGATAAATATAGTGAGATGGGAATTTATAGAGGAAGAAGATGGATTGGATTTGGCGATGTTGGAAACTGAGGTGGATTTAGTGTTTTTATTTTATCTTAATTTTTGGGTTAATTATGTCGTCATACGTATAAAAAGGAAACAAGGGGCCTACATCTAACAAAATATATATATATATAGTGGTAGGCTACTGTGGCTTCAGAGGATTCTGTACATAGTGGGTTATGGAATCATTTTTCACTATTCAAATTACATTTTTATTGCTAAATGCATTATCCATTCTTACCATTCAAAGATATATATATATATAGGGGGAGGTTGGGGTTGGCCCAACCTCTCATCAGTTTGGCCAATCCCACCTCATGTTTGTTTGGGCTGGTTTGGTCAAGCCACGCTATTAGGGTTTGGTGGGGGCACATCAATCACAAATCAAAAAATTATTTTAATTATTCTCCAATCATTCATAACTACCTCTTACCCATATCACATCACATTTTACAATTAATAATTAAATTTCCCACCCAACCAAACATCACTCTCTAACATCCCCAGCCATTAACTCCAGCCACTTCCCCCAGCCCAGCCACCCCAGCCCCAACCAAACATAGATATTGTTGGCAGTTACACGGTGGAATCTGAGTAAAATGTTATACCAAAATATATTATTCGTTTTAGGTAAATGTATATGTAAAAACTAGTACTTCCTCCATTTCAATATAAACATCTTTATAGGTTCTTTGAAAAATTTAACATTAAGTGTTGCTTTACAAAACAGAAAAAAAAAAAAAACTACAATTTAAATATCTATATCTATATAATAACAAAATCCACCCAAAATAGTAACCTAAGAATTTTCCCGCCCAAATTCCCTTGTCATTTCTAGAATACATTATTTTTAGTATAATGAGATACTCACGCAACCTTCCTAAAAAGCTCCGAACTCATATCTCACAGAATTTGTTCCGCGCAATCAATTTATTTTTACTGTATTATGTTCCGAACTAAAATGTGGGGAAGGGAGTGGGATGGGAGTAAGTTTGTCGACTAAAACAAAATTATTATTTTTTTGGTTCCAAAATTATATATATTATGTTTACTGTATCCATTCTTCTTCTATTTAATTTTATTTTTACTTAATGTGTCCTTTAAATTGTGTATTATCACTTATGTGTATAAAACATTTATGATCAAGTATATTCATACATAGAAAGGAAAATAAATAAAGATAACATTAAAACAGAAAAATAGATTTAGTATGATTTTAAATAAACCTCTAATAGCCTTTTTATATTTAATGTTAATTTGAATTTTGTTTCATTTTTTATTAATTATTTTTCTTTTGTAATTTTTTAATCATATAAAAATATAAAGTTGAATTATTTTTAGTAAATATTTTATAATTTCAACATTTTTTTTTTCAAAAAGTAATCTAATTTTTTTTTTTTAAATTTCTAATGTGATTTTTCTGTATAATAAATTAAATTAATCATTTATTATCGATCTATATTTTGACCATATTGTATAAATAAATTAAATTGAATTAATGATAAATAATTATTTGTTGGTTGATTATGTGGGTTAATTATTAGTGTGCTTGTGTAACAAATAAAATTGATAAAATTAGAATGTAGTGTTTTGTTACTCACTAAAAACTTTTGAAAATTTCTTGAACGTTATATTTGAAAAAAATAAAAAATCAGATAGTTTGAATAAATATAAACGTTTATCATAAAATTATAAATATACAAATATATAATATCATCATTTGTAAAAGATGATCAACACGACCTCCATATATGGATGACAATGATATTCATACCTTAAGAAAAACAAATATGAATATTCTATAACTTACTCAAATTTATATATTTTTTATTTTTAATATTTTTCATTGACTCTTCTTTCATTATCATCTAATTTATCATCTCTTATTATATGTTGATTGTAATATTTTATTATATTAAAATTATATAAACATATAAAATTCTTCTTATTTATTCATATACATTTACAAACCGTGCATCGCACGGGAATACTACTAGTTACTTTAAACGAGCTACTTAATCTAGTTGATTATTTCTTTATTCCAAAAAACATACCCAATTAAATAGATTTTGTATGAATATATTGACATTTTACCAATCCTTAATTTTTTCAAAAAAGATTAAAAAAACACTTATTTTGAATCCAGCATTATATTATTCTTCAAAACAAGTAATACGTTTAAGAATATATACTAATACAGTTTTATGAAAAAATACTCGAATTGCATGGATCTAATGCAACTAGTGTACATAAGACCTACTACTATTAATAACTTTGTCAACCAGAATTCTTATTGCATTATATATTTATGACAACACTTCATAAATTGAGTGAGTCACTTCAATTATTATCAATTAATTTTAGAATAGAAATTCAATAGTTAATTATGGTATATCCTTCATACATCGACCGTATAAGGGGGAGACACCATGATGGAGATAAAGATATACTATAGTTACAAGAATATGATCAGTAATATCTTTTGATTTGTTTCCTATTTTAATTAGGTTTTATGTTAATCTTAAAAATTGTAGAAAATTATCTTTCGGGGGCTCATGTCTCTAAGATTAAGGAACAATATAATTTTCTAATAAAGAAAATGCTAATTCATTTGCATAATTCTTTTCAAATGATTGAATAATAACTTTTACTATAACAAAAGATTCAAAAAATCTAAAATTATTGAATGGTTTACCACTACTTTTTTTTTTCTTGAGTTGAGTACAATTTCTGATCGTGGAGTGGTTGATAGAAATAGATTTCTGATCACTGATTTGGATCACAAAATACTCTATTCTATCAACTGAGGTACAACAAATTCCTTATGTAATCAAATATTAAGTTACATATATACATATATATCTTACGACATTATCAAAATTGTGGATCATGACTGCTCATTACTAATTTTGAATCCGTCCCTGGATACTTGTACAACGTTAAGAAATGAAGCAATAGATAAAAAGTATGAGTAAGCGTCCATTTGAGAATTAAATAAATGCATATTCTTTTTTCTTATAGAAAAGAGTGTGAATGTTGAATTTTTGTTTTTTCTTTTTAAAAGAGCACTTAATGTCTTAAAAATACACCATAGACATATTTTGTTTCACCGTCCTAGGATTATGTTTTCATTATCATAATATACACAGTGTAGAAGTGCAAGATAATTAAGGAATATTTTGACCTTTACTTAAATAAAAATTTAATTAATTAGTTTTGGAAGAAAGCAAGAATATTCGTAATCTAGAACCCAAGTAATAATATTTACCCTCATGGTCCCTGACACAACAGATAACTATAAAGGAGTTCATACGGATCACGGATGATGACGAAGAAGTACAAGCTGACATTGGGCTAGAACTTATGGTTAATGAGGGCCACAAATTAAATTCTAAAACAATGCTAATATACATACTATAATAGAATTTTCGTATATTAAATTCAATATTTAAATTAACGATCAACAATCATCATCATAAAATATGCCGAAATACATTATTAAATTCTTCTACATAATTAAAATTTATCTTGTCTCTATGGCATATAATAAAAATTATTGACATATATCTCAAATATTCTATTATGTGAGGGGGCATGCAAAAATATAGTGAAGTTCAAAATAAATATATATACACACATAACATATATTTTTGGTAATATAGGAAAAAAGGACGGAGCGCCAAACCACCCAGTATCAGTGTCGTATCTACCTTGGAACAAGGATTACAAGTGTATCCCAAAAATTTCTTAAATAGCGCTAGTAGATAAAGTGTAACTCCAAAATTGTGTTGGTGTAGTGATTGACAGTCATCTCTTGAACCAAGGCACCATGTTCAATTCTCCGCGATGAGATTTTTGCTGTATTTTCTTGTTTTTCTTAATCTATTTATTATATTTATTGAATAATAATGTTCAAATCCTGATTTTGCATTCGGATTAATTTGCTAAAAACTAATAATTTTTTTTAGAGGAATAAAATTTTCTTAAATTTGCTGGAAACAACCAGCTACTGAATGACAGAGAAAAGGTGGGGGAGAATCCCACATAGTACAAGCCACATCAGGAGATTTAGCAAAGTTTGCAAGAGCATGAGCAACATAATTCTTATTTCTTCTAATCCAAAATAAATTACGAAAGGAAAGCAAAGATAAAAAATGTTGTATGTCCAAGAGAATCGGAACACAGGTAGCAACACAATCTGCTTCGCCAAGGGATGCAAAGATAGTTGTACTCGAATCTCCCAAAATAGAAAAGTCCCTCAAATTAAGAGTCATAGCTAGATCGAGGGCTTCCCGCAGGCCTAAGAATTCATCCAATTCAGGATGAGAACTTCCCGGGAAGGTTTTGGCAAGAGCATGAAGAAACGAGCCATCATATGAGCAAGCGTAGACCCCAACAAAGGTTGAATTGCGCGAAGAAGAGCAATCCCCATCAAAATACACGCGGACATGATGTTCAAGAGGTGAGGCCATCAATTTAGCCAAATTGGAGCAAGGTTCCAAGGAGTTGGTTGCACTCTAAAATTCGAGAAGAGACCTCGAGGCACAAGATACAACAACAAAAGAATCCCGAAGTGATCTATAAAAAATAAGACTATTCCGATGATATCAAAGATGATTAGCAATGCAAGCCACAAATTCAACGATCCCTTATCCGAAGAAATAATAATATCTTTAAACCAAAGATCAACACAAGGTTGGGAGAAACTATAAATAAATTCACGCAATCCAGCAGCAGACCAAACAGATGTAGCAATTGGGCAATGAAAGAATAAGTGAGTTGTAGAGTAGTTAGGGGACTTACACATAACACACTCAGCAGTAAATGCAAGATGTCTTATTTCCAAATTCTCACAAATGGGTAGAGAATTCGAACAACACCTCCACAAGAAATGGAGAATGCGGTTCGGTAACTTAAGATTCCATAAACGAGACCATATGCTGCTCGGTCCACTACTAGGGGCAGTAACAGAATTGACTTGAAATTGGTCTACTACTTCATGCATGATGAAATGATAAGCAGACTTAATAGAAAATCTACCATTTTTGCTTGGCTGCCACAACCATCTATCCAACACTGCCGAGGAGCTCAAAGGAAGACTAAGAATTGATGTAGCTTCTATAGGAATAAATATGATGTACCAACTTAGAATTCCACATCTGAATGCCCGGTAATAAAAGTTCACTCACCGTTGCAAGTGGAGAAAGTACTGACACCGGACTACGAACTCAAAAAGGAGGTCCGATGGGAAGCCATGGATCCCCCAAATACGTGTAGTCGTGCCCGAGCAAATTTGTTTTCGACAACCCAGATAAATAACCTTCCTACCCTCAAGTATACTACGCCAGGTGAATGATGGGCAATTTCCTAACATTGCATCCCAAAAAGATGAAACGGATGATACTTTGCACGTAGAACTCGGGCAAGGAGAGAATCTGGATAATGAGTCAGTCTCCAAGCTTGCTTACTAAGAATAGCCAAATTGAAAGTTTTTAGCGAACGAAAACCCAAACCACCTTTTTTCTTACAATTTTGTATCAAAGACCAAGACAACCAACGGATTTTACATTTTCCATCAGCATCACCCCCATAAAAAAGCTCTTGCTTGCAGCTTCAAATCATCAATAACACTGTCCTGAATTCTAAAGCAAGCATAGCATAAACCGAGATGGATTGAGTAACATATTTTATTAATATTTCCTTCTCCGCTTTACTTAAGCATTTTTCCTTCTAACCAGAGATAGGTTTCCAGATGCAGTCCTTTATGCTTGCAAATATTTCAGATCTGTTGCGCCTAATGACCGACGGCAAGCCTAAATAGTTTCCATGAGAATCCACCTGCTTGATACCAAAAATAGTGCAAATAGCTGAAGCATTAGCAAGAGTCGTATTTAGACTGAAAAGAATACTAGACTTGTCCAAATTAATCTTTTGGCCAGAGATAGATTCGTATTGGCCAATAGCATGCTTAAAAAAACGAGCCTCCTCCACAGTAGCTGAGCTGAAAAACAGAGTGTCATTGGCAGAAAATAGGTGTGAAACAACAGGAAGAGTCCTAGATAACTTAGTTTAGTTAGATGTTCTTTGAGTGAAATTATATTTTTTAGTTGCATAACCAATCATCTTTATTTATTGTTTCATTAACCTAAAAATTTGTTGTAAATTATTTTTCTTCAACCAATGCCAATTTTTTAAAGAGAAAATGCCAATTCATTAACTTTTTTATGATTGAATAATATCTCCAACTATGATAATAAATGTTAAATAATATTTATCTATATATACTTTTTAAGTAATTTATCACATATCCATTTTAAAATTGTGAATACGCCACTTCCCGGTATGTACGTCCGCACCTGGTAGTACTATATTGTGTTTTGTGCCATAAACATTACCATCTGTTATTTGCGATTAGATTATCTCGTTTGCCGTGGTAAGGAAAATTAAAAAAATTAGAAATAACTTCTTCTGTTTTTCTTTTTTTAACAATTTCTTTGCTCTTTAGGACATCAACCTATAATACTAAACGAAAGTCGCGAAAAACTAGCGAAAACACGTGTCAGTAAAATAGAAGTTTTGTCTAAATTTTTTGTTTTTTTTTTTAAAAAAAATGCACTACAAGAATTTTTGAAATAGGCAACAGATTTTAGCTGTTGTCCAGTTATAAATCAGTCTGTTATTAATAGTGTTATTGTTAAAAGTACCATTTTAACTACAAGTAAAAACCGTTGTCTGTTCCATGGACAACAACACTTCATATAACAGACATAATCTGTTGTCTTTGTTAATTTTAACTACAGTTTGTATCTGTTGTTTAATCTTAAAACTGTTGTTTTTGTTAGTTTTAGCAACACTTTTTCTCCGTTGTTCTACAATTTAAATCATTGTTTATTCAGTGTTTATTTTCGAATTTAGCAGCTCCTTTTAGCTATTGTCTTTTACCCATTGTTCTTCATTTTAAATCGTGTCTATTTAACAGATAATTTATTAAAAATAATTATAAATTGAAAAATAATTACCCGTCTCTCAAATATGCATTCATAGATCAAAATAAATCTCTCCAATCCAAGATAAAACATGATTGTGTAATATCTAAAAATGTGCAATTCATCAAAAAGGATAACAAGTGTACTCCTTGCCACTTTACGCCACAAAATATTAACTAATTTGAATCTAAGACGACTTCTAAAAATGTTTGAAACTCCACAGCAACTTCTTCAAAAGATATGTACCTTCTTCGCCTTCCTGCCAATGAAAATATTATAAACGAGTACGTCAACAAAGAAAAAATAACAGAAAAGTAATATTATTTAATACAATTGACATATATACCAGCATAATTCAGTCATCATAGACGTAATCTTGGACACAGTCTGCCCACTCACTACGAACTTCATCAATGTCTGCCACACTGTATTCCGCTTGTTTAAACTATTTAACACAAGGAAAAATAATTAATTCCATTTTACGAAAGCATAAAAATAACAGAAAAGTAATATTATTTATGTAAAAAATTACATTAGTTAAAATTACCATCGATCGTAGAGAAACCCGGTCAATGGTTTCAGTTTCTTCAGTGATTTGTCTCATGAAACGCATTACATAGAAACCACACTAAACATCATCGGGTTGGCGAGGACCCTAAGTTAAAAAGTGTTAATAAAAATACATGTAAACCAAAATACATAAGTAATCATATTTGAAGTAAAGTGCTTACAGGTATTATTTCCCATATTGGCGTTTTTTCCCTTTAATACCCTTGGCTTCCTTAAAACTTGTTAATGCTCTTCATACATTCAAAAGTGTTTAAGTCAGAATGTCACTTACTAAATAATTTTTTTAATTGATAAAAAATATCTAGACTTACTTGTCCACAATATATTTCCAATCGGAACTTCGAATTCTATGATTCATAGGATCCATTAAGTAGACAATCTCCTTGTAAGGGTCGATAGCACTGAGAATCCAATGATACCTATCCACGTACAATAATGAGAAAATTCCAGCTATAAAATGGGAAATATAAGATTTTGTAATTAGAGAAATAGTTCTTACCCAACATTACTTGGCACCAAGACTAGCTGATTTGGTGATGAACTTATCAGCCTATTTGCTACAAACTGTGCCCTTTTATTTAGTCTTTCAGCCTTTTGGTCTTCAGTCTCTTTCTCATCTTGGAAATATGGGATGCTATTTGGATTCATAAAACATAATTTCTCTTCTATGCCCTTTTCTTTCATCTTTCTAAAAAGATGCCTAGTATTTCAAGAAACATACAAGGTTAGTATAAATAATCAATGAAAACTCGAGGTAGCAAAGAATATTTAAAATTCAAGGATTACCATATGTAGACAACTATACAATTGCATGTGACTGGTTGCAACTTGTAGACAAAACAGATATCCTCTAGTTGCACATGAATCGTAAAGTCCACCTCAAACACGTCATAATCAAGTGGGATTTGTACGGTTTTGTACTTTAAAGCATGGTTGGCATAGCAAAATAACATCTTCAATGATTTTGGAACATCTGCATGCCTTTTCACTTGAAGATTATACTTCTTTTTGGGTTTCTAATATAATGAATACACATGTTAGAATGGTGTTTTGCTTCAACTATATATATGTATTGAAATAAAGAGTCACATTTACCTTCTCTTTCAAAACTACCAAGTGTCTCGGCCATGCTACAAAAGTTCCCACAGCATCAATAAGCAGTTCACACTCACCCGAGATTGGGATAGGCAAAAGTGCTGACTTGTTCACTACTTCATCGATGGATACACGCACACAGTTATTTGGGAATGGAGCAAAATGCATTTTTTCCTCACCAACAGGAACAATAGTTCCAAATGCAGCAATGGCGTTGGATGATTCTAACCTCAAACCCACTGGATCCCCCTATTACAAAGAGATATACATATAGTGAACCATATTTCCAAAGATAGGTAATGTAAATGAAATCTGGTAATTTTACCTGCAAAGCTACATCGTCAACTTCAAGAATCTGCACATCATCCAAATCTTTGTCATGCTCCAAATCAGCCTCCAAATCTTGCTCATCTTGTTTTGCCATCCGTTCCTCTAGTTTTCTGATGCGTTCGTCTTGGGCAGCGATAGTCTTCTTGGTCTCCATTAATTCCCTCTTTTGCTCATTGAAAAGAGTCAGGTCGGGATTGTTCTTTCCTTTGGGAGTGTTGAAGTAGGCTGTTGGAGTCACATAACCTCCAACTCCCATCACACGGCCAGGATGTTCTTTCGACTCAAGCGATCGTGGGACAATACCATCATTTACTCCCGTGATTTTTAGCGTACCCCGTCTCCTTTCTTCTATAAACTTATCCTGTGATGCATAAACAAAGAAGCAAAAAGCAATAAAAAAAACCAAAAACCATTAGTCAGTATGTATACCAATTCCTAATTCTTTTGCTATAGGATTATAGAGCAATTAACATAAAATATGTGCTTACAATTTTCTTCACTGTTTCTTTAAGTTTTTTGTCTTTAGAATCAATTTCCCCTTTTTTGTTCATGCGTGCCCTCTTATATAGAATAGCTCTGTTTATTTCATCATCGGAACACAATTCATCAGCCTGCCAAATAAGAGAGAGAGAGAGAGACAGAGAGAGAGGGATGTTAATTATGGTAACTGTAAAATATTGTTTGAAGATAATGAATTCATAGTGAAAATATAATTTCAATGCTTACTATTTCTTCAGCTAAGCCTGAATAACCCTTGTGAGCAAGTCTATGGGGGTGCTTGACTGCTTTTCTCTTCAGTTTCTGTTCCTCGCTCCGTTTCCAGGATGTAGAAATAAGTAAATGATACATGCTAGTTTTACATGTATATTAGGTCAATTAAAGGTCGTAATATGGGACATATGCATGTGTATTTGGGCGAAAAGTGATTAAAATCCATCTTTTGAGCTAGATGACGTGTTTCTGCTTGTTTTAGTGTTATTCAGGTATAAAAAGGCCAAAAAGTCCGTTTGGGCAAGGTTCGGATGGAAAACGAGCAAGAAAAGTCGGAAATAGCAAAGAGATGTTGAAGCATGATCAGAAAGTCTGACTCGGTCGAGTTGTTTAGAAACTCGGTCGAGGGAGAAATGAAGAGCAAAACGTGAAATTGGTCAGAGACTCCAACTCGGTCGAGGGGGATTTTGCCTCGGTCGTGTCACACCCACCCTTGTAAAAATTTATTTTATACTAGTTTTTAATCTTAGCCTTACAAACCTGTATATATATATATATTTTTTTTTCTTATCAAAATTTGAAATTTAGAATCCTATTTCAACACCAAAATCTCACCTGCTTATATTTACATAGCTCCAGATTGAGTACAAAGGTGTCCCACTCCATTCAACACCACATTTACATAAATATACATACTGAAGTATTTTAATTTGTACATGTCCAAAAGATTGTTAGAACACTAGCAAAAACATAGTGAGTCCACGGTTTAGCCCCACAGGTCGTCATTCATATACACGAGGCTTCAAAACTTGCATCAGCTCCAATAGCATGCCAGATCAGTTCACAAGCTCATGCATAGTCAAACTCACCTACAATGCAAGAACTACGTGAGCTAAAACTCAGTAAGCAGAAATCATGCATGACCAATGCGTGAATGATGAGATGCATTTCATAAACCATTTCTTTCAATACTCTCTCAAAAGAAATCATATTTGGTGGGAATTGGCTCTCGTCACTGTCACAAATCTCCCAAAAATAACATTCATTGGCCACACTCGTGACTATCAAGGGTCCCTCCTTCCCCCTTATAGTCCATCCGAGATATCAGTGATGGTTGGTACGACCAAGCGGCTATCCTCCCGAGACTACCAGGGGTCCGCCTCCTGCCTGCCCCCTGCAGTCCACCGGGAAGTCTACCTCTTCCCGTACCCCTCATCACAAAGGTGCTGAAGTGGGAACCTCTTCCGCGTGCACGCCTGTCACCGGAAGCATCCCGAGAGACACCATATATAATGTATAACTCTAAATGTGCCAGTGGTGACCAATCCCAAAACATTATCAACTTAAGAAATTATGCTATTTTGACTTCTTATATATACACATGTACTTCTTGAAGATGCCAATGCTCATGATTGATGCACATCAGTTTGTTTTTTAGCAACAGAAGAATACACTTTATACAAATGCATACAACAACACATACAACAATCAATTATCACAAATAATAAACACAAATACTATGTTCAAGCATTGTAGTTGGAGATGGATTTCTACTTACCTCTTCTCCGGAGTAGCTTTTGAGATTTCCTATTCCACAATGGTAATCAATCTACGACAATTTTAAATCGAATTAATACACAATTTATCAAATTCCAGGTTATTAAGTACTTTTAATTTGAAATTTCCAGTTTCGTCGCATTTTAGTAATAAGACTCTAACTATTTCTACAAAATTGATATTTATATGATTCAAGTTGGGTTATAAAGCTAACACATAAGGCTACAACTTTCATGTTTTACACTTTTCCTAATTCAGGTTGCAAAATTGTCGAAATAGGCTGATTAGTGAACCTCTATCGCAAAAATCTGGGCAGAACCAATTTTACTCAATATCTTAACCTCATCTATGTGTATATAAATGTGCATACATGTATACAAATTAACAACAGGGTATTGTGTTCTCTATTCAAATCACATGCTCCCTACCTTTAATAATTAAACATAATAGTCTTATTGGAGATTACTCAATTATTTAATACTTCTAACTTACTGAAGTGTTGTTTTAGTGGAAAAGAAACTCACATGATTCCAATAGACTAGGCATAGACACTAATTAAAACTATAATTTTCATTAATGGCAAAGTAACAAATTTACATACCTATCTTTCTGTTTCCTGTCCTTCGACAACTCTTGTCCTCTTTTCCTTTTCTGTTCTTTAATAACCTTCACAATCTTATCCTTTTCTTCTAATATATAGGATATTTGTAAGATCCACCTCTGCCGACTTAATTTGGCGGTGGTGGTATTATTATTATTTTTTATTATTATTATTATTGTTGTTGTTGTTGTTGTTATTCCGATAATAAAATTCTTTACATATCTAACACTTCCACGTACTACATAATATTCTATATTTTAACTTGTCACGCATAGTCTTAAATTTTGTAGCATGTCCCAATATTTTAGACTAGGGGGTTCTTGTCTACCAAATTAAACATCTCCAAATTAGTCGCAAAATATAAAATAACGCAATAAATATAACAAATTAATTACTATAAAACTATCACGCAAATAGCACATAAAAAATATGGAATGCATGAAATGCAAAAATTATATTGGCCAGTGAGTTGTGAGAGGCACGGGTATTACATCCTCCCCCCCTTATAAAAATTTCGTCCTCGAAATTTACTTACTTGAAGAGTTCAGGATATCTGGCTCTCATTACATCCTCTCTTTCCCAGGTAGCTTCTTCGACTGATTGATTTCTCCATAGGACTTTGACTAAGGGGATTTCTTTGTTTCTCAGCCGTTTTACTTCCCTTAATAAAATCTGTACTGGTACTTCTTTATATCCCAAGTCTGCTTGTAGTTCTACAGGTTCACTGTTCAGGACATGAGACGGATTTGTAACATACTTCCTCAATACTGACACATGGAACACATTATGTATTTGAGACATTGATGCTGGCAAATCGAGTCTGTAGGCAACTTCACCAATTCTTTCGATAATAGGAAATGGACCAATGTATCTCGGACTAAGTTTTCCTTTCTTACCAAACCGCATTATTCCCTTCATTGGTGCAACTTTCAAGAACACTAGATCTTCTACTGCAAACTCAAGTGCTCTCCTTCTCTTATCTGCATAGCTTTTCTGGCGACTTTGAGCCGTTTTCATCCTTTCCCGAATCTGTGACACAGCTTCTGACATTTCTTGTATTACACTTGGACCTAGAAGTCTTCTTTCACCAACCTCATCCCAATGTATCGGTGATCGACACTTCCTACCATATAGTGCTTCATAAGGGGCCATTCCTATAGTAGATTGATAACTGTTGTTGTAGGAAAATTCTATCAAAGGTAGAAATTTACTCCATTGGCCCTGGAAATCTAATGCGCAAGCTCTGAGCATATCCTCTAAAGTCTGTATCGTCCTTTCCGATTGTCCGTCAGTTTGTGGATGATATGCAGTACTGAAAGACAACTGTGTTCCCAGTGCCTTGTGTAAACTTTTCCAGAAGGTAGACAGGAATCTTGAGTCTCTATCTGAAACAATGGATAATGGTACTCCGTGAAGTCTAACTATTTCCTGTATATATATATGAGCATAACGATCCATGGAGTATGTAGTACAAACTGGGAGAAAATGAGCCGATTTCGTGAGTCTGTCCACAATTACCCAGATAGCATCGTGACTCTTTACAGTTTTCGGCAATCCCACCACAAAATCCATTGTAATGTTCTCCCATTTCCATTCTGGAATCAGTAAGGGTTGTAAGGTTCCTGCCGGTCTTTGATGTTCTGCTTTTACCTGCTGACAGGTCAAACACTGTTCTACACACTGAGCAATATCTTTCTTCATACCTGGCCACCAATACTGCACCTTTAAATCTCGATACATTTTGGTAGCTCCTGGATGTACTGAATATGGTGTCGAATGTGCCTCTGTCATAATATCTCTACGAATGCTATCTACATTTGGCACACATAACCGGTTTTTGAATCTTAAGATATTATTCTCTGACAACTGAAAGTCTGATGGCATCCCTGATGCGACATCCTTCTTTACTTTAGCTAAATATTCATCTGCATTTTGTTCTTGCTTAATTCTATCAAGTAGGGTAAGCTGAAGGGTTAGAGCTGCTAGTCTTGCCTCCACTATCCCCAGTTGAACAATCTCAACATTCATTCTTTGCAAGTCTAGTAATTCTGGTTTCTGAATCAAAGCCATCAATGTAGTACCTTGGGACGATTTTCTGCTTAAGGCATCAGCAACGACATTTGCTTTACCAGGATGATAGTTGATAATACAGTCATAATCTTTCACGAGTTCTAACCATCTTCTCTGTCTCATATTCAGCTCTTTCTGTGTGAAAAAGTATTTCAGACTTTTGTGATCTGTGTAGATCTCACATCGTTCTCCATATAGATAGTGTCTCCAAATTTTTAGCGCAAATACTACTGCTGCAAGCTCCAAGTCATGAGTAGGGTAGTTCTTCTCATATTCCTTCAATTGTCTAGATGCATATGCTATTGCTTTGCCGTTCTGCATCAACACACACCCTAAACCGTTCTTCGAAGCATCACTGTATACCACGAAGCCTCCAGTCCCCGTTGGTATTGAAAGGATCGGCGCAGATGTTAACCTTTTCTTCAGTTCTTGAAAACTCTGCTCACAAGCCTCTGTCCATTTGAATGTTACACTTTTTCTAGTCAATTGTGTTAAGGGAGATGCAATTTTCGAGAATCCTTCTACAAATCTCCGATAGTACCCAGCTAACCCGAGAAAACTACGTACCTCTGAAGGATTTGTAGGTTGTGGCCAATTGTTAATTGCTTCAACTTTACTTGGATCAACTGAAATTCCTTCTCCTGACACAACATGCCCTAGAAATATTACTCGATCCAACCAGAACTCACATTTCTTGAACTTAGCGTACAACCGTTTCTCCTTTAGGACGTCTAAAACCTTTCTCAAATGCACAGCATGCTCGGCTTCATTCTTGGAGTAAATCAGAATGTCATCAATAAACACGATAACGAACTTATCCAAAAAGTCTTTGAATACCCGATTCATCATATCCATGAAAGCTGCTGGGGCATTTGTCAAACCAAATGGCATTACCAAAAACTCATAGTGCCCGTATCTTGTACTGAATGCCGTTTTTGGAATATCTTCCTCTTTAATTTTCAGTTGATGATAACCTGAACGTAAGTCAATCTTGGAGAATATGGCAGCTCCCTGGAGTTGATCAAACAAGTCATCAATCCTGGGTAAGGGGTATTTGTTCTTGATCGTAACCTTGTTCAGTTCTCTATAATCTATACACATCCTCATAGTACCATCTTTCTTCTTGACAAACAAAACTGGTGCACCCCATGGCGAAAAGCTAGGTCTAATGAAGCCTTTGTCCAGTAAATCTTGCAATTGAATCTTCAACTCTTTCAACTCTGTTGGCGCCATTCTGTATGGTGACTTCGATATAGGAGCAGTCCCTGGATATACGTCAATTACAAACTCTATCTCTCTGTCTGGGGGTAATCCTGGGAGTTCGTCTGGAAATACTTCAGGGTATTCTTGCACCACTGCTATCTCCTCAATAGTCGGACAGTGTTTCTCTTCCATACTCATAACACTTACTAGGTAGCCTTCACAACCGCTTTCCAATAGCCTTTTCGCTTTCACCGCTGATATCATGTGATATTTGAACCTTTTTCGTACTCCAATAAAGACGAAAGATGTGTCACCAGGCGGCTGAAATGTGACTATCTTGTTCTGACAATCTATTGTAGCACCATATTTCGATAGCCAATCCATTCCCAAAATCACATCATAATCATTCATATCTAATATGATTAGATCGGCATAAAGTTCTCTTCCTTCAATAGAGATAACACATGCTCGCAGAATTTGGTTAGTTTGTTTTGACTCTCCGGAGGGGATCACTACATTGTAACTAACGTCTGCTACATCAGGTTTCCTACCCAGCCTCTTCACATACTCAGTGGATGCAAATGAATGTGTAGCTCCAGAATCAAATAATGCAAATGCAATAGTATCACAGATGGGAACTTTACCTGTTACTACAGATGTATTTGCTTCCGCTTCCTCTGTGGTCATGGTAAAGACTCTAGCCGACGTCTTCTTTTGTGTAGCAGGGTTTGAGTTCTCTGGACAAACCGTGGAAATGTGTCCTGCTTTTCCACATTTAAAACAAGTCCGATACTCTGCAAAACACTTTCCACTATGCGAACCTCCACATGTGGGACATGTAGGTTGCGTAACTGGTGATTTTCCTTGTTCACCCTTTTGGCGCTTGTTCTGATCCCATGGTTGTTGTCCTGGTTTTGGTTGAGAACCCGGCCTTGGACCTTGCACTTGTGGTGGCCTTTTCTTTCCATCTCCTCCAAAACGAGGTCCTTGTCTTTGTATAAACTGACGCCTAACCTCCTGAGCACGCCTAATTTTCATTTCTGCTTGTTCGGCAATCAACGCTCGTTCAGCAACTTGTGAATAAGTTACTCCATGTATTCCAGCCATACACACATCTCTATATAACTCTGGCCTCAGACCTTCTAGGAATCTCTCTACTTTCAGCGCATCCGTACTGACCATGTGCTCCGCAAACCTAGAGAGTTGCTCGAACTTGGCGATGTAGTCTGCAACATCCATTGCCCCTTGTCTCAATTGTATGAACTCGTTCATCTTCATTACTCGAACTGGGGCAGTGAAATACTTGTTTCTAAAAAGTTCTTTGAACCTATCCCAGGTCATTGTCGCCACATCCTCAATAGTTTTCATTGTGTCCCACCAGTGTCCCGCACTTCCACGTAACATGAACGATGCGCACAATACCTTTTCCCCCTCAGGAACTTTACTATACAAAAACATGTTCTCTATAGTTCTAAGCCAATCCTCCGCATCAGTGGGATCCACTGCACTCTCAAATGTTGGTGGGTTAAGCTTTCTAAACCTCTCTCCGATGACTTCTACGTATTCTGCTCGAGGTTGTTGTTGATTTACACCATTTCCTGGTTGTTCACCCACATCCCTTTGTTGGATAAGTTGTTGAATCTGTTGCGACTGTTGTTCGACTAACCCTGTCAACCGAGCCACAATCGCTTCGAGGCCAACACCTACTGCTGGTGCATTCGGTTCTGGATCGTTATTTCCTTCAGTACCTTCTCCTCTAACGACCTCCATGATTTCTTTCTAATTTTTATTGTCCCTCTGGCACATGCCAATATGATTCATGAAATAATGAGTGCAAATTACGAATAAGTAAAACTTACTGGCATGTCCGCACTTCAGAAGTTCTGAGCTCATGTGTATGAACAGTCTACAGGGCACAAACCGGGCTCTGATACCACTCTGTCGTGTCACACCCACCCTTGTAAAAATTTATTTTATACTAGTTTTTAATCTTAGCCTTACAAACCTGTATATATATATATATTTTTTTTTTCTTATCAAAATTTGAAATTTAGAATCCTATTTCAACACCAAAATCTCACCTGCTTATATTTACATAGCTCCAGATTGAGTACAAAGGTGTCCCACTCCATTCAACACCACATTTACATAAATATACATACTGAAGTATTTTAATTTGTACATGTCCAAAAGATTGTTAGAACACTAGCAAAAACATAGTGAGTCCACGGTTTAGCCCCACAGGTCGTCATTCATATACACGAGGCTTCAAAACTTGCATCAGCTCCAATAGCATGCCAGATCAGTTCACAAGCTCATGCATAGTCAAACTCACCTACAATGCAAGAACTACGTGAGCTAAAACTCAGTAAGCAGAAATCATGCATGACCAATGCGTGAATGATGAGATGCATTTCATAAACCATTTCTTTCAATACTCTCTCAAAAGAAATCATATTTGGTGGGAATTGGCTCTCGTCACTGTCACAAATCTCCCAAAAATAACATTCATTGGCCACACTCGTGACTATCAAGGGTCCCTCCTTCCCCCTTATAGTCCATCCGAGATATCAGTGATGGTTGGTACGACCAAGCGGCTATCCTCCCGAGACTACCAGGGGTCCGCCTCCTGCCTGCCCCCTGCAGTCCACCGGGAAGTCTACCTCTTCCCGTACCCCTCATCACAAAGGTGCTGAAGTGGGAACCTCTTCCGCGTGCACGCCTGTCACCGGAAGCATCCCGAGAGACACCATATATAATGTATAACTCTAAATGTGCCAGTGGTGACCAATCCCAAAACATTATCAACTTAAGAAATTATGCTATTTTGACTTCTTATATATACACATGTACTTCTTGAAGATGCCAATGCTCATGATTGATGCACATCAGTTTGTTTTTTAGCAACAGAAGAATACACTTTATACAAATGCATACAACAACACATACAACAATCAATTATCACAAATAATAAACACAAATACTATGTTCAAGCATTGTAGTTGGAGATGGATTTCTACTTACCTCTTCTCCGGAGTAGCTTTTGAGATTTCCTATTCCACAATGGTAATCAATCTACGACAATTTTAAATCGAATTAATACACAATTTATCAAATTCCAGGTTATTAAGTACTTTTAATTTGAAATTTCCAGTTTCGTCGCATTTTAGTAATAAGACTCTAACTATTTCTACAAAATTGATATTTATATGATTCAAGTTGGGTTATAAAGCTAACACATAAGGCTACAACTTTCATGTTTTACACTTTTCCTAATTCAGGTTGCAAAATTGTCGAAATAGGCTGATTAGTGAACCTCTATCGCAAAAATCTGGGCAGAACCAATTTTACTCAATATCTTAACCTCATCTATGTGTATATAAATGTGCATACATGTATACAAATTAACAACAGGGTATTGTGTTCTCTATTCAAATCACATGCTCCCTACCTTTAATAATTAAACATAATAGTCTTATTGGAGATTACTCAATTATTTAATACTTCTAACTTACTGAAGTGTTGTTTTAGTGGAAAAGAAACTCACATGATTCCAATAGACTAGGCATAGACACTAATTAAAACTATAATTTTCATTAATGGCAAAGTAACAAATTTACATACCTATCTTTCTGTTTCCTGTCCTTCGACAACTCTTGTCCTCTTTTCCTTTTCTGTTCTTTAATAACCTTCACAATCTTATCCTTTTCTTCTAATATATAGGATATTTGTAAGATCCACCTCTGCCGACTTAATTTGGCGGTGGTGGTATTATTATTATTTTTTATTATTATTATTATTGTTGTTGTTGTTGTTGTTATTCCGATAATAAAATTCTTTACATATCTAACACTTCCACGTACTACATAATATTCTATATTTTAACTTGTCACGCATAGTCTTAAATTTTGTAGCATGTCCCAATATTTTAGACTAGGGGGTTCTTGTCTACCAAATTAAACATCTCCAAATTAGTCGCAAAATATAAAATAACGCAATAAATATAACAAATTAATTACTATAAAACTATCACGCAAATAGCACATAAAAAATATGGAATGCATGAAATGCAAAAATTATATTGGCCAGTGAGTTGTGAGAGGCACGGGTATTACAGGTCGAGTTGACCCAACTCGGTCGAGGCCGATTCTGACTCGGTCGAGGGGGATTTCGTCTGTCTAAACAGAATAATTACCTGGCTAGTCTATTTAGATTCAGAAAACACCTAAAACTATTTTTTTTGCATCTATCAGTAGTGCTACATTCATTGGCCCGGATAACTGATAAACACTTAACATGCTATATTCAGCACCAGGGATAAAAAATCAGTGGATCATTATCCCGGATAAGACTTCATACAAACATACCATCACTCATAAACATCTAAACTAACTAACAATGTAATGCACAATGAATTGTTGGCTGGACTCATAAGGATTTTAGAAGTATTCTTACCATGAACTCTTGAGACATGCGGCTGATCACAAAAGATGACCACGGAGGAAGATTGTATGTGACCATCACCACAGGCCAACAACTATACCTAGAACTGATCATCTTATAAGGATTGATCCCGTCAGCTGCTATGGCTAGTCTAAGATTTCTAGACTCTGAAGCGAAATCTGGCCACCTATGGTCTACTAATTTCCGAGATGGTGAATCAGCTGGATGACGCATATTACCATCACGAACTCTTTCATTAGCATGCCAAGTCAACTCCTTAGATATGTTTTTGTTGCGAAACATTCTCCGAAATCTAGGTATAGGTGGAAAGTACCAAAGAATCTTTGCCGGAACCCCTTCATTGATCCTATAATTCTTTCCCAGCTTCCACCTCGACATTCCACAAGTAGGGCAATTAGTGAAATCTTCATACTCCTTGCGGTATAAAATACAATCATTTGGGCAAGCATGAATTTTATCGTATCTCATCCCTAATACATACAAAGTCTTTTTTGCATCGTATGAGGATAAAGGCAATTCATTGTCTTCAGGAAGCATATCTCCAAACAAACTAAGAACTTCGGTGAAGCTTTTATCACTCCAACCATGTTTTGCTTTGAGATTGTATAACTTCACAATAGCAGATAGCTTTGTAAATTTTCCACATCCAGGGTATAAAGGCTTCTCAGCATCCTCAATCAATTGACTGAATTGATTCAAATTAGCATCTTCATCATATGCAGCATGAACCATGTCTATAGGTTCCTCTTCAGAATATTGGTCTTCATCTAGACCACCAATTGCATTATTCTCTTTTGCTAAGTTCCTTGATTCTAACCTCTCCCCATGCCATATCCATGTATGATATGTTAAGTCCATGCCATAACGACCCAAATCTGCCCTGATCGCATCGACACTTTTCATTCGTAGATTACCACAACGAGCACACGGACATGAAATCCTATTAGGGTCATCCGCATGTTGCAATGCAAATTGCAAGAAAGATTCTACTCCAGCCTCATATTCATGTGAAAAAATGTCTTTTCTCATCCATTCCTTATCCATTTTTTATATAACTAGTCACCAAAAAAATTATATAAGAGTTGTTTATATCACAGCAAAGAATTAAACTTATAAAAGCCGTAACAATTAATGATAAATACTTGAGAAATAAGCCCAAATAAGTACCTTTCACTAACAAAAGTAGACAACAATCTTCAAAAGCAAGCCTAGTGGGTAGTCACAAACTCTTCTAATCAACAAGTGTCAAGTAAAGAATCTGCAAACAAGGAACGAGATAGCCTAAGATTGTGCCAAAAAATTAATATGAATATAAATTTCAGAAGTGGCTTTAATTTCAGAAGTGACTTTAATCTGCAAACACTGTTCTCATGAATGTGCTGCTAAAAGGCTGATGGCTGATTGGAAGAAAATAGCAACCAAAAATATTATGATTTCTTGCATGAAAGAAGCTTCATTCATATGCAGATCTTGGAAACTTGAAAGACTTATGAAAAACTTTAGCACCACTCACCCCAAAACAGCTTATAACAGAATTACCTGTATTGATAACTTTGTTTATAAAATTGTTCATAGCAACAATAACAAGTAAATCGCTGATCATCAAATTCATGGCCTAACAATTCTGAATAAAACTAGTACTGGGTGAATCCTAGATTTGAATTAAAACACCAGAATGCTAAGAATATCATAAATCCGAATGGCGACGAATGCATGTAATATTTGTAATTAGTTCATCGACTTTAGTCTTTTGTTGTGTTATAGACTTCAAACTAACGCTTAAAAACAACCATATGGGAAAAAATAATCAAAGTTCAAAACAATACATTATAACTTCAAAGTGGAGCAATCATAAAACTAGAGAATGAAACCACAGACACAATCGTTGTGTCCATTTGTATATGAAAAATTAAATTAGATCTGCCCTTGACAACTAGTTCAATAAACAATTCCATATGATTAAACAAGACGCAGTATTACATGTGGGATTAAAACTGAAAATCAGATTGATGATCATAAATAGATGGCATAATCATCCACATAGTGGTGGACTTCAAGCTTAGTCTAACTATTTAAAGTGTGAGAAAGCTTCTGTCATTGTACAACAGTCAAACTCAGAACAAGCTTGGTCTAACTATGATTGGTTAGCAGTGATGAGATGACAACAGTAATCTTTACTTTTCTTTTATTTACTCTTTTTTATAATTATTTTACAAATGATTTCTTCCTAATTAATAATTAGTTGAAAATTAACACATTATAAACATATCAACACGATAAGTTATAGTAATGAAAAGTGTAGGAAGGAAAAAATTAAAAAATATATAGAGGCCACAAGTGTAGTCTCTATCCTCCTAAAGGCACTTACTCAGAGTTAAAAACCACAAATTTTAATGTGGTTCATTAATTAACAGGGCACCACCACCTTCCCCAATAAACCATAACTACGTACTACTCCATAATGCTATGCTTAATTGCCAATCCCCAACACCTTACCCAATCAAAACTCAACCTTATTCCAATCTTTTAATTACCAGCTCCCATTCTATTTATCCTACAGGACACTCCACCTACATATTTTTACATTTTAGCCAAAAGTGGGAAATAAAAAGGAATCTTGGTTATTCTAGGCTGTTTCTTCTCTGTTTTCTGTGAGCTTTTGGAATTTATTCAATTATCCATCCATACGACCAAAAAAATTCAATTGATAATAAATAATGCATAAGGGGGATGTGCAACTAAATGATCCTACTTTTGCATTTATCTTTTACCTTCATACTCCCCAACAAACCTATTTTCATCTTCCACCAATCAACATAACTAATAAAAACAAAGTAACACTCTTTACCTCATGCCAAAATCCGATCAAACTCCTCAACAACCTCCCCCATAGTCGGCCTAAAATTCAACAAGAATGGAAAATCAGAACAAGTAGTCAAAACTTAAAAAATTATCAATTGAACTAGTCATAATCATCAGAGTTTAATATTAATATCACAAATTATGAGCAGGCAGCTGAAGTTGTCTATAGAAGTGGTCCTAACATCAGTTAGAGACAACGAGCCTCTTGAAATTATGACAATAAGCAGTTGTTTTGATGAGCTGTGTGACACATACCTAACATGAGAACGTATTAATGTGTACACTAGCTAATGTATCAAAAAATTTATACAAGTATGAGTAATAAGACAAGAGAATCTTGTACATGAAAAACTTTTGGATAATAAGATTATCTTATTAAAAAGAAAACATCACAAAACATACATGTTATATACAAATATATTTTAACATTTTACGCATTTTTCAATTCCAACTAGTATAACATTTAGATAATTGCTGATTATATCAGAACCTATCTAAAAAATTATAATTCTATTTGGCTAATTCCACCTGAAGCCATTCTTTCCAGCAAAAGGTAAAATAAAAATATAAAATTAGCCAATATTTGTTTTGATTATAGTTTCTTGTTTGGGTCCAGGGGTATTGGATAAATGGATAAGAACACAATGTACCAAAAAACTATACAAAAGACATACACCTGACTGTACATTCATTTTAGCAGCAAAATTTCAAGAAAGACTTGCATAACTATAGATTCTAAAGACTTGCATAGCTATAGATTAAATATGCTTCATGTCATCTCACATTACCAAGTGAAAATATTATAAGCCCCTATATATATGTAAATCATCATAATTAGGACAAAGAATCAAACAGGTGTGTTAAACGACGTAGTATTAGCATATTAGGTGCGGGATACTTGAAACACCATAAGAAAATCTGAAGTGACATAAGCGTATTCAAAGTAGACACACACACACAAAATCTTCACATTCTAAAAAAACTAATAACCTTCAGCAAAAAGAAACCCTATAAGAATCAGAAAGAGAGATGCTTGCACAAAAAGGGGAATTTAAACTTGATCACTATCAGCAACCAAATAAAAAATAAAGAATCCAACCTTCATTTCTGTTTCTCCTTTTGAGCTGCTCAAAGAATTTCTCTCTGCCTGAAAAATGTGGATTTCGAAGGGATCACTCACAGAAAACAGGTAGAATTGAAAAGTTTGAAAAAAATAAAAGAGAGAGGACAAAAATAAAAAGAAAAAGGAGAAGAATGGTGGGAGAAAGAGACAGAAGCTAAGAATTATGGGGTAATTGATAAAAGAAGACAATATTGTTATAGAAACAACAAGGAATAGCAAATTAAGAAAGTGAAGAGTGCTGCCCTGCCCACCTCAACTTTGTCTGTGAAATAGAAAAATGAGAATCAGTGCACGTTTTTCCTCAGGACACCTAAAAGTAGCCAAGTACAGCCCAATTAGGATTATACCAGAATCCTCTAGCACTGTTGAGTGATGAAAGAAACTGATATATAGGAAAACACAGAAGGGGCAGAATGAAATTGTCCTGGTACTACAAGAAAGCATATCCTATTCCTTATATCTTATCTATGCCTTAAGCAGCAAGCACATCCTCTCTCTACTTTGGATTCCATATCACTTGACTCAACATACGTTCATGGGGAGAAACCAATATATCAAAAACAACTCCATAATAGGAGTAGCACATAAGGCACTAGCATACATATCAGAAAGGCCACTCTTGTTCTACAGCAAGGTAATTTATTTATCCAGTCTGAATGATTTATTTTAACTTTATTTTCTGTCTCGTAAGATAAATCATTCAGGCACTTCATGATCCCTGTTGCCCATACTCCATTGGCTCTCACTTTCAACTTAATATACTCGCAAAAGGCAGCAACCAATGTTGTCTGTTTAGTCTTAAACTAACTGGTTTTGACCACTTTCTTTTTTCTATATAATTATGCATACAAAGTATATGTGTAAAATATAAATGCTGAAATGACTTCAGAACAAGATCACAAGCAATTCGATGACAGAATTTTATGATTCAGGTTTTCTGTGACTAAACAGTTGGCACTAACCAAGCTGAATAAATTCCATACACTAAAAAAGTTCGGAATATGTTGTTATAACTCATCATGTAAGTCAAAATAATGAAGATTCGGATGCATATGATTTTTAGCCAAGGAACTTCCACCTATTTCAACAAATTAGTACAAAAATAACTTCTATTTCTTATAATATTCTCTTCGAGAAAGTGAAGCAATTTGACCATAGTCCTAAAATGAACATTTCAGGATCATCTACTGCCAATAAAATGACTGTCCTGAGGCTTCTTGGAGCAACTTTTGACAACAAGGGGCATCGATCTTTGATTTTTCATTAATACTAAAAGTTTATGTCGGAGTATGATCGCTAAGAGGCCTAATCCCAAGAGATCCACTGCATGCAGTTAAAATTTCATTTAAAAAGATTTCTATTACCTTAAATTATTGCTACAATTTTAAGAAGCCTTCAAGAAAAAGTTGCACCAACAAAAAGAACACTCACAGAGACCCTCTGTATATATCTCTCTCTCTATCTCTAAAGATACAGAGGCATGTAAACAGCTGCCTAAGTTTCTCTCTCTAGCCCTCTATCCACCCTCTTTCCTATTGTGACACAACATACTTGTTTCCTCCATGCTAGTACCACCTTTTACTTATGAAATCGGGCCAAACTGCCCAAAAACTTAATAAAAGAAAGTATTACTAAATCCTCACGCTGATAAATATAGGGTTTAAAGTGTAGGCGATCTAAATCGACAAATACCTTGAACAAGGAAAAACACAAGGGGGGCCACAAATTGTCAAAGAATTCTAAATTTGATAGCACCCATTTGCAAAGTTATTACACTAGCTGCTTCCTATTTGCAAATCGAGCATCAGCTTCACCGCTTCAGGATCTGATACAGCAACAAAATACAAAAACGCAAAGTGGAATGCACATGAGACACTTTGAGATAAAATAGCGTAAAACATAGAGGAGAAAAACATAGCATGTAGGACCAGACGGAACCACAATCCACGAATTAACAATACCTGATTGAAGCAAGAGAAGTGGAGGTGAAATCTGATGATGATTTACAGTGCATGCAAAAATCAACCACCAAATACCAGCAAAATTCTACTGAAATTGTGCTTTTGCGAGA
The DNA here is from genome assembly GCA_958295605.1 of Ajuga chamaepitys. Lineage (NCBI taxonomy): Eukaryota > Viridiplantae > Streptophyta > Magnoliopsida > Lamiales > Lamiaceae > Ajuga > Ajuga chamaepitys. The sequence continues at coordinate 10,953,390 of OY282504.1, forward strand.
GAAGCGAGAGAACGAAGAAGGGCGCGCTCTTCCGCGCTTTTCTGATTTGGGCTGATTTGTGCTTTTCTGATTTGGGCTGTGTGTATTTCTGATTGGGGCTCTTCTGATTTAAGGGACTCATAGATATGGGCTCTTCTGATTTAAGGGAGTCATAGATTTGGGCTTTTCTGATTTAAGCGTTGGGCCAAAGGATTGGCTGTTAATTGGGCCAAAGGAAAAGGTGATATATGATGTTTAACTTGTGTAACAAAAATTAAACTTCAAAGTACATTTTGCAATCGAATAATTTATAGCGATTAATGATGGAGCCTAAAAAATTTAATCGAGTTAGGTCGAGCAAAAAAATAATCTGGCCTAAAATTAGTTGGCCCGTCCCAGCTTATTACCCTATAATAACTTAATTAGATTATCAGGTCGGCCCGATAATTTCAGTGAAGACTAAATAAATGCAATGAATAATAAAATGCAATATATAAAATAAAATGCAATCTATAAAATAAAATCATAATTAATATTTTATTTCAAATATATTATTAACTATTAAAATTACATTGAAGAGTTTATTAAAATAATAATTTTACAACATAATAAAAGTATTGTAAATTAAAATGCCTTTTTTACAACAGTTTTGCAAAAATGTTGACACTAGTGTTGTCTATTGGAGCAATGTATTGTCAATAAACAACATATTTGGGCAACTGTCGTTAAAAATATTGTCTATCTGTGGAAAAAAGCGCTAATAGACGACAGATGTTGAAAACAGTTGTAAAATTGTTGTCTATTAGCGTGTCTGTCGCTAATAGACAACAGATAGCGGTAAAACTGTTGTTAATTGATGAATAGACAACACTGTTAGGAAAAACTGTTGCCTTTTAACTGTTGTCTATTTATGAAATTGTTGTAGTGATGTGCCAGATATCTATCTTTGAGTTGACGATGAAACACGTGTCATGCCAGATATATTTGTGTTTATTTATTATTATGATCATGGTTGGCTAATTTCCTTAATCTAGGTTTAGAAAGTAGATTATGGGTGATTAGTGATTTTACTCGATTAATTTAATCCCGTGTTATGCTATTAGTAAATTAATGATTTATTATGCTTGTTGAATGATTTGATCACTTATTTAACATTATTGAGGATTAAATTGAAACCGAGAGGGAAGATTTGATCCTAGATCACATTAATCGACATGATTAAGCAATAAAACCGAGAGGTTTGAGCTAATTGTGGGAACTTTGATCTTAGGACCGATCGGGAGTTGTATTTGATTAATCGACCGGAGACGGCGATTAATCCTATACAATCAACATGTAAGTTCCTCCGAGAGGGGATCTTGCATATAATTGTGATCGTTTCCTAATACATAGCATTCGTTTTAAAGGTTGAATTGATCGGGATAATAATTGCTAATTACCCTTAATTGAAATCTAAGCCTAGATTGTCTTTATTAATCGGTTATTCTCTATAAATTGTTCTCTAGTCTATCTTATTAGTTTCAATTGCTTGTTGATCTAAATTAGAGTTTAAAAATACCAAAACCAACCACTCGATCGTCTAGTTAGCCACTTAAATGTTTGGATTACTTCATCTTTCCGATATTGAGCCGATTCCTCGTGGGATCGACCTTGTGCTCACTTAGTGCTACTTTGACACCGTATACTTGCGGTTGTTCGATTTAGTTACAAACAACTAAGCGTGTATCAGTTGTCTCACACATTCACCGGGAGGATAACCAAGCGACGGACGCACTTTCCAAACTTCATGTGCCGTATGTTTGGTTCCATCAACTTCCGGAGTATAGCATTCGACTGGCGCTGGAGGACTACACAAAGGCCTATGTCCGCCAGACGACCTGATTTTTTGGGTTGGTACTCTTTTTCCTTCGTACGAATTTTCCACTGGGTTTTGCCGGACGAAGGTTTTTAAATGAGGCCAACCTCACCAGTGCTAGCTATTGTTATGTAATAGCAGCACTTGCATGATTTTCCATGTTACACAGCAGCAATATTTGCATGGTATTCCATGTTTATCCGTTGTAAACTGGTTGCTTTTTCAGTTATATATAATATCGATTAGCTCTTCAATAACGTTTGTACAAAGGCCGAACGGCTTGACTCCGGACGAACGATACTTCTTGATTCTTTTTTATGAAGAAGGTCTTAAAATCTTCAAGAACGTCTTCGGATATTCAAGAGCACTTTGAGTCTTCTAGAGAGGGAGAAAGTCTTCGTTCTCAAATATTCAAGAGCATGTTGAGTCTTCTAGAGAGAGAATTTCTCAGAGCTCTTTCAACTTCTCAAGTTCTGCACTTGTGTCTTCACTTCTTGACTTGTCACTTTGGATTATGAAGATACCCCTTTTATAGTTGGAGGATATGAGTTCTTGCCATATTGACCTGATGTAGTGACATTATTTGATTGGCCACTCTATTTTTTTTTTTTTTTTTCATATGATTTGATTTAGTGATCTCATTGCCTTTGATAGAAAGATACGATTTGATTTGATTTTGTTACTAAAGTTTGGTAATTTTCTTCAATATTGGCAAGATTTTATCTTGATTGCAAAGAAATAAAGATTGGTACACTTGGCAATATTACTTGACTATTTGATTGAGCACAAATTTTATGTGCGTACAATTATTTAATGTGATAATTATATATTTGTAGTATTTTGTATAAATATACTCATATAATTAAATTACATATTTGTATGAAAGAGAAACAATGTCAGATGCTTTTAATAGATGTTTGTTCGGAAGTCACATATTAAATATAGTAATATTAGAATGAGATCTCACAATCGTGTTAGTTATGTAAGCATATGGATGCTAAACTATATTATTGTGAGATATTTAAATAAAAATAATCAGCTAATTATATTTGTTGATAACATTATTTTCTTTTAAAATAAATAAATAAATAATAATAATACAATCAACAAATTACTTTAAATAATATATCAAAGTTTTTTTCTGTTAATTGCAAGCCTAATATTTTTTTATTTTGTTTTATCTAATTCCTTGAAAACAAAATGATTAATTCAAACAATTCAATATTATAACAAAAAGGAAAACTAAGTGAAAAAAAAAAAAAAAAAAAAAAAGCCATCTTCTGAAAAATAGATAATTTTTATCCTTTAACAAAAATCTTATTTTGAAATTATCTTATATTTTTATTTTATATACAAAAATATATAAGATTGGAATATATCATAATATAGAAAAATCAAATTACAGTTAAAAGAATATTTTAATCATATATATGCATAATGAATGTCAAATGAAAGATTGTGAAAAAAAAAAGAATTAGCATACTTTTCATAAACATGGAGTTGAGACAAAAAAATGTTACAAGACTTTTAAATATTTAGCAAAAAAAGAAAAAAACAAATAAAAAAAAATTATACAATGATTGTTAATCGACTTTCCTCAACCATTTCCCCTCCTATTTCTTTCTTTTTTTCAGCGACAAAATAAAGTGATACCCAGGAACGATCCTAAATTTTCGGGGGCCCAAGACAGACAAAAAAATAAGTTTCCTAAAAAGTGTTTTTTTTTTATTGGAAAAAAACAGCCAAGTTTTTCTTTTTTTTTTTCCTGACATATACATATATGACTAAAAAAGAGAAAAAAAAATATAAAAATGTTCTTTAAAAAAATAAAAGATGGTTTTTTAACTTTTGATTAAGTTAAAAATGTTGTCTTTTAAATAGACCTAATATAACTTATGCCCCAAACAACAGTATATTAATATATATTCAAATAGAATTCACTAGCTAAAAAATTGTAATTATATTACAAAAAACATTATACTAATATATGTTAAATAAAATATACTCCCTACGTTCCGGCTTAAGTTTCCTACTTTGACCGGGCACGGAGGTTAAGAAAAAACAGATTTTATGGAATCTTTGATTTTTTTAAAGGTGAAGATTGATGGTGGAGATTTTGACGGTGGAGATTGTGGGAGAAATTTGTCATTTATGGATTGGAAAGTTAAGTTGGGACAAACCGAAAAGGAAAGTAGGAAAGTTAGAACGGGACAGAGGTAGTACTAGCTAAAAATATAATTATATTACAGAAAAAAATAAAAATATGGCAATTAAAGAGCAAAGACCAATACATATAAATATCCATTAGAAAAATGAATGATGATTTTTACATTTAGATTGAGTTAAAACTTAAAATTGAAAATAGTAGGTTAAAATATACTCAAATAAAATACACTAACTGAAAAACATAATTACATTAGAAGAAATAGTGCATTGATATATATTTAAAAAAAATACACTAGTTTAAAAATATATTACATTACAAGAAAAAAAAAATATGTATTCTATACATAGAGGAATGATAATAAATTTCATTGCCACAATTGTGGCACATTTTACAGGAATAAGAGGCAGATGGATCAACACCTTCGCTTTGAGTGCCCTTCCTGATAGGGATGTTTATTATTTGGATTTAACGGAATTATCCGAAAATTCATCCAGACCATTTAGTTATATGGATTACTAATTTGAATATTTTGGATTCAGATCGAATAAATGGATTTATCCGAATTCTTAAATGGATAATTGGATCGGATTCGAACGTCACATTATTTGAATTTCATCCGAAACCCGAATAAGAATATATATATATATATATATATATATATATATATATATATATATATATATATATATATATATTTCATTAGGATTAGTTATATGAAAAAATTACATTCAATTTTAGATAAGGTCCAAACAAAGAAGTTTATCGATTAAATGGTATATGTCTAGTAAAAGGGACCCAAACAAATTGGATAACATTTTGACTTGGAAGATTATATCTAATTATGTGATAGTGATTGTTGAAGTGTATTATGGGACACCATACTCGTAAATGATAGAATTGCTTTTATTTGCTTTCGTTATTTTTACGGATTGAAGTAATTCACTTGGTGTATTTTGAAACATAAATGTCTTTGTTATTGTAGGCATAGAAATATGGGATAATTTAGTATCCAATCTTATTAACCCGAATATCCAAAATCCAAATATCCAAAAATCAAATATCCAAATATCCAAAATCCAAATATCCAAATATTCAAAGTCTTTCGAATCGATTTACGGATGACTTTTTAAAACTTTCATACCCGATTAATCCGAACCCAAAGAATTCGAAACCCGATTATCCATCCAAATGAACACCCCTACCCGTTGGCTACTCATCCTTCATGGAATACAAGGAAGAAAGTTGTAAATGTGATATTTGAATTGATTTTTTGGATCTGAATAGTTATGTATTCTATTTGTTTTTTTGTGAAAGAGTTGTGATATTTGAGTAGTATGGTATGTTGTTCGAAGTATGATCATAATTTTCGGTAAGGGGAATGTTTTTGCATAATAGTTAAATCTATTGTCTGTTGTTCGCGGTATTATCATATACTAGATACTAGATGTTCACTAATGCGATGCATGAAATGGGTACGTTTTTAATAATAATAATAATAATAATAATAATAATAATAATAGTAATAATAATAATAATAATAATAATAATAATAATAATAATAATAATAATAATAATAATAATAATAATAATAAGCAACAGTTGATATTATTTTGTCCAGTAATCTTTCTTTCTCCTTACATTTGGTTTTTTTTTTTACATGTAATATCTTGCATTATTACAAATTGAAACTACCGGTTAGATTTTCATAATTTTTAATATTCAAATTTTTATAGTTTTACTTTAATACATTTCATTATCACAAAAACCGATTATATTTTCATAAATTTTGTTAATTCAATTATTTGAATGCATGATCTGATTATGCTGAATATTTTAAGTAAAATTATAAATACACACTTGAAATTCGATTAATTCCCTCCTTGTTATTTCAATGTGCATTACACACGTGTTGTGATAATTACATATGCAATATAATGATAAAAAAATGTCAAATATTTTGAGTAATTATCGTTTGAAAGCCACATATATTAAATAATATAATATCAGTATAAGAAGCCACAAACATATTAGTTACTTAAGTATATGAGTGGTAAACTATTATATTATCATGTCATGTTCAAATAAAAATAATCGACTTATTATTTTTGTAGCTAGTTAATATAATTTTTCTTTTCACAAAATAGAAGAAAATAATAAGCAAACTAATTCAATCAACAAATCACTTTAGCAAATATATCTAAGCTTTTTTTCTATGGTAAAGTGTAAACCTAACAAATTTTGTATTTTTTGTGAAGTTTTTTCAACCAAATACTTTGAACCATCCAAAAATTATTAAGATAAAAAAGGTAAAATTAAAGTAAAGAATTTTAATCTTCAAAAAAATTCAACCGGTTAAAAAAAAAAATTATTTTTGGAATTCTATCACATTTTAATTTTATATAAAAATGTTTAGAAATCAAAATATATCATTTTTTAGAAAATCAAAATATATCATACCCTGTTCTAAAAAGGTATTTTACACTTAAAAATTAATATATTAATTATAATATATGCATTGTGGATGTCAAATCGAAGATCGCCAAAAGAGAAATAATTTGATATATTTCTTATGAAAAATCAAGTTGAGACGAAAAAGTTAAAAGACTTTTAAATTCGGAAGGCAAAAGATAAAAAAAAAAAAAAGAAAAGAAAAAAGAAAAAGAAAAAAAATGATTGGAGGAGAACCCACAAAACAAGGTGGATGTTCCCCTTCTTTAGGGACTCTCTACGTATTTAAGAATATTTTTTAAAAATTAAAATAAGATAAAAATTTGGCGAAAAATTGTGGAAGCAACATGTGTCTTTTCCTATTTTTATGCAACCTTCTCTTAATAGAATAGGTTGATAGGTTGATTTATGTTGCGGGAACGTTTTTACATGTAGAGCCACTGCTTTTCTATTATTCAAATCATAATGTAAATTACATATTTCTACCACAAAAAATAGTATATTAATATATGTTAAATAAAATACACTAACTAAAAATATAATTATATTACAAGAAAAAAATATAAAAGTATGACTGGAAAAAAAAAAAGCAAAGATATATAAAAATCTTCTTTTAAGAAAATAAAAGATGATTTTTTACTCTCTGATTGAGTTAAAAATGACAATAGATATTAATATATACTCAAATTGAATACAATTGATACAAAATGTAATTACATTACAAGAAATATTGTATTAATATATGTTAAAATAAAATACATTAGCTACAAACTATAATACATTACAAGAAAATAAAAAGATTATGTATTACATATAGATAAATGATAAGGACTTTATTGTTCGGTTCGTACGGAGCCAAATTGATGACATGCTTGCCACATCATCCTTAAATTTAATAAATTCAAATTTAATAAAAATGAGATATATAATCTCGGAAAGGTGATAATTGAGATATACATAATCTTGAAAGAGTGATATAATTTCGACTTAAATTTGCTAACATTAAGGATGAGATAACGTTGCATGTATCAGTTGTGTTTTATCCGACCCAACATTAAGTTCTTTATCCTTCTCTTATGTCATTAGTTCCTTATCATTATTCTAATATTGCGTTCCATATGGAGTCCAATCGATAGTGTATTTTTTCGTTCTTAAATTAGTAAGTTCAAATTTCATAAAATTGATATATACATAATCTCAGAAGGGTAATATTATTCAACTTAAATTTGCTAAAATTATGGATGAAGTGACAATGCATGTATCAATTGTGCTTCATATGACTCAACATTAAGTTCTTTATCATTCCCTTAATGTCATTAGTTCCTTATAATTCTTCTAATATTGCGTTCCATATGGAGCCCCATCGATAATGTATTTTTCCACATCGTTCTTAAATGTAGTAAGTTCAAATTTCATAAAATTGATATATGCATAATCTCGAAGGATTGATATAATTTCAACTTAAATTTGCTCATATTAAGGATAAGGAGCCAATGAATATGATCAATTAGCCCAACACATAGTTTCTTTATTATTATTTCTCAAAAAGAAAAAAACAACAATTAAAAGTTCGAAAAAAAATATGTACCTTAAAAACAAGACAACAAGAAATAGGCCAAAAAGTAAATAGACACACAAAAAAGGCAAAGAGAACTCACTAGTCACTAACACTCACATATAACAAACTAATTTCTATCGACTCTGCTGCAAACATTTAAAACAAAAAAGGTCTTTTGTATAACGTTTTTTGAGACCACAGTTGTGCTCACTAATAGTAGGTTAGTTGTGACCACTTGGCACAAGTTTCTCCATAAATTATTTGAGATAATTTTAAGACTATTTTTTGAGACAACTAGTTGTTGTGAAAAATATTTGAGGCGCATTTGAGACAACTTTTTTTTGTCACCAATACTAGAAAGGAAAAAGGGTATTTGCCCCTACACTTTTTGCAACTACAAGATTGTGACCACTCTCCCTTCTTTGTAACTACATTTTGTAGTTGCAACAAGCCTTCATTTTAGTACTGCACACATATATTATTTGCACTTTAGTTATTAAGAAGACTAATTGGTGATGACATGTCAAATAATAAAGTTGTGACACATATTCATGTGTTGTGACAAATATCATTATTTGAGATTACTTTTTGTTTCTGAAATGACCATTTTTTGTAGTTAAATATTATTTTGCTGAAATTATTCCTCGTGTGTGTGTGTATATATATTAATACAACTTAGGGCACTGAGCCGTCGACCTTCTTGTCCATGCTCAGAGCCATCCCTGATGTCTGTGTCTCCGAACAAAAAAAAAATAATCAATTAAAATATTCACAGAAAGACATAAACCCAATCAACATTCAATGATCCTCCTTTTATATCAAAGAAGGTGTATATTTGGTGCTTAATAAGCTCTTGCTATTATAAGGTCATCTCCAACCCTACAGCACCAATTCGGTAGGGATTTACATCATTAACAATAATTAATTACAAAATTTGTTGCAAACAGAAAATTATCTTCAACCATTCAACCCAATTTGGTGCGACCAAAGGAATATTTTGGTATGTTTTTATTACTCTTTATTTTGTAAAATATTTATATTTTAATTAATTAAAATATATTTAAATTGGCCAATTCAAAATAAATTAAAGATAATTAAATTTGATATCAATTGTATTTTGATAATAATTGTATTTGTGTTATTTGTGTTTTTTTACTTGCATATTTTTATTTAGTTCACATGTCGTATTTTAATATGACATGTTATGTATTATTTGAACGTGTACTATTTAGTATAAATGAAGTGGGTTTTTTTTTTTTCGTGAATCTACTTTAATTTTTGTCATCATTTGAATCGTAGCGAATTATATGTATTCGTAAAAAAAATATATATTATAAAAAACTATATTTATAAAATCATTTATAATAAAAACACCTAAAAATAAAGGACATCTATCTTTATTAAAAATATAATTATGTAATTATAAAACAAATTAATAAGCATTTAAAGGCAAAACAATGGAAATAAAAGAAGTTAATATAAACAAAGAAAAAAAAAAGATAGCATCCTGTGAATAATTGAGCAGTAAATTTGTTGTTCAACTATCGCAATTAAGCAAAATGACGTGGGATTAGAGAGATTGAAGATGGTTTTCAATACGAATTTGCTGCTGGGGCAAATTGTTGTTGAATTGAAGATGTTCTAAGATCTGGATTGATTGAAGGCATATGGGAGTTGATAATTTTTAATTTTTTTTTCTTCTAATTTAAAAAAAATTAAAAAATATTTCCTTTTTCTGAGATGACTCAAATCTAGGATAAAAGATCTAGATAGTGAATGATCTCGATACTAAGCTATCAAACTTGGTGATATCAGAGTCGATAATTGGTAATTGGATGACTCATTATTTTCGACACGCACTCAAACGCAATCACTATTTTCTGTCTAAGCAACTTCCACTGTTGACTTCTCCAATCAATTTAATGCTCCATCCTTGCTATCATCTCTTCCATTACCTTGTACTAAATTGGACCAGGTCGGCCACATCTTTCGACTAAGATTATCTATTTATATTTTATTTTTTATGTATGTAAAATGATAATTATTGTAATATCATAAACATATGTGTATCATGTCACTGTAAGAAAAAAAAGTATTTATTTCTACTATTTTTGCAATTACAAAAGTGATTACTGAAACTAACCATTTTTTTAACTATTGGAGTAGTAGTTACATAAATTTTTTAGGGGAAAAATTTACTGTACCCATGCAGAAAGTGGGAATCTAATTTTCTGCCACTTTGACTTTGAAATTGTAAAATTACCCACTTTTCATGTGTGTTGTCAATTATACCCTTATATAATTTATTCTCACCCTCACCCTCACTGTCACCCAGGTCGTGTATCATGCCTTGTGGTCGTGTATTATGTCGGACATGATGCACGACCTGGTGGACATGATACAGGTCGTGTATCATGTATGTGGTCGTGCATCATGTCCACCTGGTGGACTTGATACAGGACCAGGTCGTGTATCATGTCGGAGATGATGCACGACCACATACATGATACACGACCTGGTCGTGCATCATGTCCACCAGGTCGTGCATCATGTCGACCACATACATGATACACGACCTGGTCGTGTATCATGTCCACCAGGTCGTGCATCATGTCGGACATGATGCACGACCACAAGGCATGATACACGACCTGGTCCTGTATCATGTCCACCAGGTCGTGCATCATGTCCGACATGATGCACGACCACATACATGATACACGACCTGGTCGTGTATCATGTCCACAGGTAGTGCATCATGTCCGAAAATAATACACGACCTGATCGTGTATCCTGTCCATCATTCTTATGTCACAGCCAATTGAGGTTAAAGTTCCTCAACAAAAAGAAGGGGCAATTTTGGTAAAGTGGGTATTTTTGCCTTAAAGAAGTTAAAGTGGCAAAAATCTTCTTTGCACTCTCTGCAAGGGCACAGTTGCCTATATTCACAATTTTTTAATACAATTTTGACTAAATTTGTTATAATAGGACAAACTCTTTTGCAACTACTTGTAGTTACAAATACATTAATAACTACAAAGTAGTTGCAAAATTTTTTTTGCATCTTACTATAAGTGACTACCCTATAGTAACTACATTTAGATATTTAGTTACTAAAAATATTTTTGTGATTACTCTCCTTTTTTTGTAACTACATTTTGTAGTGATAAAAAACCTTAATTCTAGTAGTGTATAGTAATAGAGTTGGAATATAAAATGAAACACTATTTGAAATAAGTGATCTCATTTGCTATATTTTCTTCTCAGTTTAAGTGTATTTAGTGATTTTATCTTTGGGATATTTTCACCAATTTATAAATACCTATATTATATGCAATTTATATACACATTTACAATAAAATAGTTCTATAACCTCTCGCAGACTTTGTCAATACTCAATATCGAGTGTCCAAACCTTAATAATATAGTGGCATCGATCCACCAATTTATGATTGAAGTAACAAGTTCAAACTTCAATTTCCTATCCTCACTCAAAAAAGAAATACTCAATATAGAGTTTTTTTTAGGGAATACTAAATGTAGAGTTGAGTAATAATAGACACAGCAACAATATGAGGAGGCTACGAGAAAATTGATCGTAAAAACAAAATTAATTTCCCAAGTTCTTTTATTGTTACCTAAAGGAGGAGGGGACGAGTAATTATTTTTATTGGTATACCACAGTTATATAGTGATAATTTATTTTATGTGTATGGGATACATTAATGAACACAAATTTAAAAGAAAATTATGAGGAAATATACAATTAGGTAAATTGGACATGGGATCACTATATATTTTTTTTAATAAAATACACTATATAAAACTACTATACGTCATCTAATAAAATTATGGTAATTTTAATAGACGCAAAATAAGAAATGCGGCCAGCATACACTATGAAGTAGTGAGATTCCAGATCCTTCCTTTTTTTGGATAATCAGATTTTCGCCCCATGCACTAATCTCAAGAGAGAAATTACCCATTTGTTTAGCCTGAAAATGATCGCAGATTTTAATAAATGGTGGGTCTCACATATTAGAGCAATCAACAGATTTTATTTTTTATTTCTTTTTTATAATAGAGCAATCAAAAGATTGGTTGCCGTTTTATGACGTAACACGCAACAAATTAATGCTAAAAACGACATCAAACGGTTTCGAAGTTGATGCACCTAGCTACAGTGTAGCGCACTCATGTCAAATGAAATCTTCTATTTCAATTTGTATTTCATGTTATATTTCATTACAATTATTAAACGATATGTGTATATAATGACATCATTAATTAACACATGACGTGTAGTAAATATAATGGAATACTAGATGGAACCCAAATTAAAACAGAGGATCCAATCCGCATATTGTATTAGCAACAATTTGATCTGCCATTTTTCAACAAATGACAAGGAAAGAAAAACATTCCTAATTTCTTTTTTATAATTATCTTTTATTATGTAATACTCCCTCCGTTTCATAAAGAATGTCATTTTAGACACTCTGAAAAATTTCACAATAAGTGTCATTTTACCAAAATAATTACAATTTTTCCAATATTATCTTAAATAACCTACTTAATTTAGTTGATTATTTTCTTATTTCACAAAACATACCAATTAAATATCAATCCTTAATTTCTCCAAAAATAGCTAAAATGATATTCTTTATGAAACGGAGGGAGTAAGATATTCAATCAACTTTCTTAATTTCTTTCTTTTAACTATTGGTTTTTTTTTTTTTTTTCTTCTCAATTCATATTATGTTTGGATCAAGTGGTTTAAAATGCAACCACTAAAACTCATAGAGTTTGAATTTACAAAAAATCTTCTAAAGTTAGATTAAAATTAAAGTGACGAATTTCAAGTTGAGAGCAATTATTAATAAATGCATCCCCATGATTTTCAAATAAAATTTTAATTCTTCCAATCCAAACCCACCTTTTTGAAATAACTTTTTTGCTACTTAATTTAGTTGGTTGGCTATTTATATATTTTTACTACTTTTTCTTGTCATCTCCATAGAGTCCAAGAAACCAATGCTTTTTCCTTTTATTGAATTACGACATATATTGTTTTAACTTTACAGCGTTGCAAGTTGCAACCAATGAATCTTCATATCATTTTCATTTCTTTTTTGTCACTCAAATTCTTTGTGCTACTTTATTCCCATTTCTTTTAATCTCAATCAATATACAGATTGAGAAGCAAATTTTAATATTACTCTAAATTCAGTAATAACAGAACTAGATGTTTTTCAGTTGTAGTACGATAAGTTGGTTAGAATACTAGAAATATGTTTGATGTTTAATGAAACCATACCCATTTCAATAATAATTAGGCAAACACTTGTGTGCACCAAGTGCAAACAAGTTTAATGGTGCACCCAACTATGCCTAATCCGCGCGTGATCTGCGAACGACTCACGGGTTGCTGATTCTTTTTTTTGTTTGATTGCTTACTAATGATAACAACACAAACCAATGATAAATACCATCGCTGGTTTGGCGGTAATGCGTTGTATGGGTGAGCAAAAGGGCACATGAACCTTGTCGAGAGTGCGGTCGACATTTGCCCTCGTTTCATAGTCTGCGATCGCGAGTTTGAATCTTGCAACCTACATGTTTCAAATTTTTTCTAAAGATTTTATTTATTACATCTATTTGTTTTTAGTTTTTTATTTTTCTAAATATATTATATTATTACTTTATATAATTATTAGTTACTACTCACTCTGTCTCAACATAAATGGTCTATTTTGATCGAACACGAAGATTAAAAAAAAAACAAATTTTGTGGAATCTTTGACTTTTTAAAAAGAGGAGATTGAATGTGGAGATTTTGAGGGTAAAGATTGTGAGAGAAATTTGCCATTTATGGGATGACAAATTACATTGGGACAAATCGAAAAATAAAGTAGGCAAATTAGAATGGGACGGAGGAAGTATTAATTAAAGTACATATGAACTAATTCAATAGTAAAAAATAAGTTAATAATTAATATATATCCATAAATTATTTGCTAAATACATTTTATTAATATTCTAATAAATTATTAATTGCCGTCTTAATCTTTTGTACAGATTTTTTAAAAAAACTAATTTCTTTAATTTTTATTATATTTATTTGTTTCAAATATTAATTAATTTAGTAATAAAAATTAAATTAATAATTGAATAATAGAAAATAAATTAATAATTTACTATAGTTTGAATATTTTGTTGAATTATTATCTTTTTCAATTTTTTTTTTCTGATTATATTTATTATCTATTTGTTTCAATTTGTTCTTTTAATTTTTCTTGCTATTGCAGTTCCCATATAGTATAATTTGTTTACCTGAAAAGTATTATTTTGTATTTCTTTGTTTTTTTATTTTTTTCATTTTTTGTGACATATTCAAAATAGTACAATTTGTCTTACAAAATAGTATAATCTATATTTATATTATAACAAAATCCATCCAAAATAGTAATTTACGAATTTTCCCACCCAAAATTTCCTTGCCATTTCTGAAAAATATTACTTTTGGTATAAAACATTTTATTTGGAGATAAATATACATATATTCTAAAATATTTTTAGGGACAATTATCTAAACTCAATAGTAAGGGGGTGTTTGCAATTGTTTTTCCCAAGTATTTCTAGCTTATAGCTTGGAAAAGCGATTCCAAAGCTTAAAAGTAATTCTAGGCCAAAAGCTATAAAAGTAAAAAAGAGTTGTTTTTTCCAACTTTTTGATATTTTGGTAAATATATAGAAGTTTTTTCTCTAGTTAATAAACTGCTTAAGCATCAAACGCTCCACCTTTTTTGTTTGAGAAAAATCAATTTTATTTTCAAACAATCTACTTTTGATTTTAAGTAATTTTACCACAATCTGTGCTTTCAATAACTTCTTTAAAAGTTAAGTAAAGGAAAACACTCCCTAAGTCCCCCACAATCAGCTTAATTTTTCCAAGTCTACATAAAAGGAGACACTCGCGCAACCTTCTAAAAAGGATCTGAACCCTTATCTCATAGAATCTATTCTGCACAATCAATTTATTTTTCCATTGAAATTGACATTAATCAAGTCATTGATTCAACCAAATTTTGTGTCAACTTCCAAATATTGTTCTTCTTTAAATAATTTATTTGCTTTGAAGATTAAGAGATCTAAAGTGAAAGGATGCGACATCACCACCCACCAGAGTAACAGAGAAAGACCGACATTATGAGAAGGGAGAATATGTGGGGAAAGGAGTGGGATATGAGTAACTTTGTCAGCAAAAGCAAAATTACTATTTTTTTTTTTTTTTCTAAAATTCTATGTATTAAGTTTGTTATACCCATTCTTCATCTATTTAATTTTATGTTCACTTAATGTGTCCTTTAATTTGTGTAGTATCAATTATGCATATAAAAAATTATGGTCAAGTATATTTATACCTAGAATGGGAAAACAAATAAATAAAGAAAAAAATTAGAACCAAAAAATATGTTTAGTGCAATTTTATCAAATAAATCCTTAATGATCTTTTTTATAATTAATGTTACTTTGAATTTTGTTTCAGTTTTTATTAATTATTTTTCTTATTAGTTTTTTAATCATATAAAAATTGAATTATTTAGTAAATATTTATAATTTCAGTTTATAATTTCAACATTTTATTATTTTCAAAAAAATTATCTAGTTTTTTGAAATAATTTTTTTTTTTTCATTTCTAATGTGATTTTTCTGTATAATAAATTAAATTAGTCATCTATTATTGATCTATTGTTTGACACCATTTTGTATAAATAAATTAAATTAAATTAAAGACAAATAATTTTTTGTTGGTTGATTATAGTGTGTTGTACTACAAATAAAAATTAATAAAACTAGAATGTAGTGTTATTGGTACTCATTAAAATCTTTTGAAAATTTCTTGAACATTATATTTGAAAAAATAAAAAAATATAGATACTTTGGATAAATAGAACCGTCTAACATAAAATTATAAATATACATATATACACTCATCCTTTTGTATAAGATGATCAATATTACCACCTCCATACAAGGATGCTAGAGATATTCATACATTAAGAAAGACAAATATGAAGATTATCTAATTTACTCAAATTTAAAATTTTTAATACTTTTCATTGACTATTCTTCATTAATATATACCTTTTCATCTCTTATTATATATTGATTGTAATATTTTATTATATTTAAAGTATATAAACATATAAAACTCTTATTATTTATTCATTTACGTTTACAAACCGTGCATTGCACGGGAATACCACTAGTTTGTCTATAGAAACTGTATAATTTGTAACTCTTAATTTATTTTTCTTTTTGTTGTGGCGGATTGATATAGTATAAATTTTTCTTTTTTGTTTTCTTCTAGTTATGACGGATCAAATACAGTATAACTTGTTTAACCAAAAGTTTAATTCGTTTACCTGAATATTATAATTTCTAATTCTTTAAATTATGATTTTTTTCTTTTTATTGCGAATCCGATACAGTATAACTTATTTAATCATGAAGTACTATTTGTTAGACCAAAAATGATGATTTGTTTATTGGAACAATATAATTTGTATTTCTTTGAATTTTTTATTTATCCTTTATGTCGTGACGGATTCAATATAGTATAATTTATTTTATCAAATTGTATAATTGATTTATCGATATAGTATAATTTATTTTATCAAAAATTAAGATTTTTTACACAACCGGCATAACTTGTAAATCAAAAGAAAAATAAGACAAAAAATGAAACAAAAGAAATAATTAAAAAATCCAAAATTAATAAATTATAATTAATTATAATTTTAATTAAATAATGTTTATTTACTAATTATTATTATTATTGCAATTAATATATAAAGAAAATAATTAAAAAATATTAATACATTAAAAAATATAAATGAAAAGAAAATTAATAAAAATAATTACAAAATCCAAAATTAAAAAATAAAACTATACAAACTATCATTTTATTTTTATTAAATAATTAAATAATATTTATTGCTAAATATTATTAGTAATTTAAATTAATTTACAAAGACAAAAATTAATAAAATATAAATTAGAACATTAAGAAGATAATTGATAAAAGTGAATTTTGAAATATAAGGACGTAGGATTCGAATCCACAACCTTACCTTACATTTTTGCAAACCAAGATGCTTACCATCACACCACTAATACGCAATTGAATTTAAGACATTATTGTACATAATTATAATAATAATAGTATAGGAAAAGCAAGAGGTAGAGGTGGCGTGCCTGAGAACCAAGCCGCAACCCATGAGTTTTGAACCCATGACCTCACATCTATTTGAGTTGACTGCCTAACCACCGGGTCATAAAATATTTATGTGAAATTAACGCTTCCTTGTTTTATATGGAATACACCTGTATTTAAAATAGAATAAACATGTATTATAAAAAAATAATTTCGAGAGGTAGAGATGGGTTTCGAATCCATGACCTTGGGCCTATTTGCATCGAGTGCCTGATCGCCAGACCACAACCTATTTATGCAAAACATACACGTTCCTAATATATATACACACACAAGCGCTGTATTAAAAAAAATGTGACTCATCAGGTTGCGCGCATATCCTGTTTGGTGAACGCTAAAATATCTGAAGCAGATTTAACTGAAATTTTGAGGTCCACTTTTAAATAAGGAGAGTGCACAATAATCTCATTGTGCACCAAGTACACACGAGACCCACTCGAGTGAAAGTATGTCTCTTGTACACCAGATCCGTGCAATTCGGACATGCATGGGTAATTTTTTCTTGAAAATGTATTAGTGTTTATTCCTAAAGGTATTATATATGTTGGATAAGAGTATGATGCTGAAAAGATATTAATGTTTAAGTTTAAAGGTATTACTTGTTCTACGTAAATGTATTATAACACTTTTCTCTAGTTAAAGTAGTGTCTTTAAGCATAATTCGTGGTACCAAATCAGTTTGCACCGTGCACCGTGCATCTAATGTGAAACTTTGCTAAGAGTGATGTCATCGAATTATATGGTTCATGCAACCATAAGCAACTTACGCTAATGCTCAAAGGAAATATACAATAAAAGCATTATATTGAATTAGATAAATTAATGCCTCATCTCCATCGTCTGCCATATTTTTTCTTTATGTATGTTATCCCTTCTACAATCAATTAATTTATGATTGTTTCATTTTTCTTTCTCCTTTACTTTTTTATAAAAGGAGATACCACTTCCAATTTAAACTGAGTATTATAGTTCCAAACAAAATATTCTTTCAGTAGAGATGAATATATTAAACAGCTAGATACATGTCTATCCGAACTCAAAGATTGTGGAAGTTTATATACATCATCATAACATTATATTATATAAAAAGATAAATTCATATTTTATGTACTATGAATCTTTTGGTTAAGGGAAGGCGTGTTTGGCCGACGTACACGGTAAGGACAATCACTTATTCGTTACCCAAACGATACATCCAATTGGCAACAACTTCTCCCATGACCCCACCACTATATCATAATCCCCTTAATTAAACTACTTTCTTCAAATTCTCATTAAGATAACAGATTAGTTGACACACAAATCAACACCGAATCCCACTTAATTGGTTTAATTAACCTGATGTGACCATTAATTTACTCCTAATTAAAATTGATAAAAATAGCCCTTCTGAGCCTACAGATTTATTCCTAATTCTTTCTTAAGGTTCAATATTGTATAGTAATAGAATAATGATCGTAATAAGTAAAAATGTTCTAATATACCAATATCGACTTGAATCATTTCCTGCTAACCTTTCTATATTTTTCGCTACATATAAAAATATTGGCCGAGTATATTAAAGTATGAATTACATCCCCAGTTAGAGGAAATTATTTTCACATGACAACAAATGAGTGATACAACAGGATATAGTAAAATTATGTAGGAGAAAATTCTAATAAACCCAATGTCACGAATAACTTTTAGATGAAGATAAAACAATATAGATAGCACGCACATGCCTATATAGAGAAGTAAAAAAGTTGTGTAAATAGCATTTTCTACATGTTGTAGCATAATTCTAACCTTTTTGCAAAATTAATATAATTTTAGTGTATCTTGTATTTTTTTGTATTATAATAGTTTATCCTTCGACTAATTATCTTATTACATATGTTGTACTTACAATAAAAATAGAAAAGATATATTTTATTAATACACCTGTCCCCGCTCCTCACATGCTCCCCCAACCCAACTGCCACCCATTTTTATCGCCAATCATCCACGACCTCACCCCACCCCACGACACCCGTTTTAAGTTTTTTCATCCTTACCCCACCCAAACAACAACCTCTACACATACACCACTCCTACTGTAACTATCATTCACCACCCCCTCCCCACGATAACTCACTAGTTTTTTTTTCCTTTTTCTTTTCAGTGTTTCTACCCCTGCCACATCCAAACAAACCCAAGCCCCCAACTGAATCTTTAGTTATGGTACTATTGTAACGACATGCACACGTCAGGAATTGTGTCACAACACACTTATTACGAATCGCGATGCGTTTGTCACGATATGCACTTCCACAAATTTTGTATAATTTTAATCTTTCCTATTATCGTGACACAATTGCTATGAATTATGTAGGGGTAGGGTAGGGTGGGGTAGGGGAAACGATCGATAGGGGGCCAGGAGGACGGGACGAGCTGGGGTGGCTACGCCCGTGGGGCGAGAGGGTCGGGGTGGCAGGAGGGTGGGGCATTTTGGTGGGACTGGGCCAGGAGCTGGGGCAAGGCAGACGAGGGAGTAGAGGCAGGTAGGGTGCGAGAGGCTGGGCATATGGACGGGAGGGGGGTTAGACTATAGTTTTTGTAGTGATGTGTGTCATAATCTTGCAAATTCTCAATGAGTAAAAAGGTCAAAATCAAGTATGTTTTGTATATTTTAGATTTAAATATAAAATTTTAAAGTATCCGACTCATAGTTCGATAGTATCCCGACTTACTCGAAAATTTGTAGGGTTAGGATTAAGTTCACAATATTATAAGTCCATTACAAATATTTGGACTAAACAGAGGCCTGGTTAGCTCAAGAACTGCTAGGTTAACTTTAGCCCGACAACAATAAGGCTGACCTGATTGACATCACTAAGTGGGGATGGTCTTATAAGAAAACTTAAATAGAAAAATTTGACCGAGATGGGGTGATGGAACATGAGGGTTTAAAAGAAAATTTAAAAAAAAAAAATTAACTCCCACTGAAGGAAAATTGAAAAAAAAAAATATATATTAGGCGGGAGGGGTGGGTGGTGTGGGGTCTAGTTGTTTCTTTTGCATTTTTATTTTTTTTTATATTTATTAAAATTATATTTTTCACAAATTACTTTTTATATTTTAAAAAATTGAAAAATAGAAAAAAAGGAAAAATATATATAAGTTGATTTATAATTAAAGACTTAACAGAATATTAAGTGATTTTATTAAGTTTTTTAATGCAAGGGCTAAAATTGTTACTCTGAACATGGACTCTGACACTGAAAAATGTAGGAGAAGTAGGAGGAACCACATGTACACCTAACACTCACCACTCTAGGAATTCACCAAAAGTTTAGAGCAAGATAGAAGAAAATATAATCTTCTTGATAAGCTCAAAAGCTCAACATATGATTAATATTCTAAAATTTTGATTAATTCCAAAAGAATACAAGGATGGCCTTTTATAGGCATTGCTTGGAACAACCCTCCAAGATGAGTCAAATTCATTAAAGAATCGTCATAATTATCTAGTCTTAACACAATGAATCTACTAGAAATCTAAAGATCAAATACTATGAATCAATTGACTATTATTTACTAAGGTATTTGAAAGTCATATGACCTAAGAAATGCCAAAAATCACTTCAATTCCTGTAGTTATGGACTGTTTTGCGCGGGGTTTATGAAAATTGTCATATCTTTCTGTAGGAATGGAATTTTTATGCTTCTTTTTTTGTTGGAAACTAGACTCAGAGGGCTTTCCAGTGATTTATGGCTTAACATGTAATTACTTTTCAAATAAAACATAACAATTCGTAAAGATCACAAAATAACTTGAAAATTTTGTGTCATTCTCCCTCGGTTGGAAAAGATTCGTCCTCGAATCTGGATTAGGTTCTTCATTGTCAATAAAATGAGAATGATCAGAAACATTGAAGGTTGTTGATACACCATAATCACCACGAAACTCCACTTTATAATCATTATCATCAATCTTCTTCAGCATACGAAAAGGACAATTAGCTCTAGGTTGCAGCTTTCCATGATGACCATGAGAAAAACGTTCCTTCCTAGAGTGAATCCAAACCAAATCTCCTTTTTTGAGAACAAATTTCTTCATATGCGTATTGGAACTTCGTTGATATTTCTCATTTTGTTTGATAATTTCTTGTAGAACTTGTTCATGCAACTTCTTGATGTATTTTGCATGCTCTTCCCTATCTCCTTTAAAGTTATGAGTGACTGGAATGGGAGCTAAATCCAATGGATTAATTGGATTGCTGCCATAGACAATTTCAAGAGGACTTCTTCCAGGAGTTTTATTTGAAGAACAATTGTAGTAGAAATCCGTTTGAGCAAAACTACATCCTATTGGCGAGGATTTTTTCCCTCCAAAATTCTCATAAGATTTCCCAAGCTCCTATTCACAACCACCATTTGACCATCAGTTTGAGGATGATGAGACGAACTAGATTGAAGTTTAGTTCCAAGCTTCCCCAAAGTGTTCGCCAAAAATGAAAAATTTAGAGTCTCGATTGATAGTGATAGTTTTTGGAATTCCATGAAGTCTCTCAATCTCCTTAAAATAAAAATCAGCTCTGCGGGTACCTCTCGACACATCTCTCGGCGGGTTGGGAGGAGGGAGGGGACTCACTAGGGATAATTAGGCTCGAACTGATGACTTTCACCACGTCAAGGTGACACTCTGCCGCTAAGTTAGATCCGTTCCCTACCTCATCGAGAAATATAATTGACTAGTCCTAAGTCAAGGAGTCGAGAGACTCAACGCCACTATTCTTGAACAACTTAGAGCCGCCGTTATGTAGAAATAGGAATGACTATAAGGGTAAAAACCCAATTGATAAATAGGTTAAACACAGATAAATCTAAAGAAGAAACTGAATAAGTTTTGGAATAGTAAAGAAATCATTATCATAGTATTCAAGTCAAATTCATCCTTATCAAATAGCTAGAGAACAATAGCGGGAGGTAAACTCCATTTTGTCTATGAATGCTTCTCCCGTGCATGAAAATTCCCCTTAGAAGGGAATTTGAGGTCCTTATCTAAGGATGAATGTTAGAGGCAGTCGTTATTGATGTGCTGTCGGCAAAGGCACTCCTTCGGGCAGTGAATGTAGTGCTTCGGGCGATTTAGGGTTTGGTGAAGAAAAAAAATTATTTAGATTCATGTAGATTTATTGCATGCAAAATATTTTCGATGTCCTGTGATAATGGTAGTCAAATCTGGTCCCCTGGGTGTTGACGTAAGGTGCAAGTCGCCGGTGTAGGTGGCGTCAGCATACCGGAATTCATGTTGAGGGCTTTTAGTTTAGAGATAATTTATAGACTGCCTCTTTGGCATCCATTCGTGGCCAATAAAAATTTTCTTGAACAAGTTCAAGAGTCTAATCTCTTCCAAAATGTCCTGCAAGACCTCTACCATGAGCTTCATTAATGATTGCTTACCTAAAGAACAATCAGAAATGCACAGAAGCTTGTCCTTGAAGAGAAATCTATCTTGAAT
This sequence comes from Ajuga chamaepitys, assembly GCA_958295605.1. NCBI lineage: Eukaryota > Viridiplantae > Streptophyta > Magnoliopsida > Lamiales > Lamiaceae > Ajuga > Ajuga chamaepitys. The sequence goes on from OY282504.1 coordinate 10,976,162, forward strand.
TAAGAAGAACTTGAAAGGAGACTTGAAATATTCTTCCCAAATTGGACCAAAATATGGATCAACCTTATATAGATCTTTTATAACTTCAAATTCAATGAACCTTCGATTGCAAGGTGGTCAACAATGAATGTCGACGGCTAAGAGCATCCGCCACTCGATTATGAACTCCCGATTTGAGTTGGACAACAAAATTGAAGGCTTGAAGAAACTCAATCCACCTAATATGCCGAGGATTCAACTTTTGTTGAGTGCTCAAGTACTTCAAAGCTTCATGATCCAAGAAAAGGAAAAACTCTTCGTGTAAGAGATAATGTTTGCAATGATCCAATGCGCGGACAATCACAAAGAACTCCTTGTCATAGGTAGAATAGTTTTGCTTCGATGGATTCAACATCTCACTAAAGAAAGAAATTGGTTTACCTTCTTGACTTAGAACACCACCACTTCCAACATTTGAAGCATCGCAATCAACTTCAAAGAATTTATCAAAGTCGAGTAGCTGTAATATTGGAGTCTCCATCACCTTCTTCTTAAGAAGCTCAAAGCTTTTTTGTGCTTCATCCGTCCACTTGAAATTTTTGCCCTTCAAATATTCGATTATAGGTGCAATAGCGGTGTTAAAATTGTGGATAAACCTTCAATAAAAAGATGCCAAGCCATGAAAACTCCGAATATCATGAATGGATTGAGGAATTGGCCAACTTAGAATTGCCTCAATTTTATTTCCGTCCATCTCGATGCCACTTGAGGAAACGATATAGCCTAACACTTCTTCAAATTAGCATATAGTATTTGCTCCCGTAGAACTTCAAAGACTTTTCGGAGGTGATGTAACTATTCTTTTGGACTGTTGCTATATACAAGGATATCATCAAAATGAGCAACAACAAACTTCCCAGTGAACGACTTTAAAACATATGATTCATAAGTCGCATAAAAGTAGAAGGGGCATTTGAAAGGCCAAATGGCATAACCAACCATTCTTGAAAGCCGTTTTCCACTCATCTCCCGGCCTCATGTGAATTTGATGATAGCCACTTCGTATATCAATTTTAGAGCCAATCTTGGAACCATGTAATTGATCAAGAAGATCGTCAAGACGAGGGATAGGGAAGAGGTACTTGATAGTAATTTTATTTACCATTCTACTATCAACACACATGCACCATGCACCATGCATCATCTTTCTTCGGCACAAGAAGAGGTGGGACGACATAAGGACTTTTACTTTCTTGAACAAGACCTATAGATACAAGGTCCTCAACTTGCCTTTGCAACTCTTCATGCTCCTTTGGACTCATTCTATAGGCTGCCTTGTTTGGAATTGAAGCTCTGGGGACCATATCAATGCAATGTTGAATATTTCGCATTGGAGGGAGTCCAGGGGGTATTTCTTCGGGCACCACATCATAAAATTCTTTGAGAAGAGACTGAACTTGCAATGGGACATCATGACCCTCTTCATTCTCTTCCAAGACAACCAAAGCAAATGCCTCCATGGATTCATGAATCTCATTTTCAACTTCAGATTGGGAAAGTGAATTACTTCCCTCCCCTTGTGATGGTTTAGGAACAATTTAAATCTTGTATGGCCCAAAAATAATTTTCTCACCATCCTTCACAAAAGTATAAGTGTTCTTGAAGCCATCATAATGTACTTTCCTTATCAAATTGCCACGGTCTTTCCAAAAGGAAATGACAAGCATCCATAGGAATAACATCACACCAAACTTCATCTTTATACTTATTTCCAATGGAAAATTGAACAAGACATCTTTTGGTTACCTTTACTTCATTACCCTTACGAAGACAAGTTAGCTTGTATGGCTGAGGATGATCTTTGGTCTTTAGTTTCAATTTCTCCACCAGCCACAACATTCTCACAACTTCCTCCATCAATGATGATATTGCACATCTTTCCGTGAGAAGTACACCAAGTATGGAAGATATTGTTCTGTAGCCATGAATCATCTTAAACGTTAGTAGTACTAAGGATGCGCCGCACTGCTAATGATTCTCCATGATCTTCATATGTAATTTCTTCCATTCATTGACTTCATCATAGATAGGGGCTGCCTCATATGATTCTTCCTCGGCATCTTCTTACACAAGAGTGATAATTCTTCGATTTGGACAATCCGCAGCAAAGTGTCCCAAACCTTTGTATTTGAAGCATGGGTCTTGAGTGTTAGAGCCACTTGGTTTCACAAAACCAACATTACTCTCCTTGCTTGGAATGGTCTTTTGTTTCACTTCCGTTGAAGGTGTATTACTTGAAGTAGATGCATTCCCTTGGTTAAAAGTACCACTACTTGAAGAGAAATGAGCACCACCTCGATTTATTATTTTTCCACCTTGAGGGACAACTTGCACACGTCATTATACGTCCAATACGGCTATAATTGGACAACATTTCTAATCTCATGTCGAAGTCCTCCAAGAAAACGAGCAATAGTTTGTTCTTTCGGCTCCAAAATATCACATCTCATCATAAGGTTCTCAAATTCAGCAATATACTCCTACACGGATAGATCTTTTTGCTTGAAATTGTGATATTTGAGAAAAACATCTTGCCAATAATTATCCGGCAAAAAAATTCTCCGTAGTTCCTTCTTCATCTAGTTCCACGTGCAAATCTTTCATGCCATCATGAACGCGTTGTTTCTTCAGATGCACCCACCTAATGGACGAATATTTCTTTAATTTGATTAAAAAAAAATTCACCTTTCGATCTTCTCGCATTTATTTAAATTTAAACACTCTCAATAGAATTAAGCCAATCAATGAATTCTTTGGGATAATTTATTCCTTAAAAAATTGGAATATCAACTTTGAAATCAAAAGATTTCTCATGAACCTTGTTTCTTTGGATTCTTCAACCATGAGATGCATGATCACTTGAATCATCATCCCTCTCTCCATGAAATGGATTGAAGTCCATCTCAAAATCATGACCCTCAACATCACAATTCAAAGGTTCGCTACGCTCAAGACGTAACTCGAGTTGTTGCACTTGTTTCTTAAATCATCCAACTCGAGATCACGAAGGTCTCTAAGACGAGCTGCGGGATCATAAAAAGTTGGTCTATTTTTCTTCGATTAGCCATCGCGAACCAAAGCTCTGATAACCAACTTGACACCGAAAAACGTAGGAGAAGTAGAAGGAACCACAAGGCACACTCAACACTCAACACACTAGGAATTCACCAAGAGTTTAGAGCAAGAAGAAGAAGATATAATCTTCTTGATAATCTCAAAAGTTTAATATATGATTAATATTCTGAAAATTTGATTGATTCCAATAGAATACAAGGATGGTCTTTTATATGTTGGAATAATAACTTGAATCTCATCGATTTCGATTCACGTTTGTTGTTAAGGTGAAGGTTTTGATCTGTGGATTCCTTGAAATAAGTTTTGTTGGGTTTGGACACGTTTAGAAGACGCGGTCGCTACAAAAGTGGCCTGAATAAGGCATTTGGCACTAGAGGTGCAACGCGGCCGCGTCAGGTTGGATGCGACCGCAACGGAAGACGAGACATGGCCACGACAGTATTGCTTGCAGTCGCGACAAAAATGTGCTAGATAGGAAGTCAATGTTTGTGTCCGAAACGCAGCTACGACAATTCAACGCGATCGCGTCCGTTAGGCGGTTTAGTCTATTTTCAACCTTATTTGAGACCCAGTAAGTTAGGGTATATACATGAGAGCTCTAATTGATTTAGAGCTAATCTAAGTTTGAGTCTGAATAAATCTAAAAACAGTCCAAGTTTGAATTCTGTTAGTCTGTAATTCGTAAACATCTAAATAAATTGGTTCCTCTCTTCTGACCGTGGATGTAACTAATACATTGTTAGTGAAGCACGTAATTCCTTGTGTCGTTTTATTTTCGCGTAGGTATGGACTGTTCTGCGCGGGTTTACAAAAATGATCATATCTCCTGTAGGAATAGAATTTTTATGTTCCGTTTTTTTGTTTGAAACTAGACTTAAAGGATTTTCCAGTGATATATGGCTTGGTCTATAATTATGTTTCGAGTAAAACATAATAATTTGTAAAGTTTACAGTAAAACCTAAAATTTCTGTGTCATAATTTTTTGGAATCTTGCACATTCTAACAAGCCCAAAAGTAATAATTTTCCTATAGAAACGAGTCTTCGTTATACTCTTGTAAATTTATGCAGTATTTCTGAAAGAAACCACTATTGAAAGAAAATAAATACTCCTTTCGTCCCGGCTTAACCTGCCTAGGTTGATCGGGCACGGAGTTTAAGAAAAAATAGATTTTATGGAATCTTTGACTTTTTTAAAGGTGGAGATTGAGAATGCAGATTTTGAGGGTGAAGATTGTGAGAGAAATTTATCATTTATGGGGCTGGCAGGTTAAGATGGGATAAACCAAAATGATAAGTAGACATGTTAAGTTGGGACGGAGGTAGTAGATCTTATCATTTTAATTACCTTGCTTCTAAAGAATCAAGAAGAAGATGAGGTAAGTGAATGTAACTAATATTGACTGTATAGTCGAATAAGTGAAGTGAAAAAGATTAATTGATGTAATTATTAACCCAGCTGTTTAATGATGAGTATTGAAATGGATAACATATAATAAAGACCTTATAATAAAGTAATTCTACTCAAAGAAATGAATTGGAGTTGGTTTTCCACTAACTATATCATCTTTTAGATGCTGAAACCAATTCATAATTAAGTGGGATACCACCTAATGATGATTTTTTGGCTGCTCTCATTTTCCGTAGCAGCTTTTGCCAATCTATCACCACAATTATTGTAAGCATTATCATTATACAAACAATTTATGTCACTGGCTATATTCAACCCCCTTTTAAGGCTTGTTCTGCAAGAGTGCTCTGTTACATTTTTAATCTTATTTTGGAATACGTAAAGATAAATCCACAAATCAAATTCATATCTTTTGGTTACATTGCAATCATAATTAAAATTACATATTATTAAGAATATTTCCTACATTTTGGGGAGCCTAGCTATACAGCTCCCTACCCCTAGTATTATCCATCAATATATATACGGACATTAAGTTAGAAATTTTTTATTAAAGAAAAATAAGAATAATTTTAAGTAACAAAACCTTGTCATTGGCCGTGTGGCAGCAAAAGTATTACAATGTTCAAAAGAAGTATCATTTCATCTATAAATATTTTCTTTTCTCGCTAAAGTTATAGGGTAGTTCTATAATACACCTAGTGTATTAATACACCTATATCTTTTACCTACTATAGTAGGTTAGCAACAAGTAATTTCTTATTTGTTTTTAATCAATTGTGTATGACTCATAACACATTTACCTAATTTCTTTATAGATCTAATAATGGATTAATATTGATATTTTCTTACAATCCCTACCATGAAAAAAATATTTCATAAATAATAATAAATAACTAATATACATTTTTATTTTTCAAAATAATTAATACAGTTTCGTATATATAATAAAAATATGTCATCTCATTACGAGTTACGAGTTTATAGGTTATTTATAAAATATAAAATATTTATGAGTAAACTTATGAATCCATGTTGTGTCAAAAAACAATCTAACTTTATATAATATTAATATTAATAATACTTCTTGTCCCTAAAAAAATTAATAATACTTCTTTTAAACTTGGCAATATTGTATCAGTATATTGTTTTAAAATTGAAGGAAGAATACAAAAATGATATGATATTATAGTTCTTTTTTATTTTTTAGGTCGACTACGTAAAATTATTAACAAACACTATGTAGATGATTCGGTTATCGTTAGTTAAAAAAAGAGAGTAGGAGTTGATAGATGTTAGATGATGTTTAATTAATTCAATTGTAATACAAATAAAATTGAAGCATGACAATAAGTTATGGAATAGTATCGTACGCTTATCGTGGATATATGTTAATATGCTATTGTTAACATGTCAATATTAACAGATGTAGATTTTATGTAAGAGAATTAACTATCTTTTTTAAAAAAAAAAAAAATTTGATTTTTTATTTATTTATATATTTTTTATAAATTGTTTTAAACTTTTTAAATAAAATTAAATTTTGTAAAAATAGTTCCAAGGTTTTAAGTTAATTTTAAGATATTTTAAATTAATTTTTAGAGTTTAAAAATAATTTTAGATATTAAGAAAATAACTTTATAATTTTTAATTTATTTTATTTTCTTGCCGAAAATTGTCATTGGAGGTTGCAATTTTGTAAAAGAAGTGGAGTACAAGTTGTAATGGGTAAAAATAAAAGTTTAGGTTCCAAAGTAACAAAATGAGTATAGTACAAGCTGATTTATGTAATTGACCTAATTTGAAATATTATAAGGTAAAATATATAAATTTATTCTAAAATATTCTGAAACGGCAGACCAAGATGCTACGAAGCGAAATAATTCTAACGAAAAATTTGGAACAAGATTGATAACTTTTGTTAAGATCAGAAGGTATATCTAGAAAATAAACTGTGTAAATAATTTAGATTATCTTACCATAAGAAAATATTTGAAAATAAATTTTAGAATTTTCACATAAGAACTTAAAAAATTGTTATATGAATCTGAAATTTATATTTAAAAGTTAACAAGTATTTAATAACTCCATAATGATAACGTAAAATCTAAGATATTGTAAATTAAAATGTACCTTTTTTTATAAAAGAAATATATGTATAAAATTATTCAATCCGTAAACTAGATCTTATTCAAATTAACTAAAATTACAAAATTAAAAATATTTTTCAGTAAATATAAAGCACATAATAAATACTTATACTTCTCAAAGTAATTAATACCTTACTTATTTAAATTAATCAAAATTACAAAATAAAAATACTTTTCAAGTAAATATTAACCGTGTAGTAAATATTTTTAACTTTCAAAATAATTAATATCTTAAAAAATATTAAATGAATGAAAATAGTTTATTAAAATCCTATGATTATTTAATTGAATATAAAATTAAGAAGTAAAATATGAAATACTACTACTAATAATAATAAAACATTATTTGTTTAAGTCATTAGAATCTTGATACCTATTGAATAGGTAAGTGGTTAAATAATTTAATGGCTAAGATTGCATTAAGAAGATCCAAGGATTGTCATGATTAGGTGTATTAATACACTAGGTGTATTATAGAAGGACCCAAAGTTATATATTAATGCAAAAGTATAATTTTATTTTTTTTACAGCAAAAGTGTAACTTTTATTTGCAAAAGTAGCACTTCTTTTAATATATTATTTTCATGGGTAAGGTACCACTTTTATTTGCAAAAGTATCAAGTTTTCTTGCCACATAGATTCTGGCACACGCTGATTGATCACTCATTATATATTATCATTTTTGCACTGATTGATCACTCATTATATATTATCATTTTTGCACAGTTTTTTGAATTTAGTGTTTTTCTTATCTCTAAAAAAGATTACGTTTGATTCCATAAAGCTGTATTAAAATTAATTGCAGTGAAAAGCAGTATAAAATGGTTTGTGTTTAAGGTGGTATCTAAGTAATTGGAAGTGGAAGTAATAAGTGTTGTAACCCAAAAGCTTAGTAAAGATATTAATTAGTAGTACAGTTATATGGGGATAGTGTTGGAATATGTAGGTACAAGGGCATTAACCAACCAAAGGGAACATTACTAGCCTGAAATGCCACTACTGTATAGTTAGTATATATGGGGCTTCTAATTATTATTTACTTTACAACCTTATCAGTTAACCTCAACCTAAACTTATTTTAATACTCCCTACTTCTCCTACCATTGTATATATACACTACAACAAAAGAGATCTTTTGTATAAGGTTTTTTGACACCACAATTGTGGTCACTAATAATAAGTTATTTGTGACCACTTGTTGCCACAAATCTCTCTACAAATTATTTGAGACAACTTTAGGACTACTTTTAGAGACGACTAGTTGTTGCAAAAAATATTTGAGATGCATTTGAGACCGCTTTTGTGGTCACAAATATATTAGTTGCGACCGAGTTATTGAGACGACAATAAAGTTGTGACAAATACTCATTATTAAAAAGTGGTCTCAAAAGACCCTTTTCCTTGTAGTGATATAAGACCTGAAAACCCACAAATCCATCACTTTATGTAATAAACATATAAAATATATCAGCTTTGCAAAAATATATTAGGGATAATTACAAAATGGCCGCCAAACTATTAGCACTTTTTCACTTCGGCATATAAACTATTAACATTGGCTAAACCGCCGCCAACCTATTTAAATATTACTACTCGAAAGCTGCCGGCCATAATACCGCCCAAATTCATTGCACACCCGATTTTGCAAAACCACCGTTTGGGATATAATTTGGGCGATATTCTAACCGGCAGCTTTCGAATAGTAATATTCAAATAGTTTGGCGGCGGTTTAGTCAATGCTAATAGTTTATATGCCGAAGTGAAAAAGTGCTAATAGTTCGGCGGCCATTTTGTAATTATCCCAATATATTAAATCCATCATTTTTTTATCTTTTTCTGCCTATTTTGCTCTCATCTCACTCTCACCCCCCGTCTGCAAATTCATCTTTTCTTTCACTTTCATTTCTCTCTCCTATTTAATTATTTGTACATTTTCCTCTTGTCTCTCCTCCTTTTCTTTTTACAGACTTCATTTTCAGTTCTTTCTCTCTATTCTCTCTTCATTATACAAAGACGTCATTGTCATTTTCAAGCTTTCATTTTTTTTATCTTCAACATGGCACGATAGGCACGACGTCGTAATATTATATTAATAGATATTAGTAGCACATGTAGGAATTATATTACATACTCGTGCCATGACTAATACACTTTGTGCCATAAAAAATATATTTTGTGCTATGATATACCTTGTACGACGTGAGAATAAGCAATTGCTAGATATTAGGGGGTAGCGGCACGGCGTCAGAATATTATATTACTACTCGTGCCATGATTAATACACTTTGTGCCATAAAAAATATATCTCGTGCCATAATATATCTCGTCCGACTGGACAAATCTTCCATTAAAGAGACAGAGAGAAAGAAAAAGATCAAAATGAAAAAAAAAAAAATCCAAATATGTCATGGATCTTTAGAGAAAATTGTGAAATTTTAAAATGGAGAAGAGAGAGAAATAATACATCTTCTGGAAAATAAAATAGGAGGAGAGGAGAAGAGAGAGAAATAATACATTTTCTGGAAAATAAAATAGGAGGAGAGAGGAAAGAGGAGAGAAAATACAGAGGAGAGAGGAAAGAGAAGAGGAAATACAGAGGAGAGAGGAGAGAGAAAAAAAGAGTGACGTGAACAGCAGTAAATCGATAGTTTTGATATTAATTGAGAAGTTGGTTAAATTTTATATATTATTTCCCAAATGTGATAGATAATTTTTTTTCCCTATATAAGATTACTTCTGTTCTTGAGTTCTTAAGGGAATTATTGGACAGTGGTGGGCTTATTCGAATGTGAGATGATCCATCCGTAAATAATTTTATTTTAGGTGGATATGGCTCACCTACTCACATCCCACCCTATAAAGTTATCACATTTCTCAATCAACAAAAACTTACTGATGTGACATTGACAGTACACATTCTATTCTACGCATTCATTAAACAAAAATATTTTTTCACTATTTAAGTGAATGTACCATTCCATGACGTATCACAACCAACGACGCACATTTCACTATACCCCAACACAATTATCCCAAAAAACAAGCACCTTTAGGTTTAGCCTTTGATTTAACAAGTAAAACACCGGAATTAGAATTGGGGACAACTCTCCGACCAAGAAATTCTAATGAATCATTATGATTGGACAACCGTCAAATCAATTTATTTAGGAAAAAAAATAAAAAAACTGCGGCAAGAAACAACGGCCAACAACTCTGGTAGGTAAATTGCTCATAAATCATAATTAACTTTGCAGTAGTTACAGGACATCTGCTCTTAAAAAAATATTCCATACGTCTTGTTTTAACTAGTTATTCTTTTCTTTATTAATTAATTGATATTTTAAATATTTTTTTATGAATTTTATCAATACTTTTCAATCAATCTGTAATATTTTGATTCGATTAAATTTTTACTACACCTAAAATCTTCCCAGTCTTTTACTTAAGGCAGCGACTATTTACAACTCACTTCTTAATACAACTCACTTTTATTTAAAATTTATTACAAAATTCTTAATACAACTCACTAAATACCAATAAAATCATTTTTTTTTATTAAACTAAATAATTTAAATTAGACTATTATAAATGAAACAATAAAATATTTTAAAAAATCCAATGACCCATTTCTCAATCCACTCCACCTATATCTAAAAAATAGATCCAATTTCTCAATGCAATCCACTTAATTCCAATTTTACACTCATCATCTAATTCTAATTTATGCAGTTTTTAATGGATTCATACTCCTCCCAAACTCATTTTCGTTTCTGATAGTAAAGTTTTTCAATTTCTCTACCCTCAAACATCTGTTGTACATACATAAAGTAAACAAATAGTCTGAATAATACATAAAGGGAGTTAAAAAGCAAATAAAAGGGAAGCAAATGATTCAATCCTTCTCCATTTCAGCGCCAATTGTTTAACCATTCTTAAAATGGAAAACCCCAAGGAAAGTTAGAAAGTTAGATGACATGTGACAGGGAATTAACGTCCTCCTTCACTGCTTGTCTAGCTTAGCACTCAAATTCTAGGACGTCGAAATCCTCCTCGTTGTCGTCGGCTGATGTTTCTTTTGGCCGTCAAAGGAGCAAATAACGGCTTCTATATATGAATTTGGGGTGGAGAGAGACATGGCAACATGAGTAGAAACATAAAATAGTCGATGTAAGAGTAGAGAACAATTCTCGTTACAAAATGAGATTGAAATAAAATCGAAAAGAAGAAGAAAAGAGAGTTGCAGAAATGGCTATGGTGACCAAAGAATTGAGTTATAATTATTTAAGTTTTATTATTAATCAATTGAGTGTTTTAAATAACTAAATATTTATTATTAATAAGGGTATTTTAGTCTTTTAGTAATAATCCTTTATTTATTTAAATGAGTGGGCTATGTTGAGAAACTTTATGTAACATGAATAGTCTGCACCTTCGCTTAATTATCGCATACCCTTCCTCCTGCATTTTCTCTCTTTCATTCCAGGTATTAGTTGAGGGTATATTTGTCAATCTATTTCATTCTTAATTCTTTCATTATTTTTTAAAACGTCAGTTAATATGAAAGGGAGGAAGTAAATAAATTATAGTACGTATTCAGGTATAAGTAACCTCCTTCTTCTTCTTCTTCTTCTTCTTCTTCTTCTTCTTCTTCTTCTTCTTCTTCTTCTTCTTCTTCTTCTTCTTCTAAAGCAACCAAGAATCTTATAACTCAAACCAAGTCCTTATGTACAGATTCTTAATCAAAGAAGGAACATTAACTCCCATCCAAACAGATGGATCGGGAGATGAAAAATAAAAACGTGCCAAATTATGTGCTACCTCATTATAGCTCCTCTTTATATGAAAAACATCAGCAAATTGGCCACTTTGCATCAACTCCAAAATTTGTTCAATCAAAATTTTCGAGTAATCTAACGAACTTGCTTGCCTTGCATGCACAACAAGCAGCGAATCCGAGTATGCCACAACCTGAATATATCCACACTCAATGCAAAAATGCAATCTACTTAGTAAAGCTTTCAATTTTGCATCCTCAACAGACAACGACCTTCTAATCCTATGCGACGCTGTAACAATCAACTGACCCACATGATCTCGAACCACAAAACCAACGCCATAGAGGCCCTTATTATCATCAAACGCCGCATTAACATCCAACCTCCACATACCAACCACTGGTGGACTCCACCTCAGCTTCGACCTCTCCAAGCAACTGCGTACAGCCACGACCCTACCCATCTTTTCGACAACCCTATCATACTGTTGGACATATGTTTCCACCTCCACCCAGGATGGGCATTTCCACGCACCCTTATTACCATGATTAAACACACATACCGAACGCCTTATTACGCTTACATAATTTTCAGTGCTTCGATGAGGACTTCGGACATGGCCAGCTCCCCTTCTGACTTACTGAACCGAACCATCGTTGCCTCAGTCTGAGCTCCCTAGATCAGTTAGCATTCACATTCAGTAGTGAAGGAAGAACACTTTGGGCACTGGACACATTGGTCAGCTGCTCTTCTCAGCCCAGATCTATAGTCTAGCTTGGAAATTTTAAATTGGTGGGATCAGGTTTATGTATGCATGTACGGACAAAGTAAAGTGAAAACATGACTCATAATAGAAACAATTTCATTTGATGTGGTAAGCGTATAGCTAGCGTTCTCGATAGCTTTCATAGTCTCGGTCTATAGCTTGCCTTATGGGCTTTGTCTACAAAATAGGAATCGAATAGCAGGTCCTTGTTCAGAAACCAGGGGAATTTCTCTACGCTAATATCTAAATACTCCACAATATAACTTTAAAATAGGGTAAGCCTACGGGTATCAAGCTAAAATCTCAGATCGATAGTGCAATCCCCATCAATTCTGATCTTCTCTCGCCAATCGTGTTAGTGTAGTCTGAATTGTATTGAAAGCTTATCTTATGTACATCATTTATCATTTCGGTTAAGTACATGCTTGTTTCGCTGTTGGTTGGTCTTGATCCTTTCCCATCGGTCGTACATTTTAGACAAGCTGTAACCAAGATAGTTAATAGTTAGCATTAAAAGCGGATGGGATAACACCTTATTCTGTTAGAGACGGATCTTGTGCTATCGATGAGAACACAGTCAAAGAAAATCTCACGCGAGTGACCCAAATTCTTAGGGTTAGCTTCACTTCAGAGCACCCCATACAAGCCTCTTCCCCTTTGGGAAAATATTGGGAGCAAAGGACTTGCCGGTTGATGATTAGTTAATGAGATCGTAACTATAAAAACATTAATGAATTCCATAAAACATGGGCATTGATTCATACAGTAATGATGGCTACATACGGGGGAAATGGCAGGGACGACCTATTAACTTTTGTTTTTCATGGGAGCGTAATGGTCGTATTTTGCACATAGGGGCGAAGGATCTGGCCCTACTAAAGCAAAGGCTGACTTAAGACCACCAATCCATATGAAGAAAGTGAGATCACCACCGGCTTTAAGAAGAAGGAAAGATCACTCCTAAATGTAGTTGTGATCTTATATACGATACCACCAGACACGCCTTGGTACTTCCATCCACCAGTCAACTAACTGCCAACACAACAAAGATGACGAAATGAACACAAAGCCAATCGAAGTGAAAATCCCCTCTCCTTCGAACGGATCTCAGATACGGGCATTAACAAGGCTTTTGTTTAACCCGAGCCCCTCTCTGTTCTATTTCTACAAGCGAATAGGACTGCAAGGAAGAGTTCTTTCATCAATCCACTCTTTCCCCTCTTTGATCAGCTAGACCTATATTAGCCCAAGAACTGCTTCCCTGGTACCTTTTCCCCTTTTCCATCCGCTTGTGGAAGGGCTCCTCTTGAAAGGCTGACTTTAAAGGTCTATTCCCTTCGACCCTCGTAATGCAACTAACCATTTTATCTACGACCTACTGAGCATTGAGCCTTAAGTCGAAAGGTAAAATTATGTTCTCCGAAGCGCATTGTCTTTTTTCTTCGACTTGACTTGAAAGAAGGATTTTATTGAGCGAATCCCTTGACTAAGTGTAAGGGGCTAACTGTTGTCTAGTTCGCTAGGCATTCTAGACTGAATCTTCTATAGTAGGGGCGGGAAGCCCTTTTCCTCGATGAATAGAAGATATCAATTTTGGCTTTTAAACT